>CP135537.1:4796682-5106706 GCA_032402905.1 Khaya senegalensis
TGAATTTTTGCCTTTACCTCTCTAATTTTCTCCCCTTTGTTTTCTTGTTATTGGTGCTACATCAATTGGAGTCAGAAAAAGGGATAAAACTAGAGATGAAAAGGTGAAAATTCAGGAAAAAAGGGGAGAAATGGTGGAAGGGTTAGAGGGGATAAATCATAACACTTGATTTAGTAGCTTATCTATAACATCTAGTATATCTCAAAAACTGAAATTTAGGCCTGTTTGTAATAGCTATAAAACTAAACAAAAAGAAAAGAAAACTTAACTCATTGTGATGTTATATCTGGGATGTGGAAAGTTGCAGTGAGATAAGGATTAATTCTGATGAGGCCTGATCACCTACAAAGTTGGATTTCAAAATCAGAAACGTTAGCTTTTTAGTTCAGATGGATTCGTGTCTGTGTCCTCGAGTCTGATGTAGTTGAATTTTCTCGATATAAAAGTTTGATTATTGTGATACATATGGTACAATTGACAAAAAGATGCATTCTTCATCTGAAAATGTTTTATGCTATATTAGTCCTTGGGCTCTAATATTCGAACTGAAACACTTTGTAGAGAGGAAGAATACTTTCTCACCTTTATTTAGATAAATAGCACTAATGCATGTGTTTGGAATTTGACTAGAATACTTCAAAATTAAGGAGCTGATTTCTGGGCGAGAAGTGGAATCTCTAAGTCAACTATTGATACCTTTTAGGAAATCAGATCAGGAAACTAACTGGGAAACAATATAAGTTAATTTCAAAAAATCTGCCCAAATTTCCTGAAATCACAGTGAACACGTTTCTATAACTCTCTTGGACATTGTAGTATATTAGGGCTAATATAGCTTGAAATGACATAGATGAACTGCTAGTGGATTTAACTAACTGGATAGGAATAATTGTTCCTTAAATATTTGATTATGTGGATACAACCAATTTTGGCTTCAAGTAGGTAAGTTCTTTGTGTTTGGTTTTTGTCTGTTATGAGGTTTCCCACCTGGCTATCCAGAAAAAAAATTAAATAACAGTGTTTGGTGTTACAAAGTTATATGCTTTATTGGGGTGAAGAGGTCAATGTAGCCATATCTGACAAAAAGAGCTTTCTTATCATAGAATATTGAACATTGAGGAATTGTAGTGAATACAACATAGGAATGTTCAAATGTATGTATAGGATGACATTTGCATCATAGATAGTTCACTTTTTGTATTTAATATCCTTGAACACCAATTTTATAGATAGTCGCTGCTTTTGTGCTTTGGTTTTATGTTTTGAAGTTTGTTTCATGTATGAGTTCCAATATGAGTTTTGATATGAGTTTTTGCAATTAACTTCCATCTCAGATCAAGATTCTGTTCGATTATTGGCTGTTGAGGGTTGTGCAGCTCTTGGAAAGTTATTGGAACCGCAGGATTGTGTAGCACATATTCTCCCTATTATTGTGAATTTCTCCCAGGTACACTTGTTGATGATTCTTGATTCCTCATTGTATATTTAGTGTCTGGTTTGTGATTATTGTGAAGATCTTGTACATGATGGATAAGTAGTTATTTTGCTGACAGTTATACAGTTTTTATGTATAAACTTGTTTTCTCTTGGCAAGGATCTATCAATGCACTTCACAAAGTATAATGTTGCGTTCGTGATGTTGGATCAATAATGATAATCATGTAGTTCCAACTGGTTGCTTAATTCATTTTGGTTGCTTATGAAACCACTGTAAATTTGTGTGACTCAATAATGCAGACTAAAACTTGTGTGTACAAGCTGTTGGCAGGAGTGATGAATGAAAAAAAAGATTTTAAGGTCGAATCTGAGTTGCTAGGTTTTAATAATGAAGAGAAAGATGTATATAGTTATTTATGTCCTCTTTGGAGTATTTGTTGTCCTTCATTTTCGTACTTCTTTTACCTATGAATGAATTTCTTTTCTTTTTTTGTCTGAAATAGGGGATGAGATTAGGTTAAACTGGGGGAGGTGGCCCTTGGGTACCTATTGAAATCAACATAAAGATATATCCACCGTGAATGAATTTGCAAAATCAATTTGCTACCAATCTGCAGACAAGAATTTTACTGTGAATCTGAGATTTATCCACTGTTTTCCTTGATAAAACACATGCATCTAAATGTAATAGCTACCACAGATAAGAATTTTACATCTACTATAATGCACTCCAAGTGAATCTATGTAATGAGGCAATGGTAAATTGTTTTTATTGGCTTGTTTTTCTTGTCTATAGTTTAAGATTATTTGAAGATCACGATCTCTGGTGGATTTCATTGACATAGATATAGCATATAGATTAGGTTGCAATCAGCTTTTGTGTTTTGTGCTGTCTGTATACTCCCTGTATCTTTGGCATGATACTGTTTATAAAGGGAAAAAATTGTGGGTCTAGGCTGTGAGAAAAGAACGAGGCAAATGGATAGTTTGAGAGTAGGGGATTCTAGGAAAGCTGTTGTGTGGGAAGGGGAAAAATTCAAATATCTTGTTTGGAGTGGTTAATGTATCTTCTGAACAATTGGTGGTCTTTGTTCTTGAAAATTTGACCTTTTTTCTTTTGAAATGCTATGGAAACTGGAATTTATTTGCTTTCACTTTTTGTAAGGTTTCATTTAAACTGAACAAGCATTGTATTTATATTTTGTCTGAGGCACTTTATTCTGTTGTTTGATCTGGAATATACTTCGTGCATATTTTAGCTTTATTACTCCTATAATGACTACTTTTTTGTCAAGTTATTGAGTTTCACTTGTATGCCTGATGCTTAAGGAAAAAATTCTATGATAATTATGGGTTTGGATATCTTGATGTCTGTTTTGATCACTCCATGCTCTCTATTTGGGCTTCAAACAGGATAAATCTTGGCGTGTTCGCTATATGGTTGCAAATCAATTGTATGAACTTTGTGAAGCTGTGGGGCCTGAGCCTACTAGGTATGCATTTCTTTTGAAGCAATGTCTGTCATTTGCTAAAACTATTAAGCAGCAATTTTAGTATTATATTGACCATGAACTTGCTGCTTGAGTTTCATACTTCCAATTCTGTCACATATACTTTATCTCAAACTAATTACCTAGGAAATTTTGCAAATAGTTAAGCCTTTTCAATCATGTTAGTTTTACTAAGAATAACTTTCATGCATGGTCATATGTGCTAATTTTTGTCTTTGGTCTCTTATGTTTGATGCTTTTGATATATTGCTCTTGTATTCTTAAGGACGGACTTGGTCCCTGCATATGTACGGTTACTTCGAGATAATGAGGCTGAAGTACGTATAGCAGCTGCTGGCAAAGTAACCAAGTTTTGCCGGATTTTAAATCCAGAACTTGCAATTCAAAATATTCTTCCCTGCGTGAAGGTGCTTATGCTTTTGAAAAATCTTGTTGGGTTAGAATCAGAATATGGTAGTTACCTGATTTTTCTTCTAATAGTAGCGATCTCAATGCTTTGCCACAATCGTTTGCAGGAATTGTCTTCAGATTCTTCCCAGCATGTTCGTTCTGCTTTGGCTTCAGTAATAATGGGAATGGCTCCTGTTCTAGGGAAGGTAGAATATTGCATAGTAGTCCAGGCACTTCTCTGATTGGAAGATTGAGAGAATTTGGCTAGTACATCATGCCTATACTATAAAGCCTTCTATATATTTATTTGGCTCACTAGCAATGTGATTTTTGCTTGTACAAGTTGTGTACAATCTTAGCATATTTATTTTAGTTTTAGCTACACATCGGTGTAGTTTGCTTACATTGGACTTTTAACTTCATTTTTTTTGTGTGTAGGATGCAACAATTGAGCAGCTTCTTCCAATATTTCTCTCTCTTTTAAAGGATGAATTTCCTGATGTGCGCCTCAATATTATCAGCAAACTTGATCAAGTGAATCAGGTCTATTGTATCTTATTTCAACTGAATCTTCTATTTTATGTGCTCTGCTTACCATTTCATTATCTATATTCTTCAGGTGTTGTTTGAAAATTGCAATTTGTTAGCCTAGTGAAAACTGTATTGAAGTTGAGTGGCTACAAGTGGATAGTGTGAATTTATGCTGTGGTTGATAGCCCCCATTATGTACCCCGTTGGCATGTGACTTAGCATTTTTTTCAACGTTTCTTTTTCTTGAAGTGTGAACAAGGGTAACGGGCAGAGAAGGGATGTGTGGATATATAGCAGTGAGAATGTATTAGGTGCTGTACAACTTGCAATTCTAATTGGTTCTGGAGTTTTTTTTTTTCTCTTTTTTATATTTTATTTCATTACACTTTGTTATTGATGAAAGAAGAGTAATTTATGCCATTGAATGCTTCTTGGAGGCTTTTGTATAGCAATTTCTGGGCATTCCTTATTGAAATGATACTACACGTGTCCGTCATCTTGCACATATTTTTTTTTAATCGTTTTTCTTATTTATAACATCATAGTCAGGGGTCTACCAGGAGTTCACTTCAATATTAGTATTGTACAGCCTGGAATTCTTTGTCAAATTTGACAATTTCTACCCGCATTTATATTTTAGTTGAGAGGACTGTCTCCATTTGGAGGATTTGAACCCACATCCTCCAAATGGAGGGTATTTGTACCAACCACTCTGCCAAATGGTGGTTGGCCTCATATTGCACTTGTTACTCCATTGTATAGTCTTTACTTTTTCTTTATTTTTTAGTCTTGCTTAATCAAGTCATTTTTTGCAGGTTGTTGGAATTGATCTATTGTCTCAATCCTTATTACCAGCTATTGTTGAGCTTGCAGAGGATAGACATTGGAGAGTTCGTCTTGCAATAATAGAGTATATACCTTTGTTGGCCAGTCAGCTGGGTGTTGGATTTTTTGATGATAAACTTGGTGCTCTTTGCATGCAGTGGTTACAGGATAAGGTTTGTGCTTTCCCTCTTGTGTGTCAATGTCTAAATATATTTGGCAATTCCCTTGTGCTTCTTTTCCAATCTTTCTGAACAGTTTTATATGTGTTTTTGATTTCTTGCAACTTTTTTTTTGTATTTTTGTTGTGACTCTGTTAAGTGTCTGACATTTGTTCTTGGTAGGTTTAGAATCTAAATTTAGACTGTAATGGCATCTTTTCAGATGTGAATGGAGATAGTTGTCTCTACTGTTTGATGGATTTATCAATCTTCATCTCGTTATTGGGGAAAATAGAAATTCTTGTTTGACAATTTGCCATACAAGTTTTTTTATGGTCCTTGCTCCTTTTTGTGTAATGCATTTCCCTATCAATTACATCAAGTCTGTCATTTTCCAGTTGTGTGAACTATTTCACCTGGGTACTTGTTGCAGGTTTATTCCATTCGTGATGCTGCTGCTAACAATTTGAAGCGTCTTGCTGAAGAATTTGGTCCAGAGTGGGCAATGCAGCACATAATCCCACAGGTTTGTCCAATGATTTTAATGATGAACAGCTGCCAGCTTCTCAATATACCTACTTAATTTTAAACGTGAATAGAGGAGCTTCAAGTGTGAAATGGAATTCAACTGAAATTCATACAAAGGCAACAGACTTAAATGATTTAGTTTTTTGAGAAATTCCTCCTGATGGTTGGTTTATTGCATAGCCGTGAGATGGATCTTTTTCCTCACTCTTTAGCACTGTCATAGTTTTGTTGTGTGCATTATACTGTGGAGAAGTGTGGCAATAACATCTGATATGAATCTCTTCATTTTGTTCCATCACTTTGTTGACAAACCCGCATAACCATTAACTTTTGTTTGAGTTATTGCCTTTTCCTTTCCTTTATTCTTTTGCCTGCAACTTTTTTTTTTATTCACAAACAGTTGAAGTTGGTCTGTCATCTGGACAGGTTTTGGAGATGATAAATAATCCACACTATTTGTATCGGATGACTATTTTACGTGCCATCTCTCTCCTTGCACCTGTCATGGGATCAGAAATCACCTGTTCTAAATTGTTGCCAGTGGTCATCAATTCATCAAAAGACAGGTATTTGGATTTCTGAAATCTGGCGGTTCAACATGGAATGATTTGTTATAGTTGGTTTCTGATTGTTGGGTCTGATTTACCTTTTGCAGAGTACCTAACATCAAGTTTAATGTGGCAAAAGTTCTGCAGTCTCTCATTCCCATTGTTGATCAATCTGTATGTACTTTTACAGTTGCTTTTTTTTTTTTTTTTTTTTTTTTTTTTTAACTTTTTCCTATTTGTTATTAATTCTTTCAGTCTCTCGTTCCCATTGTTGATCAATCTGTATGTACTTTTACAGTTGCTTTTTTTTTTAACTTTTTCCTATTTGTTATTAATTCTTTCAATGCTGATAATTTTAAAATGGACCCATTGTTTTTGTTTCCGTTGCATTGTAATAGGTGGTAGAGAAGACAATCCGTCCCTGTTTGGTTGAGCTTAGCGAGGATCCGGATGTTGATGTCCGTTTCTTTGCCATGCAAGCCCTTAAGTCGACTGATCATGTGATGATGTCAAGCTAGGCGTGATCACAGTTTCATTGATTGTATTCATCCGCAAATCTATACTTGTGTTGAAGACTTTCAGCTGGAGTTGTCATATTCTTTTTGCTGCTGAGATTAGTTCTATCTTGTTTGCTATTGCTTTGAGAAGTAGTGCTGTGCGGTTGTATCTTCTGACTAGCATGTAAAAGCCATTTTGGGCTACTAAATTAATGTGTTTTAGTATCGCAGAAACATATCACATAATTGACTCGAATATATGTTGTATTGTCGTTTGTATATTGCTTGTTCCAATTTTTCGCAAGCAAAATCATTTTTTCTAATTGTGTGCAATCGCTATTTCTCCGTACCTGAATGCAAAAGTAATTTCCTCTTCATCAGAATTCGAGGATTATGTATGAAATTTGTCTCTCAATGCGATGGAGACATGCATAATTAATATTTATCTCAATTTCCTTCGCAAAAACTGCCGGATTGTATGTGACATTTTGTTAGATTAAACAACAATGTTAGTGTTAACACAGCAGGAAATTTTTGCATTTCATTCTCTTTCAGCTTGGCTTTTCTATCTCCATGTATTAAGAAAGGAAAAACCAACCACTCTGCATTTCATTTGTTAGTGATAATAACTAATTGCTCTACGATTTTGAAGATTTTTCTTTTTGGGTTGTTATTTTATTATGTTTTATAAGTGCACAGTACCGTCAACATTTGAATCATGGAACTTCCATGCACGTTAATCGTACTGTGGAAAGTCGATGGAAGCCGTGCTAGAAAGTTTAAATCCAAGTGTATCCACAATAAAGATCACATTATTTGTAATAAACCCGATCAACAAAATTTTTCCTGCATTGATTAGGTATGAAATTCATTCACGATCCATTATGAACAAAGAGGAGAGTGTATCTCCTGTGGAGAATCAATAATCAGAAAAAGGAAAAGGAAACTTTTAAAAATGTCCACATTTAAAAGTTGATTTATTAAAATAATCAGGTTCATGTTTTGTTGACTAAGTCAATCAAATACAATAATTTTAGACAAAAATGCCCATGGCCAAACCTTATTTATCTTCTTTCTCATCTCTCTCACCTCTTTCTTCTCTCTCAAATTTCATAGATTATTTTTCTCCAATTTTCATCAATATAAAAGTTGCAGATCTGAACCAATAAATTTGGCATTACATACTTACATTAGCTAAGATTACTTTTGAGTTATTGTATGTGTTATTTGATTAATATTTTGGTATATTTTTAAGTTTAAATATGGTGTAGATAAATAAGTGAAGATGTAAATTTGAGATTTTTATTTTTGAAGAAGTATTATTTTGTTTTAATAAGTTGTTACATGTAGATGCATGTATAATTTTATACTTGTGTAAGTGTGATATATATGTATATTTTTTTTTATTTTGTTTTGTTTTGTTTTGATTAGTTTGAAAAAATGTTATATTGATAATGTTTGATTTTATTTAGTTTGATTTGCTTGGAAAAATATGGTCTTGATAATGTTGGGAGGCCAGAAAAATTGTGAAATGAGGCGAGAGACCGACATTATGTTGAAGAAAATGACAGAAATTGGGAGGGTGAATTTGGTCCAAAATTACAAAAAATTAAAAGAAATTTGATCATGACCAAATTTAAAATTTTTAATTTTGGTCATGACCGAAATTAGAAGCCAAATTGGCTTCCAATTTTGGTCATGATCAAAATTGAAGAATTTTAATTTGATCATAATTGAATTTCTTTCAATTTAAGTTTATTTGTAATATTTTGAGAATTTATATAATTTAAATAAACAATTAGGGACTTCAATTTTATAATTTCTTAAAATATGATGGGTTATTTTGAAATAATGTAATTTTCTAAAATTAATTAATTAATTTTATAACTTCTAAGTTCGGTCACAACCAAAATTTGTCGCATGAGGATGTGTTTGTAATATTTTAAAAATAATTATGAATTGTACAAATAATTAGGGACCTAATTGTTATGATTTAAAAATATTAATCAATTTTGTAATTTTCTAAAATTTGAGAGGTCATATTGATAAAGTTTGGTCATGTCCAATTTCGATCAGACCTTATGGTGGCCGAAATTTGTCCCGTGAGGATGTATTTGTAATATTTTTAAACATTTTATACTATGTAAAATAATTAAGAACTTAATTGTCATATTTTAAAAATATATGCTACTTTTGTAATTTTCTAAAACTTAAGGTGTCATTTTGCCATATCCAATGTCAGTCATGATCTAAATTGGAGGTCCAATTTCAGTCAACAATCATGTTGATTGAAATTTGTTCTGCAGGGGTGTACTTATAATATTTTTAAAAATTTTATATCTTATAAAAATAATTAGGGACCTAGTTGTCATATTTTAAAAATATTTACCATTTTTATAATTTCTTAAAATTTAAGGAGTTGCTTTAAAATAATATTTAAACTTTAAATTTTTTATATTTTAATTCATTGTAGTGTGTGTTTTTACAAACACTATGGTTGCCAACTTTATTTATTTTTATACTAATTTAAATATTTTATTATTATTTGAACATTTTGATTAATTTTTGTTGTTGTAAAATATTTGGAGTTAATTTGGTTTATTTTATGAATGAACAAATAGTTTTTTGTTGATATTGTGATTGTTTTTGAGGAATTTTAGTATTTATTTGTCATAATTTAAAAGTTTAATATCTTTAGTAATATTATATTTTACATTCGAATAGAAACAAATGGTGAAACCATCACAAATACTAAAAATTTTTAAAAATAATCAATTCGACGATTTTTTGACTTTTTTTAATCATATAAGCGGGTAATAGAAAAAAATAAAAGAAAAATAAACCTTACAATAGAAAATTATTTTTTGACAAACTTACCTTGAACATTTAATTGACAAGAAATACATTCATTTTTTTGACCAACCTTATGCATTGGATGCTATTGTAAGAGGTCATCATTATTGATAACGATGATAGTGCTCTATTCTTCCTTGTGGACGGTACCATCATTAGGTTTTCTAGATGGGAGTCTACATTGATGACATGCTTAAGCATTGAGCATTATCGAGATGATGTATATGGTAGCCACTTACTTAGGGACCAATATTTTGAAAATAGAGTTATTTATATTAGTGAGTTAGATGATATATACAATACCTTTAATTTCAATATGATAGATAATATTGATGTAGTTAAACTTTTCTTGTACTACTTGCTTGAGAAGTTTATGTTCAACAGGGAATCCCATTATAATATTAATAGTTGTATATTGTACATAGTGGATGATTTAGACCAATTTAACAAGTACTTATGGGGTTCTACAGTGTACTAGTATTTATATAAGAGTTTGAGCCACATATTGATAAGAAAGACAGAAAAATATAAGAAAAAAGTTACCACTCATAAAGGAAAAGAAAAAGAAAAGAAATGCTTTTCTAAATATGACTTATTTGGATTTGTCATCGCATTCCAAATATGACTCACTTAAACACTATTTCATTTATTTTTTATAATTTTTAATTTCTAATGATTAAAGTAATTAGTTATATTACTTATCATGTTATATATTAAATAGTATTAGATGTATGAGGCTATTGATTATATGGGCATGGTGTATGCTTAACGTCAATGGAGTATATATCCATAAATACTTCGTTGGTTTTCTATTAAGAATCACATTAAGTAGTAGAATTTATAAAAGAAAGTTGTGAAAAATGAAAATGTGCATGGGTAATCGATATTTAGTAAATATCATTCACTTAGGATTCAATAGGCTATTTGATTTTACACGAGTACGATCCATCTCTTAGGATAAAAATGGCAATTAACTTGTGAATTGAATATTTAATGTAGTGCCTTTTTTATTTATTGTTGAATTTATTGTGCCCTATTTTTATATATTTTTAAGTTATAAAGCAACATTTTTAATATAATTAATCAAAACAAGTGACTCGAACATGGTAAAATATAGGGTAAAAAGAATAAAGAATGAAAAGAAAATGGCGAATCATTTACTATTATAAAAAATTGTATCACACATGAGATATTATAATAATAAGAACAAACGTAATTAATAGATTACAGTAATTAAGCACATTTAACAATAATAGTACATAACGTATTATACATAGGAAAGTATTCAATATTAACTTGTTAATATTTATAAATTAAACTAATAATAATATGACCACCATACATTCAAATTTATGAACATCACAAATTTTGTTCATTTATTATATATTAAGAATCTACAATACATGTATTAGTTACATTATATATTTAATTGATAAGAGTAATAACATTTCAACATGTCTTTTGATTATGGCAAGTTGTTTGTAACAAAAACATGTCCCAACATGTTCTCCTATCAATGATATTCATCACTTCTAGGTTGATCATTTCAAACATGTCCTATCAGTGGTTTTATTACAATGGTCCGTACCTCATTAGGAATCACCCACTCACACTCATTATAAATATGATAAATTGGATCCACATACACTATAATAAGTGCATTGTTTGTGTAATAATGGGAACACAGATAGTTGTAACTACCCTAAATATATCTCATTACTGCAAAAGTATGCACACATGGTAGGTGTCTTGTGCAGTATCGGTTTTTGAATAACTAGTTTTTCATTAATCAGTTGTTGAATGAATGGTTCAGTGTCATATGGACAATATCTATCATCATCATTTTCATTTTGCTGAAGTAGAGAGTAATGTTGAGTATTTATTTCGTGTTAACCTATCGAATGCATTTTCATACAAGGTTCATGAATATGATCTTCATCAACTACATGGTCAATGCTGATTAATATTGGAATATAACCTTTCATCCTAACAAGATGATCATTGTTTGCATTCCAAAAAGCCTCAAACTCAATATCATTTGTAATATTTGATGGAAATAAATGTCCAACGTTTGAGTTTGAACACTTTCTAAACATTACTCTCATTTTAATTTTATATTATACTCAATTTATGTGTAAAATATTGTAAACCAAGTTTAAAAATTTTCATATTTAATATTTTCAAGTACACGCATTAGTTGGACTTTTACTTTATTGTTGTATTTCTCCTCTCCATTTGGTAAAATTTTGCAATATTCGCCATAACAAATAAGGACAGTGATAACACAAACCATATTTGTAATATAATATCATATAATATTAGCATCAAACAATATAAATATATTTCGAACAAATAAATTGTAATAATAATAATAATAATAATGATAATAATAATAAAAAAACTACTAATTTTTTAAATTACAAAAATTAAAAAAATCGAAATACGACAAATAGATTCCTAAAATATTTTCTAATTTATAAAATTCTTTTAAAAGTTATCAAACTATTACAAATAAGTCCTAATATATACATACTGTCGAAATTGGAATGGGAAATTTCGGTCACCGTTTGGTGACCGAAATTGAAAAATTTTCCAATAGATATAGTTGCATTAAAATAAGTAACTACATTGAATAAACAATGCACACTTACCCTTAATATTTATTTTTAAAAATTCATTACACATTTATTTCAAGCAAGTTCAATACCAAATTAAAACTTCATATGTTTAGTTTATAAGAAAAATAAGAGGTTTCCAAAAATAATATCTTGTTAATATAATTTTACAAAATTATATGTAGGTGTCAGGTGAACAATAAAATTTTAAGGTTTCAACATTTATTTTTAAAAATTCACTGTATAATTATTTGAATTCCAATTCAAGCAAATTTAGTGCCAAATTAAAGTTTTATATATTTAATTTATAAAAAAAAAAGAGATTTCCAAAGCAAATATTCAGTCAATAAAATTTTACAAAAATATGAACAGTTATCAGATGAACAATAAAATTTTTAGGTTTCAATAGTCATTTCAAAAAATTTATTGCATATTCGTTTTAACTCTAGTTTAAGTGAGTTTGGTGCCAAATTAAAGAAAAATAAGAGATTTTCAAAAACAATATCCTGGCAATATGTAACACCCCCTTACATTCATTTCTATTCATATGGCATGTAAAATGTAAAGTTGTCGAATAGGTAAAATCAATGCTTTCTTATAATGAAGCGAAGTTTTCATTTGTTCGAAAGATTTATAGAAAGTAACTACATAAATAGTAACAACTAAAATAGTATTTTTTTTTTAAAAGAATTATTATACAGTTTAATAGAAATACTACTTCAAATTGTGCAGAAAAAAAAAAAATTATATAACAATGGGTTAAACCTCAAACATATTATCCTCCGTCAGAAAATCATTGCCTTGACTGCACTCTTCGAAATCGCTATTGCTATATCATAATTACCTGAAAAATAATAATCCCACAAAAGGGTGAGCACACCACATTACTTAGTAAGATAATATAATATTTAAATGAAGGAATAAGTATATTACCTGAATCTCTACTTATCTTGGCTATTTCATACAATCAAACACATATGGCTAAATGCATTTCAATATATCAATGTACATGTACAGATACGAATATACTCAATGATGTACACCAGGTATCATACCATATCATCCACAACTCTAAGCACTATCTCAATTATAAATTCCTTATAAACAATCTTAATTAGAGTAATACACTTCATAACATGTTATATCATAGGTTATGCAGTCTCAAACAATACACATTTTAAATGAATAGTTTCATCACCTGTATTTGTTCAATTCCTATTTCTATCCTTATTAACGAATACCTACATGGTCATATAAAATCAATACATTGATATATGTATAGATATCAATTAAATAACTCAATCACATAAAGAGGAACTGATCGGGATTCGGTATGATTACACAATTTCAACCACACACTCAATCTGGGATAACCAAACTCTCTTAGGCACACAATCAATATCCACATAGGATAGAAACATCTCAATCACACACACACACACACACACACACACACACACACACACACACACACACAAGTGAGGGTATTAGTAAGAACGATAACACTTCTCCTCTATACCATTTCCACTCCCAAAAGATTACTGCTAGTAATTCATTGCATTTACAAGTGATCGATCATATTTAGAGAAACTATAGATCATGGTTATTACTCTAGCCCAAGCTACATATTGCTTATAATTTTATGTATGGAAGACGACACATTTTACAACTGCCTTTTTATTTAAAATTTCAGGCTTGGTACTAGTCTTGCTATGTCACCTCAAATGCCATGTAGGCACACATCATAAGCATATCCACTGATTACATGTCTGATCCACATATCCCAATCATCTCAATACTGATTCATTACTAGTCTATTTTATCATATATGTACATTATCTCTTTACTCTTACTATATCAAGACAACCTGATAGTTGTACCGTAATCACAAATATATATCTACAATTCCTTATCCCATATTAGGGATTCTTTTACTTGTATAAAGCATAACTATACAACTATAGGGACACATATCAATCCAATCCTAGTTATCTACTCAGTCACAATAATAATAATAAACATAAACTCATAATATCGTTCCTACACCATCGCATAACATATTCTACACTATTATATCCTTACAATATCCTCAACCACATGTATAAATGTGTAGGTCAATATATTAGATGACCTACAATACACACAATGTGCCTTTTCAACAATATTCTCAAGCATATCATATGATCTTTAATCTGTTATGGGCTCACACGTATTCTTTTCGTTTCACAGGCATATTAGTAGGCCAGACAAGATTCTATATACTTGAAGTGAGATGGCCAAAATATTGCCTAACCCATTAGCTTATTTGAATTCTAACTCCCCTTTTCAAGCTAATGTTGGCTTTCTTTTTCTGCAAGGTTGAGTTCTCTTTTAAAGAATTGGAACTTGTCAATGCGTAATTGGACTTCAACTGTTACCGCAACTCATAATCATAGCGAAATCTGATTGTGACTACTAATAAAGATAACCCTAGACCCTCCTTTATATATGAAAATCATAACACAAAGGGAAAGTCACAACTGGTTGTATGAATAGTAATTCTTATAAAAATTCGGCAAGGGTTCGTCTATACATATAAGTTACCCTACTTGTATAGGAAGACCAGGACAGTCCTAATTTTAATTGAAACACAGTGTGTTACTACCTCATCGCTATTCACACAACTGCAAGCAACTCTTAGCAGATAGAGGTATTTTACCATGCAGTTTAAATCTAAAATGCACATGAATTCATTTTATTATAGACCGGTCATAATTAAGTAAATTATGGATCGTGGTTATGATATTCACTGTACACTTCAGTATATGTATATAATGGTCCTTTGCCCACTCCGGATCCTTCAGATCAGCAGGATAAATAATTCTACCATGGGTTCTACGTACCTAAAGGTGCCATGGAGAACAACCGCTTCTTATAATGGGTTCAACATAACCTTCAGGCACCATAGTTTTATTATCAAGATAAAGACACGGGAACATATTTTAATCCAAACACATGGATACACCATATCACTATCAATATAAAACTACGAAAATATATTTCAATCGATTATCATATAACGTATAAATACACGCAATCCTAATGTATTATCACAAGTCAAACTATGTTTAATACCTTACTACGGCACAATAATTACAACACACTAACATATACACACATGTCCATATGGATAGTATTGCACAACTATCAAGTGCAGCATCTACTCAATCATCTAATCACACGGGCATAATTACATATACATATACAAGCGTACCTACTATATATATATATATATATATATATATACATAAACATGGGATATACAATGCTGTATAGGTATTTTAGAATATCTCATGTAGCACTGCAGGTCGACAAGGATAGTATTACGCTTATAAACACACACACACACACACACACACACATATATATATAACACGGATACTAATACTTCTAATTGCACAATCTTGCCCATTCTCCGTCAATGAGACTTTTTTACAATTCAAACCAATGTTATGATACACATTTATATATTTATAGACATTATAAATATTAACGTTTATTTTTTTCACAATTTAAATATCATATTATCTTACTTCTAGGTACTCGGTGTCAACGTGGATGATGAAAAATTATCCCAAAGAGGATATACACGTTTCAAATACTCCCCTATGTGTTACGGATATATTTTTAAAAAATGTGTCAATTACTGTTTATAATACTATTCATACACTATTTATGAGTACTATTCACCCACAAAAATTTGGTTTTTGTTTCACGAATGGAATATACCATCGCAATCCTTACGATGTCAGAATACTATCTATGGCGATCATATATCACAAAACACATATTTAAGTCTTCAAAATCACCAAAAATCATAAAATTTTTAGATTTTAAGGTATCTACTTTAGACCCTCGAATGATCATCGAAATACAATCCAAATTGAGATCTAAACATACCACATTGAAGTACGAGTGTTAGAGAACATATTGATCGATTCGAATTCTACCGGAATATCACAGATCACTAGAAATCTTGCCAGAAAGATAGCCCGACGATCAACCACCTACATGTCGGAATCTGGTAGCTGGATGCCAAATTTGGGCACACCACCATGAAAAGGATGATGGCACGATGGCAAACGTGCTGGCGGTAACGGTTAACTCGCCATGCACCGTCGTTTATTGGCGGTCAAACTTCACAATGACAGGGCACTCTGGTAGAGCGTGCGGGTGCGTGGCGATGGTGATCGTGGTGGGGTTTGCGACACTGCATTCGTGATGGTTTGGCGGTCCTTCACTTGTCAACGGTGAGCCGATTTGAGCTCTGGTGATGAAAGTCACTATTCATAAGAGAGAGAAACGTGAAGATGAGAGAGAGAAGAGAGAGAAAGGGGACGAAAAAAAGTGAAGTTATGATGTTGGGTTTCCCAACCCTGTCCCGCTTATATAGTTGTACGATAAAAAATTATATTTTTTCGCTTTAGTCGCCAGATTTTTAGTATTTGTAATAAAATACTATATTTTTCCACTCACACCATGTACTGCTCTGAATGCAGGCTAGCTCTCTCTTATCAAAACTATCAAAAATACTGCAAAACAAATTTCATGACGGGATTATAAGAATATATGAATTTTGGGGTATTACATAATACTATCTTACAAAAAAGTGTACAACTGTCAGATGAACAATAAAATTTTCATGTTTCAACATTCATATTAAAAAATTCATTGCATATTCATTTGAACTCTAATTCAAAAGTGAGTTTAGTATCAACTTGAAAATTTTCATAAGTTAACCTTCAAAAGTATAGAAACCAAAACAACAAAACCTTTACAAGTTTTGCATTCAAAAGTTTGGGGTCTATCCCTAATACTTTCAAACCAAGGCTATAGGTATTACATATTATTTGTAGATGACTATGCATATTTCACTTGGAGATTCCCATTGATCAGCAAAGGAGAGGCCTTAGACATATTCAAAATTTTGAGAAGGAAAATCAAAAACTCTTTAAATAAAAGAATCAAAAGCTTGTAGTGTGACATGAGAGGTAAATTTAGAGTGTTTAAAAATTTTCTTAAACAAGAGGGAATAACTACTAGATACTCATGGCCATATACTCATCGTAAAAATAAAAAAGTAGAGAAAAAACACAGACATGTAGTAGAGACTTGCTAACTTTGTTGGCACAAGCTCATATACCTCTAAAATTTTGGTGGAGGACTTTTAGTTTAGTAACTTGCATCATAAACATGTTGTCAACACCAATCCTCAAGGATATTTCATCATTTGAAGCCTTATTTCACTTAAAACCATTTACACACTTATCAAAACATTTGGTTATGAATGTTATCCTTTTCTTAGAGCCTATAACAAACACAAATTTAATTTTTAGAGTTCTAAGTGTGTTTTATTATGTAAGAGTGCCAATCACAAATGATATTTGTGTTTACATCACACAGGAAGAGTACATGTTACTATGCATATGTCATTTGATGAGAATTCTTTCTCATTCCATAATGATGATAATTTCAAGGGCATATACACAATATTGCCATATGATGCATCACACCTAGTAAGTCAATTTTTCACTCCCACAACACAATCACACATTTCAATAGATACTACATTAATAGCTGATAATTATGCATCAAACAGCTATAAAACTCTAGAAGAGGTAATTTACCAAAACTTTGATAATCAACCCTCACATTCTCAAACATATAATCAAGCCATAAACACAGACTTAGCCACTTCAAACACCCAATTACAACTAGACACAACATTAAAAAATCAAACACTATTGACAAGCCAAAGCCTACTACCTACTCATCCTATTATTATAAAAGGCAAAGCATGGATTTTTAAATCAAAGTTTATATCAACACAAACTTAAAAGGAATAAATCATGAAACACTAGTGGATGTTAAAATTGCATTAAAGGGGCCTAAATGGAAGCAAGCCATGATGGATGAATTACAAACTTCGGTATACAACAAAACATGGGCCTTAATGCCTTACACGTTAGAAATAAGACTTGTTGGAAACAAATGGGTTTACAAAGTGAAGCAAAACCTTGATGACTTAGTGTCCATGCATAAAGCTCAACTTGTAGCTAATGGTTTTCATTAAAGACCAGGGCTTGATTATGGAGAAACCTACAGTCCAGTAGTAAAGGCAGTAATAATTCATATCATTCTTAGTTCTGTAGTGATCAATGGATAATAACTAAGGTAAGAAAATGTGAAAAATGCTTTTCTAAATAGGGATTTGATAGAAACAATGCATATGCATTAGTCAGAAGGATGTGAGAATCTAGGTAAGCCAAATCATGTGTGTAAATTTAACAAAGTATTATATGGTCTCAAATAAGCTCTTAGATCATGGTTTAAAAAATTAAAATTAGCTATAAGATATTAGGGATTTATTGACTTAAGATTAGATACATCACTTTTCTTTAGAAAAACAAAATCAAAGATCACCATTGTACTAATCTATACAGATGACATAGTTGTAATAAGCAGCAATAAAAAGCAAATTAAAAAATAAATCTCAAAATTACACAGAGCCTTTACACTTAAAGACTTAAGAGAATTTCACTTTTTCTTGGGAATACTGGTGACAAAAATAAAGGGTAAAATTAGTTTAAATAAACCAAGTTCATACAAAACCTTTTGAGCATAGTACATATGATGAATTGCAATGGAATTAAAACTCCAATTAGAACCAATGACAAGCTTTTAAAAACAAAAAGTGAAAGTTTTAGAAATGCAACATTGTAGATAAATGTAGTAGGAGCTTTACAATATGCCACACTAACTGGGAAAGTGACAAAGGCAATCAAAAATCAACTTCAGGCTATTACATTTGCCTAGGAAGAAATTTTATGAGTTGGAGTTCGAAGAAATAACATGTCATGGAAAGGTCAAATGCCGAATTAGAATATAAAGCCATCGCTCACACCAGCTCTGAGATTGCATAGATTACGTCATTGCTTGGTGAATTGAACTTGAATTCTAGAAAAACCCCTTTAATCAGAAGTGACAGCAACAAAGTTATAGCCATGGCTTTCAATCTAGTTTTTCACGCACGCACAAAACATATTGAAATTGATTTATATTTTGTGAGAGATAAAGTTTGAACTAAGGAAGTTGAGATTGTGTATATACCAAGTGAAGAACAAATTGCAGATGTGTTCACAAAAGCCTTAACAGTTGAAAATTTTGAATATTTTATAGGCAAACTCAGTGTAAAGGAGAAGACATTGAGATTGAGGAAGAATGTTGAAAGAAAAAGTGGGTTTGGGCTTAATAAATTAAATGAAAAATTGGTCCAAGTCTCATATATTTCAAGCCTAGCAAATGAATCAAACACTACCTTACCTTTTAGAGAAGTAAAGAATGAAAAATATGACAAAAATTCCCTCAAAGCGAACAAATTAAGTTACTACAGTATAGTGACATATGACTAGAATAACAACATGTAGTCCTTAGATCTTGAAGATTGTACCATTTATCTCTAACTTTTCATTTCTTATTCTTTTACAGTTTATAATTAGTTGGCTTGTACTAAACTATAGGATGTATATATTCAAATTTAAAGTGAACTGAAAGGGTAGGCTTAAAGATCAAATTACATAGCAAACAATATTGAAATCAAACTAAAAAGTACAAGAACAATAAAGTACAAATTTATGGTAAGTATGATGATGAAATTGAACAAAACACTCTTTAAATTTTTTCAAATATTTCTCTTTTTTTGATTTTATACATTATTATTATGCTTTAAAATTATAATATTTTTTTATAATTATTTATCTAAAAAAAAAAAAAGATGAGAATGTCTTCACAAAAGGAACATGTAAAAGTGTCAAATGAACCAGGCTAGCCATGAAATAAATGCCTTTTACATGCTTATGTGTCGGAACGACCTCATGGCCCAAACCTAATAATCAAACAGGAAACCTAGGCAACTAAGCCCTTCCCTTGTTAATTTCTTTTTCTTCACTTATTTTTTCTTTCTTTAATTTCTCTCTCTCTTTCTTTTTTCTTATGTTCTCACTCAACAAACAAGATTCACATTTCACATTTCAAAAAATCAAATTTAAATTTTTCAGATGCTAAAAGTCAAAGACTTAGACTAGGTGGTAGAAAAGGAAGTTGGCATGATTAGAGGATATAAACTTAGAATAGTCAAAAAGGCAACAAAAATGAAAAAATGATTAAACAAAAAGTATACATTATAACTTTTTGTAAAGAAGTAGGTACTTATCTCACTTTTGTCAAGCATTTTTTTTCAATAACTCTTTTTTTCGATTATGGATTTCTACTTTTGGGTTCTTGGCCTTTAGCTTTTTGCTTTTTGCTTCTTGGTTTCTTGATTTTTCATTCATTAGACAGAACTTCACATTTCAAGAGTTTTTCACTGGCATTTTCTTAACAAATTTCCTCGATTTTCTTATAAGCTCCTTATCAATCACTTTTTTTTGGGATGAATATGATTTATTTATCTTTTGTTTTTTTATAGTTTTTAACAAATTATATGATGAATGTGGTTGGTTTTGATGGATCTTTTGTTCGAACTTTGAATGTGGATGATTTTGATAGCATGTTGTTTGTTTGATTATTATATATTCATATGCTGTATGCATTAGCTGGAAACTTGAAAATGAAATGAATCAACTTTTTTTTTTTTTAATTCTTTCTTGCTTTTTGATTTTCTAGACTCTAGAGCATTACATGCCAGTTTTAGTTTTACATTGGTCATTTATAAATGTTAAATTTTTGCTTATTAATGAAATGCATGCAATTTTTTATTTTAGTTCTTTATTGTTAAGGGGGATGCTTAACAGTTAACATGTTCCAATTTACACCTTAGTTAATTTTCAATTTTTGCGCATTTTTTAATCTACCTTGAATTTTTTGCTTACAAGTGAGTAATTTAATTTTTTTTCCCTTCTTTGTTTTTTCTTCTAATCAAGTTTATATAATAGTTTTTGATGCTCAACCACTAATGTGAGAATTATAGCAATTCATTTCTCCTACTAAGTTGATACGGCAAGCTTAGGTGGATCATTTAGTTGCTAGAATAAAGAGTTAATTAGAGTCAGTTGTATTTCTATTTTTTTGGTTTTACAATTAGTGACTTTTTGAGCTATCATTGTAAGGTTGTTAAAATAAAAAGGAATTTGATGCAATTATGAATAAAAGTTTTCATATTCATATAATTAAAAACTAAGAAATGGAAAGAAAGAGAGAAGAAAGAGTCTGAGAGACTTGTAATAGTATTCTTTTTCAATTTAAACTTTCTTGGTTGTATTGGAACTATTATTGGTGTTGTTCTTGTCGTGGATGTAGGTTGAGTCTCTTGGCTGAACCATGTAATTGTTGTGTTGCTTGTATGGTATTTATGAAAAGTCCATAGAGAATTATCCTTGTTAATTTGTACATGAGAATTAAAGACCCTTTAGAATTTGCATTGCTTAATTTAAAAAGTACATAAGATGACTTAAATTCTAAGAGATTATGATGTAGGTACCAGATAAGTACATTTAAGTATTTTAAAACACATTTAAAAAGTATATAAGATTGAATCAAGATATATAGAAAAAAGGTGGGATGGAGACTTAGTTCATATGTTAAAATGTTAATATGTTTGATTTAAAAATAGCATTAGGTAAAATAAAAGACAATGGATTACATACTTTTGCTTGACTTTGACCCAAGAGGAAAATATGCCTAGTGAGTTAGTTTGGATGGCATAGTTTTAGTTAATGACCTTGCACAAGCGAGAGCCCTCTTAGTGCTTGAGAAAAATAAAGTATGGTAGAAGGTAAATTAGGTATATAATACAAAATCAAGTGCTAGCTTATGTTTGCATACTTGTGCATGGATTTTGTGATCAAATTATGGTGATTGAGTGAATTATAGTAATGAATATGTTACTTTTTGTTTTTGTTTTCTAATTAAAATATCATATACTTTTTATGAATGATTGGTTATTGAAAAAATAAAATAAATTTGTTAGTTTACAAAACTTACATATTTTTATTTTGATATTAGATTTTATTATTTATACATTCTTAAACAATATTGACTAGACAAGACTTGGATAAAAATAAATCTAGTTCTATTGTAGCAAGTGTTAATAGCTCTAAAAGATCTAAAACGTCAAGTATTTGAAAATTTTTTACATTAGAGTTCTATAATCAAAAACAAGAACAAAAAATATACAAATTCTTTTATCTTCTCTAAAATTTTTTCTTTTTCTTATTAGTTTATGGATCTTATCAATTGGTATCATAGTGGGTTTTGACTATGGACACTTGCGGTGAAACCAATGCAGAATTGACTTTAACAAAATCTTAACTCGACATGAGTCTAATTTTAACCAAGTTAATGCTACTATACAAACTCTAATAATTGAACTGTAGGCTTTATGAGTCTCTTGTAACACAAACACTAGCCATCGTAAAGTCAACCTATTTTATCCAGGAGAATCATCACATTCTCTAAATTTAGCGCAATCTCATAAACGTAATGACCATCCTCACCAACACCTCAAGTTGTCATTTGCAAAATTCAATGGTGAGTAACCAACCAACTTTGTTTACAAAGCAGAACAATACTTTAAGTTCATGAACATTTATCTTGACCAATAAGTCCAGCTACCTTTCTTCCATTTAGAAGGCATTGCCTTACAATGGCATTGATGGCTAATTGAATTCAAGGGACATTTAATTTAGAATGAATTGACACAAGCCATTCTCTAATGTTTTAGCCAGACAGACTACTTGAAGCTCTTACTTGGTTGAAACAAATCTCAATTATAAAGGTTTAACAAATAGCTTTTGGAAATTTGTGCCACTATATGTCGATGGATTGCATGAAAATTTTTAATGGGTATTTTCATTACAGGTTTTAAAGATGAAATTTGCTTGAATGTTTAGATTAAGCAAGTGTGAACATTAATATATACAATTGGCATTGCTTGGCCAATTAAGTAATGTAATATCCTAAAAAAAAAAATTAATAATAAGAGGTTCCTTTCATCCTTCATTAGTTATAGTGATATAAATGACCATGTTAAACAACTTAACTAGCTTGTTAGGCCCTATACGAACTTCTAAAATGAACCAAGGTTTTAATAATTCATCGACTCATTTTCAATGCATCATAAATCAAGAAGCTTGAGAATGACGCAAGAAAAGACTTTGTTATTATTGCGATGAAAAGTTTCTACTTGGTCATCACTACCAAAGGCTATAATTATTTATGATCAAAGACTCTTCATGACATGACTATCCCAAAGCCAAAGAAGAACAAGTTAAACTAGACATCATTGAGCCACTACTAGAGATTTCGTTCCATATTATAGCAGGCATTGAGCATCCATAAACTATTCAAGTTTTGGAAAGTTGAAAAATAAAGATATTACGATATTAATTAATGGCGGAAGCACTCATAACTTTATAGACCAGTTTGTAGTTTTCAAATTTGAGTCGTCAGTGGTATGTGACAAGAAGTTTTGGGTCATAATTGCTAATCGTGGAAAAATTGAGTGTGAAAGATGTTACCTAAACCTCACAATAATTATACAAAATCAATCAATTCATGTAAACTTCTATGTACCACCAGTAATTGCTTGCCAAACTATGTTAGAAATCTAATGGCTAACAACTTTAGGTTCGATCAAAACTTATTACAGTAAGTTAACAATGACTTTTGCCCAAGATGGGTAAAATCAATTTCAAAGGTGTGGAAAGACTAGAACTCACGTCCTTAAATGACAAAGAGCTATTATGTTATGTTTAGATGGCATTGGTTTTTTTCTTTTAGATCATTTCACCTCAACCATTAAAGAAAACCTATAACCATCTTATACCATTACAACCAAATCAAAGACCAGTTAGTGTTCATCTGTATAGTTATCCATATTATCAAAAGATTGAAATTAAAAAAATGGTAAAAGAATTCCTCGAACCGAGACTTACCTAATTAAGCAGCAACCCTTTTTCATCATCAGTATTACTTGTCAAAAAGATTGATAGAATGTGGTACTTTTGTGTAGATTATCGAACGTTGAACAATATTACCATCAAAGATAAATATTTGATACCATCAATTGATGAGCTTTTAGATGAGTTGCACGGGGCTAGCTATTTTTCCAAACTAGACTTGAGATGAAGATATCACCAAATATGCATTTAGGAAGCAGACACTCACAAGACAACATTTAGGACCTATGACAGCCATTATGAGTTTCTTGTCATAACTTTAAGCCTAACAAACACTCCTTGCACATTCCAAAGCTTAATGAATGAGTTTGTTCTAATTTCTTTTTTACGATATTTTAGTATATAACAAAACTTAGGAAGCTCATATCTATCATCTTCAAATAATTTTGCAGATTTTATCAAATAATTCTCTATTTGCAAAAAGATTAAAGTGTTATTTTAGAGGTAAAATATTTGGCCTTCTTATTTCCCTTATTAGAGTGGCAATTGATCTAAAAAAAATATAGAGTGTACTTGAGTGGCCAAGGCTAAATTCAACCAAAAGAGTTTATGGCTTTTTTGGATCAAGGGTTATTATTGTAAATTCATTAGGGGGTTTGTAGAAATTACAGCACTTTTAACTTGACTATTAAAAAAGGTTTTCATTGGACATAAAAAGCAAAATCTGCCTTGACCCAATTGAAACAAGCATTTACATCTCTTTATATTCTATAATTATCAGACTTTTCACAACTATTTGTTGTTAAGTACGATGCTTGTAGAATTGATATAAAAGTTATATTATCACAAAACAGGCAACCTTTGGCATTTTTTAGTGAGGCACGTAAAGGTACAACACTAGCTTTATCCACTTATAAGAAAGATATGCTCATAATTGTCAAAACTATTTGCAAATGGTATCCTTACTTGTTAGGTAAAACTTTCATTGTTTGTACGGATCATAAGAGTTTGAAATATTTGATAGAACAATGTATTACTACTCCTGCCTAGACATGATGGTTGCCTAAAATTCTTGGCTATGATTATATGATTCAATATAAAAGGGATTAAAAAATCATGTAATAGATGCTCTATCACAATTAGTCGTGCTTAAATTTTTAGCAATCTCTTTTTCTTTAGTAAATTGTGGGCCTTTTTACAAGATGAAGTCACACAAAATCTCTTTTATAATCGGCTGAATTTTACTCCAACACTTGAATAAAGTCAGCTTATTTAAAGATATGGAGTTTGGTACAAAAAGGAAAAGCTTTTTTCAAGCTCTGCTTCTTCACTTCTACTAACTATTTTATAAGAAGAGCATTTTTCATAAATTAAAGGGTATTTTAACTATCAAAAAACTCTTAATCAATCTAAATCCAGTTTTTATTGTCCTAAAATGTTACAAAAATTAAGAATTTCATTTAGTTTTGTAAAGTTGGTCAGTGATGTAAGATTAAGAATCTATGATTAGCAGGTTTTCTATAACTTTCACTTATTTTGAACAAAATTTGGATGGCCATTTCTATAGATTTTATAGATGGTCTGCACCCATCACAAAGATACATTGTCATCATGGTAGTTATGGATTGCTTATCAAAATATGCGCACTTTTTAACCTTAAAACATCTATATACAGCTTTGACAATGGTCAAGGTTTTCATGGTGCTGATTATACGTCTCTATGGGATACCCATTTTCATTGTTAGTGATAGAGACGATTTTTATTAGTTCAATTTGGAAGGCTTTATTTCATTTGCAAGGTACCAAGCTTTGCATGAGCTCTAGCTGTCATCCTTAAACTGATAGATAATAAAAAGTTGTCAATCAAATCCTACAACAGTATCTCCATTGCTTCACAAGTGAACACTTAAACAAATAGTTCCATTGGTTACTTTGGGCTAAGTACAACTTTGACATATAGTGCACACTTAAACGAAAATTTTTTCTTTCAAAGTGGTTTATGGCATACCTTTTCCAACATTTCTCTTTTATGCTCTAGTTACTATCAAAATTCATGCTATGGATAAGATTTTGAGGGATTGTGAGACCATTTAAGTCAATCTCCATCACAATTTGATTCTTGCTCGAGATAAGATGAAAACTCAAACTGATCATTATTGCAATGAAGTTTTAAATATTGATGATTATGTGTATCTCAAATTACAACCTTACCATAAAAAAAAAAGGTAGCTTTTCTTAGTTCTCTCAAGCTAGCTCCATGATTTTTTGGTCTTCAAAAAATTCTTGAACGAGTTAATC
The DNA here is from genome assembly GCA_032402905.1 of Khaya senegalensis. Lineage (NCBI taxonomy): Eukaryota > Viridiplantae > Streptophyta > Magnoliopsida > Sapindales > Meliaceae > Khaya > Khaya senegalensis. The sequence continues at coordinate 4,822,810 of CP135537.1, forward strand.
ATGTGGCTTATAAACTAAAATTATCAGCTAGATCCCAAATCCATGATGTGTTTCATGTCAACGTAATTATCTCCTGTGACGGAGAATGAATCCACTATACTCTCTCAACCTAAGTACATCATTGATAGCTGTATTGTTTTTAACGGAACTTATCGACTAAAAACTAGAATTCTTATTAAATAGGTTAGCACTCCTCACGAGAATGCTAAGTGGGAAGACCAGTAGTATTTCTCTAAGACTTACACAAAATTTAACCTTGCAAACAAGGATGTTATAAGGAGAGAGGAATGATATATGTTGTATCCTTACATCTATGGTATAAAATCCCATGAAATGCTCAAAGAATACCAAGTCAAGAATAGTTGTTATTGGATAAACTTTGAATAAATTGGTAGTTAAAATTTTGTGATTGTTTAGTTATTCTTTTCCTTGTTTTTAGCTTATTAACTCTAATTTTCTAGCAACAACTCAGTTGCACTGCAAGGTTTATAAATGACCAAAATCTTCTATTAATAAAATGAGAAAAAAAAACATACAAATTCCTTTTTCTTCTCTATAATTCTTTCTTCTTCTTACCAATTTCTAAATTTGATCATAATATACATCATTTTTAAAATATGTTTAAGTCTAGCAACTTAGCATTTTAAACTAAAAAACTTACCACTAGTTTTTTATCAACAATTTCTACAATTTGCTCGAAACTAACAGGGGCACTAACATGTTAAGCAACTTGCAGGGGAATTATTTATACTTAAATAAGACAAAAAATTAACTACCAATGTCAAAATTTAAAAAAATAATGGCCATAATTTGCAAAAAGATATATCTATAGGACGTAAATCATTATTATCATTATTATCATATGAGGTAGAAAATATTAGTGCTTGTCAAAACAAAATCAACTTTTGGATTCCATGGAATTTTCAAATTTTGTTAAGAACACATTAAGTGCAATTATGTTTTCCTATAATATATCACACTAAAATGATATTGATTTATTAAATAAGAAGCCATTAAATGACCATGTTGTAGTGTAATGTAATGTTCCACCACGAATTAAAAAAAAAAAAAAACCTACATGAAAAATGTTAAAGACGTTTTCTAGCCTTACCATGCAACAAAGAATGAAGAAAGGGTCATAACAAGCATGTGGAAGATTTCTAATCAAAGTGTACTATCTAGTAGTTTGTGTTACGTAGAATTATCATTTCTAGGATAAGTTTATCTTTATTTGTTTTTCTAGATATCTTTAATTTAGTTTGCAATTTATCTTGTAAAACCAATTGCTATTTAAAAGGACTTGACTTTTGTAATTCAATATTTAAGTTAAACAACAGTGTTAACTCAATGTTTTACAACTCAACAATAATAGATTAAAGAAGTAATACCTTTACTGTGATTTGCTAGAATTACGCATAAATGAAGATATGTAAAAATCATAGATACCTCCCATGAATATAATAAAAACTATTTAAAAATACAAAAATTACCCTTGACTTGTTGAAAATATTCATGTCATATTTTTATTATTTTTATTTTAGTTTCTTTTGTTTTTTTAGTATCTAATTAACTTACTTGTTGAATCTATAAAAATTATTAATAAAAAAATTTATATTAATAAAAAATTATATTTATTATAAAACAAAAAAATAAATTCACAAATTATTTATTTTTATAGCACAAAATATTATTGTGAATTAAAAATACAAACATTTACATTTTATAGCATAAAAATTATATTCTAATGATAATAAAATACTATCATAATAGTTTTTAAAAATATTTTATCACTTATAAGTATCAAGCATGCACTTTTTTTTTTAAATTTTTTGCTTTTAAAATTATTTTTCTAATAAATTATTAAAAAATAGTTTTGGATATGATATAAGCAATTACTAAATTTTTTATTTTATTTTGTTTAATTTTGTTTTTATTATTTAAATATTTTAAATGACAAAAATAGCTTTCTTTTTCTTTTTTGTAATATCAATTTTTAAAATTCTTATTTTTATTAGTTTGAAAATTATTCAATATGAAACAATACTTATCAACATGCTTAATGCTTTGTGAACATTTCTTTTGATAATTAGAGCGTAATTGTTATAAACTTTTAATACGACTTACGCAATTAATCAAATTTTCTACTTTCAATCTTCAAATATGTATTTCAATTTGTTCTGTCAATTGTTTTCCTTTTTCTTGTTTGTCCCTTATTTTAGTACTTTTAAAAGTATGTAAAATAAAAATAATTTTTTAATTATTTTAAATAATTTTGAAACTTTTTGAAAACAAAAGAATATAATTATGATTGCATAGTGAAACTAAAATATATTATGCAAGATATTTAATTTAAAATTATTTAGGAATTTATAAGAATAAGTAAATAAAAAGAAATTTATATTTATATTTTTAAATTAGTGTGAAAAGTAAAATGATGTAAGATTATATTTTATGGTCTATATAAAGTCACTCTTTTTTTTTAATTTGTAAAAAATACAAGTCATTTTAATTTTTATATGTTAAATTTAGAATGACAATTTGAATTATCGTATTGTATTTATGCTAAATTGTATTTGTGTTATGTTAAATAAAAGTTAAACTAAATCTAACCTATTTAATAATTGTATGAAAAATTAAAAGTTCTAATATGATACAATTAATAAACGGTTAATTATGTTATAATTATGTCGCATATTTAATATATTTTTATATATATTATAATATATTTTTATAATACTTGTTATATTATATACACAAGTATTAATTAATTTTATTTTAATTATAACTAAATATATTTTCAAATGTGACAAATATAATTAAATTGTTTAAAAAATATAATAAAATAAAAAATAAAGTTATTAAATTATAAATAAGTTAATATATTATAATTACTTAAATATTTAATTATATTATAAACGAGTTTGTATATCAAGAACTTTAAACCCGAATCTAACATGATTATTTAATGTATTATATCATATTTATCTATTTAATAACTATATCATTTTATACTAATCCGAACCCACAAATTTATATTGGGTTTGTGTATTGTAAAAAATTACCATCTCTAGTTGAGTTTTATACTAAAAGTTGTAAGCCAATTTTAATGTAACACAAAATTTATATATATATATATATATATATCTATTATGTTTTTTTTCAACATAGAAAATTTCAAGTTATTTATTAATTATCTTTTTAAAATAATTTTAGATAATTAGTCTATTTACTAATATATTAAAATACACTTATGTTTAAGTCCTAAAACATGTGAGAGGGATGAAAATATTTTATGTCCAAAATCAAAAATCAAAACTAATAAATCGAAATATGTTAAAATTTGTTATACCTTAGATGAAGTAAAAAAAACAATCAATCTAAGTATACCACAATTAAATTATAAAAACAAATCCAATCAATAATTAAAAAATAATAAAAATTAAATTAAGACATAGGAAAGAAAACCTTATGAAAAACTTTTTTATAAGACAAATCTTTTGGGCTGATAATAAAAACCATCAAAATATTTCATTAATAAAGAAAAATTTAAAAACAATAATTCAGAATTCTAATTATCTTTCCTTAATGGAATCCTTAAATAACATGTTCACAAGATTATGATCTTTAGTCACAAACAACAATCAGAATTCTGAAAACTTTATAGTTGAATTTGTAAAGAGAGAAATAATAAGAAACTCTTAGTGAAATCACCAAAATAAATCACACACCTAAAAAGAAAATTTATGTTTTCACTCAAGAGAAACAATGAACAATGCTCTCAAATTACTTAAATATTGAAATCGTAGCTCATAAAACTCTCAAAAATAGAAAAACGGTATCCCTCAAAACCTAAAATGTCAAAAGCATTTTATAATCTCGACGTTTGCTCAAGCATGGCTTGGGTGCGTGTTTGGCACAGAAAACAACTTATCATTCACCTAGGCATCAAGCTGGCGCACTACTGGCAACAACCTTCTATGCATTGTTGGCCCAAACGCCAATTTGGCATGAATTTAGCACGACTTTTAGTTTTTGTCTTCTTAGTTGGCTTGGGTGCAAACTTGGTTAAAGAATAGCAAGAATAGCACTAATCCCCTACTCCTTCGCCCTTGCCTTTGTAACATATGTTTTCATCATGTCATCTTTAATACAACTAACACCCTTGTTTTGTTTATGGAATTAGCCAACAACTAAAGTTTTAACAATCTCTCTTTTTGGTCATTCCATGACAAAACCTTAATTTAATGACAAAGACAAAAAACAACGAACAAGATTGTCATTAATCACCAAAATAAAAACTTGATTATAGAATATTCAAGAGCTAAACCTAGCAGAACTATATCTTTACCAAAATGTCAATATGTCATGTTTCTTACATCACACGAACTCAAATAACCAAGTAAAACGCATGGAAAATATCAAAGTAACAGTTTTAATATGCACCTCAAATTAACATAGATATTAAATTAAGATAAAATATAAATGACACTAAGAGATCATAGAGATGCAAAGTACAAATAAGAATAAATCACTCCAATAATCAAAATAAAAAACCAAATTTGAAACCAAGTTGCTCTCTTTAAGTTTATACATCATCCAAATCTAAATATTCTCTTAAATTCTTATATTTAACTCTCACTCATATAAGGTTATTTTCCCTTTTTTGTCACTAAATGACAAAGGGATCAAGAAGTGCCATGCAAATTAATCATAAAGATCACAGTGTCCGCATCAAGAATATATAAGTTAGGAAAAAATAAAGTAAAACCAAGTCAGCCAACAAAAGAAACAAATCAAATAAAGACAAAAGCACTCCTAAAAAATAATCAATAGACTAAAATAGGATTTTTTTTCACATAGAAAGTACATGAAAATATAGCTTAAAACTTAAATCAAGTAAACACCATAAACTTAAGTAAATGCTATACACAAAGACAATGCATTTGCAGTGATTTTCTTTTTTAATAAGTTTAAAATAAAGTGAATCAAGCACAAGTAATTCGCATGTGTAAAGTAATAAATAGTAATGAACACATAACTTAAGATCAAAAAATTATAAGCATGACTAAGTTATGTGAAACCACTAGTTGGAACAGGTGTAACATAATTAAAGAATGTTAAACCCAATGCTACTAGGACCTTAAAAAAAAATTACAATTTCGTTATTTATCTTATTTTTCTCCCCTTAAAGTATAAATCACTTACATTGATTTCTTTTTAATTTTTAATTTTTTTAATTGCCATTAGGCATATTTGATCTTATTTCAAATATTAGAATGTGATATAAGACATTTTATAAAGAAAGTACACTAGGTAAAGGTCAATTTAGTCACCATAACACATTATTTTAACTTATGATTGTGACCCAAACATCATACATGTGATCAAACCAAACAAATTCACACTGAGTTGTATGGTGATTAAGAAAACAAATCATAGGTGCACAACAAACTCAAAAATATGCAAAATAAAGATATTAAATACACATGAAAAAGACATTGAAAGTATGTATAGTAAATACTTAGACTTAGTTGTACAAAATATAAGTCAGAGACTAATTTTCATATGACAATACTGTGAAGATCGATATACTAGTCTCATTAACATAAATAAAATAAGAAAAATATATTTTTGTGTTTTTTTTAATAAAAATATGTATAAAAACTAACTTACTTCAAATAAAAACATAAAGAAAAATACAAATAAAATAAATATAAAAAAAAAACTTATACTGAGGCATTTGTATCAAATAAAACAACAATCTTTCATATTTTTAGGAGGTTATCTATGGTTGGTAAAAACTTTAGTCAATAAAATAAATTTATCATCAATTATCGTAACTTACTGAATTAACTTTACCATTTGACAAATAAATTTATCTTGATTAAATTCAGACTTAAGAATAATAAAGATATTATTTTTCTTTTATACATTCTTTTTCCTCTGAAACTCAAAATAATTTGCTCTTATATGACCTCTTTTGTCACATTCATGACAGATTGGCATAAACCTAATTGAAAATTTTATTTTTTTTCCTTATCCCTTAAGGAATGACTTACTGAATGAGGAATAGTTATAAATTTAGGCTCAGTTTTATTAATTTTAAGAATAGTTAACTTAAAAGTAACAAATACAATTTTAAAAGTGAAAACATCATTAAGGTTAGCCACAGAAAAACCTAACCCTCTTTTGTTACTCACAATTTGACCTACATTAAGTATTTAATCTAGTTTCTTAGTATTACTAGAGAATTTAATAAATTGTGACCTAATATCTCTTAACTCACAAACTACGGTATTAATTTTGCTATCTAAGACTCTATTTTATTCTTTCAAGTTAGAAACTAAATTAAGTTATTTCTCTAATTTGACTATAAGATCCTCTTTCTCAAGTTTAACAATATTGAGTTTTTTCAAATCATCCTTATTCACCTATTTAAGTTTCAAACTCTATTTATAAAGTTCCTCAAATACACCATAAATATCATTCTCATCAATTGAATTAATTTCTTGTAAGTTAACACACTCATCTTTAATAGAGAAAACAAAAGTCATAACATTAGCTTTATGAGAAGATGCCTCATCACGTTCATCCTCACTAGAGTCATAATCGCTAAGGGAGACATTCATAACTTTTTTGCTAGACCAGCAGGTACACTGTTTGTGCTGTGTTTGCCCCTTACTCGAGTACTGAAAACTCCAGAATCGAGGAGTCGATCCCTCAATAGATAAAAATCTGAAAAACGAAATTTGAAAGTCATAAATCTTGAACAAGAATGACAAAGGTGTTGGCTAACTAAAGGAGATACACACACACACACACTAAATCAGTAACTTAGTTAAAGGCCGAATCTGAATCGAAATTAATTTCAATAAATTGAATTTAAACCTGAGACCGTAGACATTTTCAGTTTTAAATTATTGTTAGACAACCAGTAGTTAGCATCGCAGATAAAGACCCAATTATAGTATGTATAATTAGTCATATAGCATCGCTTGCAAATTTAATCGACTTAGAGATTAATATTTTATATATTGAAGCCAACATATTAAATAGTATTATTTTAGACATAAATATTTCTCATGCCTTGATCTATGCAGTTTAATAGTTGAAATTTATATAAGAAAGATACATGTACTCTCATAATTAATTAACAGATGTTGATTGATTTTTGAAGGTTGGAAAGCGAACGTTGGGAAGTGGAATCGTTAAGGGCTTAAACCCCCAATTGCTGCACCAGGCATGGCTCGTTAGCGTCATGCTCATGCGTGATCCGTTGATATTTAACTTTCAGCTTTTCGTCAATTAATTTGTTGGTCTGTTGTCCTGAGGCATTTCAGTCCACAGAGTAGCATATATATATATATATATATGTCTCAAGTTTCGACTTATATTTACATATACAGTAATTCATTTGTTGTTGTTTTATAGATATGATCATGGTTTTTGTTTTTGAACTTGTATATTTTTGGTTCTTATTGTTCCGTTTATTAGGAGATTATTAATTTTAATTAATTTATTCAGTTGATTAAATTATTGGTTATTTCCATTTCAAATTAATATGATTAGAATATTTTAATCTTATGTCTATAAAGCCACACTTAGAGAGGTTATTGAGAATTTAAATTATACAAATATTAATAGACTTAAATAAATTAAAAACACATTTTTTATGTTGTTGTTGTTGTGCTAAATTTTCTGGGTACACTTTTACAGGGAGATTCCATTGTTTTGATACTATTGAACTATCTACAATTAGCACTTCTTTTCAAGAAAATCATATTTCTCTTCTGAAAAGTAATATCAAAATATTTTCACAACAGTTAAGAGTTTTAATTTTTTAAATTTTTTTAAAAAATAGGAATGACAGCTCATAATTCTCACTAATTTTTTTTTTAAAACTTAAATCATGAGTAAATATAAAAACAACTTAGAAAAACAAAACAAGAACAAAGAAGAGAAAAACCATGTAAACTCAAAACAGTATGTGGAGAAGTAAAACTTGATGTCCAGAATTGTTGAAACAAAAATTCTATACTTTGTTCCTAAGCTAGCAATCAAAATAAACCATAATATATATATATATATATATATATATATATATATATATATATAATCAAGGATATCATATGGCGATGTGAGTAACTCTGTCTAAGTAAATGATCAGAATGTATTGTCCTCAAGCATGCCATTAACAATGAATGACCAAAATGTATTATCATCAAGCATGACATTAATAACTCGCACTACTTTGTCAAAAAGAGGCCAAAGAATTCACAATAACCACCGGAAGGAGCATGCATCAAAGCAATGAAAGTGCATAAGCGAGAATCCACAATAAAAAATTAACCAAATAGCATAATAAATCCACGTAAATACCAAAAATTATAACACCCGAAATGGAAATAACCAATAATTTGAAATTGAAAAACAAACAATAGCTAAAACGAAAACCGACTTCTAACTGTTCTAACTAAACTACTCTTTCACGTACAAACTTACTATCAATAATGATATAACACAAGTCTTTGACTTTTTGCAATATAAAAGTGATAAGAATAAGCGGCAGAGACATCACTAATAGTGTAGGAGATTATCTGTTTTCTCTTTCATTTTTGTGCAGCACAGATTGATGGTTTCGATGGAATTGATTCAGCAACAAGGTTGAAAAAATTCGTCACTGATTGTTCTGGGTTTGCTTGATTTGATAGACAAGAACTTCCAGCAATCTTCTTTTTTCTCAGAATCTATCGAGATGATGTCGAATAAAGACGACAAAATGAGATATGCGCACAATACATGCGAGGAGGAGTTAGTGAAATAGAATGATGTTGTGATGTCTATGTTAGAAAAATATTTGGCAACGAGTTAGGGTCGTTGACAGTGGCTTAGGAGGACTCAACAACATTTGATTTTAAAGGATTGCTTCGAGCGCACACCATTGTTGTCGCAACAAAGAAAGACGAAAAAAGATAGATCAAATATGAATAGAAAAAATTTCCAAATTTAATTTATATTTAGCAAATTTCAATTAAACTCCTGACTTTGGATAATGATATATTAGTGACACCCTCTGTAGAAAGAATGTAATTCAACTTAAGCCCAAAAAATTGTCCAAAAGTTTGGAAAACATTATTCATGGGTCAAAATTCTGATTTTGAGCAAAATTTCACAAAAAATTACAAACAGATCCATACATCAAAATTTTTAGAAATTACGATTTAAACAAGAAATTTTCAAAAACAAGCAGAACTGCCATAGACAATAAATGCAGTGTGGCCCTTTTAATTCAACATAGTACAATTAAATATTTAAATCACATCAAAAGTAACTAGACAAATATTTCAAAAAAAATTCAAATTGAAGAAGTGAAAGATCCATGTCAACATGGTATTCTAAATTTTTTTCAATTCTATATTCATGAATAATTAAAATTAGAACTCTAGTACTTTTGCACCATAAAATAGACTAAATATAAATCTGAACTTGTTATTAGTGTGCAAAGATAAACTCAAGATTCTTTCTTAATTTTATTGATTTGAACAATCTAAGTTTAAAACATAACAAAAGTAATCTTATCATTTTGATCTCAAATTATTCATTAAAAACATGCATGTGTGTATAATGATTTTGTAGCACGTGAGCGCGCGCGCACACACATATATTCTTATTGTTTTCTTCTTTTTTATTTTAATTTATTTTCTCTATATCAAAATTAGCAGCTTTCATGCTATCACAGATGCAAGTCTCTTCTCATAGTAGATCATTATCTATATATCGATGATATACAGACCCAAATTACTTAAGGATAGTTTCATACAATAATGTAGATAGATTTTTCTAACTATAGAGCATGCAAAAATTTTGGATATTTAGTTGAAATAAGAATTTAGGCAAATAGTTGTCATGCTCAAGGTAACATTTGTTCAAAATTGCATTAATCTTATAAATTAATTTTGAATCAAGAACTTAGTCATGAATTTGCATAGAAAATCAACTCAAGATTTATTTATTCTAAGTCAAGGTACAAAGTGTTCAAGCTCAAATTATGAAATTCATACATTAAATTGAAAATTCAAACCATGCAATATTATCATTCACTTAAAGTAAATTTAGACAATGAGTTCTGAGCATTACGAAGTGCACCTAAGGCTATGCTTAAAGAGAGAAATATTGTAGCATCAAGAGGTTCGATAAAATTATTGCAATTTGCTTCTCAGTTTCAACAAATTCTATTATGATAATTTCATTTTGAACCAAATTTCTAATGAAATAATTCCAAATGTCAATATGCTTTATTCTAGAATATTTTACAATATTACTAGAAATATTTATTACCCTTGAATTATCATAATAAATAATGAAGTGATCTTATACAATTTCACAATCCTCAAACATTTATTTTGCCTAGAGCAATTGAGCACAACAACTTCCTACTACAATGTATTTGGCCTTAGAAGTAGATAAAGAAATAGTCTTATTTCTTGTTGTATCATGAAACCAAAATTTTCTAACAAAGAAACATTCTCTAGTTGTACCCTTACGATTATCTTCATTTTGCAAAATCAACATCATAAAACAAACAAGATTAGAGTTAGTGTCCTTAAAATACCATATACCATAATCATTAGTTTCATTTACATAAAGAATAATTCTTTTACTAGTAGAAATATGACTCTATAGGATTTGTTTGTTATCTAGCATAAACTCTGACACTAAAGATAATGTCAGGACAACTAGTTATGAGATATAATAAACTATCAATAATACTCTTAAGTGAGCTAGGATCAATATTAGAATCACTATCATCATTTAATACTTTTGCATGAGTCCCTATAGGAATTCTCGTATTTTTGATAGTTTTCAAACCAAATTTCTTTACTAGAATTTTATTGTACTTACTTTGAGAGACAAAAATTTCACCCTCAAATTGTTTAACTTACAAACTTGGAAAATAAGTTAGTTTACCAACCAAATGCATCTCGAATTCATTCTTAGTTTACCAACCAAGTGCATCTTGAATTCATTCTTCATCTAATCAACGAATTCATAAACTTTAGCTTTAAAAGTATAACTAAAAATAATCTTATAAACATAAATTTGAGTAATAGTAATCCCAGAATTAAAAGTCTTGATGAACATGGTTTTATCTATTCCTTTTGTCTTGTACATTGTCACTTAAAAAACTAGTCAATCTTTCATAACATTGTCTAGAAGCCTGTTTTAACTCGCATAAAGCCTTTTTTAGTTTAAAAACATAGTTACAAAAGTTATGATCTTCAAAACTTTTATGTTGCTTGGCATTGGCTTTCTTATTTAGAATTCCATTCAAGAATGCACTCTTTATATCCAATTAAAATGATTTAAAACCTAGTAAATATGTAATAGCAAAAAGTAATCTAATTAATTCTAATTTAGCTATTAAAGTAAAGGTCTTCCAGAATCAGTTCCCTCTATTTATATGTATCCTTGAGTAACTTATGTAATTTTGTTTCTCATTATGTTACCAAATTTATTAATTTTATTTTCAAGAATATATTTAGTTTTAATAATATTAATGTGCTTAGATTTAGGTAATAGTGTCTACACATCATTTTTAAACAAATTGTTCCAATTATTTTTGCATAACAATTACCTAAAAGACTTCTAGTATCGTTTTCTTTCACATTTTTGGTTCAATTAAAGGAATACAACTAACATATTTGTCCATATGAACATACCTCTTTCTTATGACTATACCATCTTTAAGATTAACTATTATGAGAACAAAGGGGTGATTTTACGACCCTATAGAATATGATTCTTTATTAATTTAGATGTTGTGGTCTAATTAAAATAAATCTCTAAATTACATACATAATTCAGATTCATAATATATTTTATTACGTTCTGCAGTTTTTATCACAACTAAATCCTAAATTTTTGTTCCAACAAACTAGGTTCCATATTTTCTGAAATTTTCAGTATCTTTCTTTTTAGAATGAATATGATCTTGATTCTTGTTAGTGATACTTGTGACTTCTTTCTCTTGTGAATAATCTGCAAAATTATTAAAATCACCAATATTAACATTAGTAGATTATATAATAGTTTGGGTTCTCATGTTATACTATACACATAATATATACAACTATTATTTGAATATCTAAGAAAGACACCTTCATCACTTCTTGTTCTAACTATTTCGCTAAAATTATATTTTTTTTATTTGCTAATTTCACTCATAATTTTCTAAACACATTAAATAGATATAATTTTTCGTTAATAAAATCAACTCAAGTATACCAAGAAAAATTATCCACACATAAAGAGTGTATTTCTTTTACTTGAAAAATACCCATTAGATCCATGTGAAACAATTGAAGTACTTTGGATGTAAAGGTATGTTAAACTGCTTTTTATTTGAACTTAAGTTGTTTTTCAAGTTGACATAGAGCACAAATATTTGTTATTTTTGTGAGTTTTGGAACACCGCGAACAACACTTGGATTTATAATTTTAATTAAATTTTTATAATTTAAATATCAAAATTTGTTTATGTTATATTTCTATGTCATCAAAATTTTTTTTATCACAAATGAGTGTTGTGTCAAAATATAATAATTATCAGATAATCTAGATCTTTTAAAAAAAAAATAAATAATAATTCTTAAGTTTATCAAACACTTAACAATTTTCTTCTATAAATTTTATAAAAAGATTCTAGTTACAATTTGAATAATACTAATCAAATTTGTTTTAAGATTTTTAACATTAAAAATAATTTTAAGCTTTGGGAATCCCTCAACATTGAGTTTTTCTTTTCCTAAAACTCATCCTTTTGGCACCATTACCAAACATCACATGTCCTTGTGAACAGTTATAATAATCTATCAAGCTTTCATGCTTTTTGTCATCTGGCTAAAATATTCTACTGTCAAAATACCAAAAGTTAGTAACACAAGTTTTTAAAGATGTATAAGCAATAAAACCAATAATTTATGATATCTTGACCCATATTTTCTTAACTTGAAAAAGTCTTAGAATTTGCTTTCATATTATTTTCTAAGAATTTTGTAAATTTAAAACATTTAAATTGAATGTGACCTCTGATGTTGTAAAAATGACAAGTATTGACAAATCTCTTGGTCTCGCCTTGTGAACCATAACATTAATGACATGCAAACTCACATTGAATTATGCTAGATAAATTGAAATTCGCAAGTGATGCTTTTGTAAATACAACTTTGGAACTTGATTGTTTTTCATTATGATTAGGGCTGATAGCTTGTTGATGAAAACATTCTAATTCTTAAGTTGGAATAGAAAAAAAAAAGGAAAAAAAAAAAGAAAGAGTTTTCTAGCGATATTTTGACAGAGTAATGGTAGAAAAGTTTTTCATACTATTTTACCTTGAATTACCTTTCTTTTATAGTGTTAATAACTAGTTAGTATTTTTTTAGACTTCTTCCTCTATGTCTTAATAGGATTTGCCTCTTCTTATTTTATTTTGATATCCATTAATATCATTAGGAGTTTAATAGAAGAGTCTTATTAGAAGATGTATCTTAAAGAATTCTCATGAATTTAAAAGTCTTTGATTAATCAGACCAAAAAACACAAATTTGTCATTGATTTTTACTCTCCGAATATGAGCTCATTTTGAAGAGTTCTCAATTTCTCCTTGTGACCACAAGGTTATGTGCGTGTTTTTTTATAATTTGGATGAAACAAAAATTGTCTACGCTAACAATTTCTTTAAGGTAAAGAGTATCTTATAGTAAGTTATAATCCACTTAAAAGTTAAAAAAAAAAAAAAAGAGTAACTATTTAAATAACTCCTCGTTCACATCACTGCCTACCTGAAATATGCAAAATGAATCTAGTACCTACTCGTTCACATCACTACTTAGAGTAGGCAAAAGTCGTTCACTACTTACAGGTAATCACCCACCCACTTACACCATAAATTTGGACAATAGGGAAATATTTCCCCCGATAGGATAATGCAAATAACACTTCTCATCTTAAATTATATACATTATGAAAAAGGTTTGTCACCCAGAGAAACATAAAATCAATTCTGACATGTCAGAAGTTTCTATTGTTTTTCACTTCAATCTGCAAAGAGCTAACTTGAGCTTTAAGGTGGACCCGCCGAAAACACTATTGGCACCATTGGCTTCCATTTCACGTTCCTTTTCCGCTGTGGTTGCAGGTTAAGAAACCTTCATCTATTGAAAGTTGGGCTTGTTGACAGTTGCTATAGAAGGGGACCTCGCCAACCATGTTTTAAGGATATTTTTTTTTTGTGATTTTTTTTTTCTAATTTTTGCTATAAAAGAAAAGTAATATAGTTACTCTTAGAAGTTACTTTTATTAATGATTCGTGTTGACCTGCGAGTTATCTCAATCTTGATTAACAAGAAAATCAACCTTTATTCGGTACTCAAGATCAAACAGGTACAATTAAGGTGACCCTAGTCCATCCCATGGAATCAAATTAAAAGTCATACAATAGCACCGCAAGGCGAGAAAGATGGATGATTTATCTAAGAAAGTAGATTTCATAACAAGGAAGTTACATGGAAAACAAAATCAAAGTAAGGAGCTTCCTTGAAGTAGGAAAAAGGAAAAGACAACAAGCAAGCAAGTTGGTGGTGGAGAAAATATAAAATGTAAAATAACTGTATTTAAAGAATAATTATAGAAGAATACAAAACTTCTATTTACAGAGGAGAAAAATAATTATAGAAGAATACAAAACTTCTATTTACAGAGGAGAAACAAATATAAAATTAACAACAATCCAAAAATAACATAAATTTAAAATTAAGTTTTCATAAACTATTGACTAATTAATGCCAGTTCATGATTTGACTTATATCTTGATTCTTATCTAATAAATTAGACAATAAATCTTCAGTTGATTGTCTTGGACATGAAAAAAATCTTTAACATCTTTATTTAATTCTTATCATCCTCCCTCAAGTTGATCAGGAAACTTTTGTGTAATTCTAACTTGATTTGAGATGTTGTAATTTTAATTATAATTCCTAATTCAATCTCAATAGATCAAAACCTGGCCTAAAGATCTTCTAAGACTCAATTCTAGAAGAGAGGTTGAGAAAATCCTAGTGTAATATCTATTTTAATTTTTTTAATTAAAGTATTTATATATAAATTTATTTTATTTCCTAAAACAACATGGTAAATATCCATTTCTTAAGGGACCTAAATATAATTAACAGTGGAATCACAATTCCAATGGTCAGTGTCTTTGATTAACGGTGTTCTTGGCGGTGTCTGATGACCTTAATGTGTGGGTTTTGACGGGCGAAAATTCAACTCCTAATTGGATCATGTTTATAATAATTTCACATTCAATATATTCTTAATTAATAAAAATAATAATATTTTAAATTTTTTTAATAAAATTACAAAAAATTTATTTCATTTTTTTCTCATAATCACTTTAAATGAATCAACTTAAATACAATACGTGCAATTAAAATTTAATTTATTGAATTTATGCAAATAAAATTTTCATGTAAAATTACTTAATCTTGATTTAGTAAATAATTAATGAGATCAATATTTTTTTCAATTGCATGTAACCACTGCCTCACAAATCTGAACAATCAATTACTTTATTTTTGCTGATTTGTTTTCATCCTTAGGATTATCACCTAAACAGAATTGAAAATAATATTTATTAACTCCAATGATAACAATTAAATCATTCACTTACAATAATTTCAAAACCTATCTAATTAAGAAATTGGGCATAATCCTTAAAAAAATCAAATAAATCTCCAAGAAAATATTAATCAATACATATGACTTTTTAATTGATAATATTATTGTAAAGTTAGAATAATTACAAGATAAAATTGAAAAGAAAATATGTATTTTATATAAATAATTTCAATAAAACTTCAAAATTGTTTTTGACTCGTAGAATTGTCTAAATGCTTAATAAATTAAAATGTAATCTAATGTATTTTAAAATAACTATTTTAATCTACTTTTTAATCAAGGAGAGCAAATAAATTTCAACTATTTATAGATTTTCACACTTACACACTTAATCTAATAAACAAATTCCTACTTAATATTTAACACAATAATCATTTCTAATTTAACAATTAAAACTAAAACACATGTATGTTTCATCAAACTTCAATGTGAGTGTGTATATATTCATGTGTCCTCATTTGTCACAAGTTTTTAACAAAACAACACGTGTTTTATGCTTGGCAAATTTTTCTTAAGCTCAATTGCATGCAACTAACACTTGAACTCTCTACTTTTAATATTTTCGCTTTATCTCAATAAAATAATTGTATTAAGACAAATTTGCATGCACTTTGAAAACCAAACATAATTTTCTCCACTTTTTAATGTAAGAATATATAAATAAAAATGTTACAATGTGATTCTAAAGCAAACAAGATTGATGGTTATAGTGATAGGCTGGCACTAACAACGAAGATGACTGGTTTAAAAGTTGAGAGCTTCGCATGGTCTTTGTCGAAAAACCTACGAAAGACTAACCTCTGCAAAGCTCGGAACTACTTAAATGTACAAAAGTTGCACTCAAGTCAGGAAGGATTGTGCTACGGGTGCAAGTAATGACTTGAATGAGTGTCAAAAAAGAAGTGATAATGATTCTGGTGAAACAAAGTGCACTGGCCCAAAGTCGAGTAATGCAAGGATGGCGCTAACGAATCTGTAAAGTAATGCTTCGCCATATTCATGCCTTCTATGTGCTGCTCATCCTCAGGCCAACTCAGAATATAGAAATCTTGCTCACCCGTGCAGAGAATGTTGCTTGCTTATTATCCCAAAAATGTCACGTTTAAATAGTTTAATATTGTTTTCATTTTTCAAACACCTTCCTACATTTTTTATTTTCATTATAAAATATAACTTATGTTAAGGCTGACCCAGTGAGGAAAAGTACCCGTTAAAAAAAGTAAGGTTTGATTATTATACTTATGATGCCTAATAAAAGCACAAGAAATTAGCCATGAATTAATTAGGTTTGATTATGTGCAAAGAAAATTAGTTGAATAATATCCTAATCCAAATTTAGAATTTACCCTCATGATCGCAAGGTTCAATAAATGGTCAAAAAGACGACCAGCCATAAAGCCAACATAGGCCCTCATTACCAATTGCCATATTCAGTTGGTCATGACACGACATATCTTGAGGCCAGCATAAGCCACGGCAACCAACAACACCGCCATTCTCAAATGGTCATAATGCGACCTATTTTTAGGCCAGCATAAAACCTCGAGCTAACCTGCACTATCGTACTACTGAGTTAGTCATAACTTATCCTGAGTCAACAAAGGCCCTCAAATCTAAACTACATGACATATTACTAATATGGTCATACTAAAACCTATCTTGAGACCAATATAGGCCCAGCTGCTAGTTATACCATTATATTATTTAGATGGTCCTAACACGACCTATCATCTAGCGAGCACAGTCTGATACAACTTAGCCCAAGGTTCACACAAACTCGGACAAATAATTTCATTGTAGGATTTGACAACAAGTCCGCATAAGACCTCGTCAAAGGCAGAGTAAGCCCATACAAGTAACTTCAGTCTAAAGTTCACCATTCGGTCGAAATAAGCCCAAAACTCAGGTCGTCTTATACTTGTACGGTTAAACTGACAGTAATGGTCAAAATACAAAACTAGCAACTGCCCAAAAATATGCTTATAGATTATTGTTTCTACAAGGATCAACAATTAGTAGAAATACGACTTACCCTGAGCCACAATAGGCTTCTCTTAAGTAAACTCACCGCAGGTTCAATAAATGGATCAATGTACGACCTAACAAAAAAGAAAAACACAAAGGATTACTTTTAAAAAAGAGAAAAGAAAAAAAAAAGTCAACTGGTTTTATGAACAAAAGCCGAACACGACCACTAAAAGAATCATACAATCGTCATATGTGCAAACAAGACAATTAACTCGGAATAATCCGAGAAACGAAACAACTTTCAACCACGCAAGATATCATAACTAACCTTAGTTAATCTATACTCAATTTCATGTCACCAATGATCCAAGTAGGTAGAAGAGATAAATCAGTAAAGCAGAAACTAGCTTCAAACAATTCAAAATTTATCAAAAGAAAATGACACCTCAAATCTTCATAAGAGCTGCGTTAAGAGTGTGATAAACTAAGTTTTTCCTAAATTCAATCAAAATTTAATAAATTAGTTGGTCCAATTAAATTTAATGGGCTGGGACATAATATTTGGACAAATAAAAAGTAATGTCTGATGAAGTCAAAAATATTGAAGCCCAAGTAGGTTCGCTTTTTTTTTTTTTTGGAGATAAAATTTAACAAAATACTAATTTATATTTTCACATAATAAGAAGTAATCATATCATTAGTTAGATTTTGTTTTTTTGAAAAATAATTAATTATTTTTTTCAAATAATTACTTGTTCACATCACTACTAAAGAATGTCAAATGAATTATTCCCATTCATCAAAATAGAACCTGTATAAATTTGCAAGCTAAGTCAAACCGAATTAATATAAAAATAGAGAGGAAGGCTTGGGCTAGATCCGCTTGCAAGTTTAAATGAGTCTTTTAAAATATTAATTAAAAAATAAAAAATAATTTAATTAATATTATAAAATTAATTTAATTTAAAATAAAAAATTAAATTATTTATTATATCAACAGTTTAAATGAACAAAATATTTGTATAAATTTTTTAATATTTATTTATAAAATAAAAATTTATAATATATATATATATATATAGTAAAATGTAATAAATAAACTCGTAGATTCAAATTCAGTTCAGTTCGAACTCATAACGAGCCTTTATATTCTTGGTCTAGTCTAGACTCGAAAATTTTACTATTAAGCCATCAACTCAATTCAAATCAAATTTTTGTAGAGCCCCATCTAACCTTTTTAACACCTTTATCAACTAATTAGAGTGTGGACAAAAGAGGTCAACTAACCACAAGTATTCACCCACTTTCACCATAAAACTGGGATTTATACACATTTCATCTCTGTCCCCGTTGCGCCAAACCATGCCCAGCCAAAATGGCAGGCCTTCCCTACCAGAATTTGTATACTGCAAAAATGCGTTTCCTCCAGATAAAGACAATACACCTCCAATAACAACAACCAACTACACCCTATGATTTTAAAGGAAATAAATCATTAAATGCATGTATCAATCTTCAACTCTGAATTTGTATTCGATAGCATTTCTGTCTCCATATTTCTATTCCTTCATCACTCGTGAGACTTCTGGAGACATATGAGAGTATATAATAGATTTAGAAAATTATACATTTAAATAAAAAAATAATTTTTGTACATATAAAAAAGGGTAACAGATGGATCAGAAGGGCTAGACACCTGTGCTAATAAAAATTTTTGTCAGCTTTAATTTTGTGTATTTAATAATTTTTTTTATGAAATAAAATAAAAAGATGAAAAAGATAATTTGAACTTGACTTTTTAGAATTAAGAATGAATTCGATAGTATTTATTAAAAAATTTATTTTAAAGTAAAAGTGATATAATTATTATTATTATTATTATTATTTTGTATTACATGTCTAAGTTCAAGTGATCTTTTAAAAAAATGGTGGAGTTTCAAATAGATAAATGTACCCATTAATGTATTTATTGGTAACATTAGTTTTGATTCTAGCTGCTATCATTGTCTTTATATAGAGAGAGAGCATTGTTAACAATGATCATTGAAATTTTGAATAAAAGATGAATAGATAAATGGTAATTTTATTGTTGTGTAAAACAAACAAACAAACAAATAAATAAATGTATTATGAAATAATTATACAACAACAAGAATAATTGTGAAATATATTAATTAAAATCAAAATGTTAAGTGTACATAAATTTTTTTTATTATAATTAATTATTTTTGTCGATTACAATAACTTAAAATTTAAAACAGTCTTTATTTTCAAAATATGGACCGCGTGACATAGTTTTGTTGGATTAAGCAATATAATTATTTGGCTCAACTATGAAAAGTCCATCATGGTTTGGGTTAGTCATTAGCAGCCGATTGGTTGATTTAAGGTATAATTTCTACCAAATACCACTCAATTGTTGACATTGAAATTGGATTAAGTCTCCGACTGTCAACCTATATGTTTCAGCTATTTTTGAAATCTTTTCTTCGTTGATTATCACTAACAACCGAGATAATCACATAAATTGTAAAACAGCTTATTATATTTTTTTAATTAATTATTTGTTTATTTATTTTTAAAATCTAAATCTCTCCCCATCTCAGTGTGATCGGAGTTTGATTGCTGAATATAAACTTTAATTCCTTTTAGATTTAGTGTGAACAAAATTTAAAAGTTTTACAATTAATTAACATTCATAAATCATTATAATCATGTGGGTTTTATTTTTAATGTACAAGAATAGTTGGTCTTGTCTGGCGTATTTACAAGAGGGAACAAAAATTGGATACTTCTAAAAGAGATCCAAAATCAATTGGTCAGTGTTAGGCCATTAATATATTGGTTTTTATTGAGGTCTGAACGCTGTGGTTCGGCTGAAAAAAACTCTATATCATGATGACCAAGTTCATACTCTTAAGTTGACGTTTATCCGTCAGACAAAAATAATTATTTATTAGTTGATTATTGTTTACTTAAAGCAAGAATATTAGAATAAAATTAAGAAAAAGAAAATTGCGTCCCGCCGTAAGAATAATGGCGGCCAGATTCTTCCTCAACTTGTTATGTCCGCACCGCTTGAGTTTAATAAAGCAGTCTTAGTAATTTTCTATTAATTAAGCAATTAAGAAAGAGAGATGAACTAACGTACAAAAACAAAGACATTCTAATGGATTTGTTTCCAAATGGAGACATTTCACCGAACCAACTTGGTTGAACCAGAAATGTTGACCCCAAACAAAGAACTTTGTTTCCCGTGATTCCCCTTTATAAATCCTAAACCATTTTCATGCACTACTCATCCCTAGTCTACAATTCAATCTCTCTCGTGGACTTAATTTATTACAGTTTTCAATTCAATATGAAGTTCAACAGAGATCCCAATCCTGATCAGTATGAAGATGACGATGTCTTTTATGCAGAGCTTAGAAAGGAGATTCTGCTTTTGACTGCGGATGAAGATGAAGATTTTCTTGCCAGGAAACATTCAAACTCCAATATTTATGCTAGCAACCACAGTTTGCATGGTTTGACGAGTTTCTCTTCTGCATTGCAACCTGGAAGCTATTTCAATTGGTGGGAAAGTAAGAATAGTAATTCAGTACCAACCTGGCTTACGAATTTGTGGAGAAATGGGAATGGAACTGGTGTGTTCATCCCCCATATTGTAAAATCCAGAAGATATAAGCCAGGTTAGTGCTTTCTTCTTTGGAGAATATGAGCATACTTAGGTAATTGATCTTTCAATGCCTAACTATCCTCTCACGTTCCTGCAGGGAAAACAAGAAATGAGAGGATGACAAAATTGAGGAGAGCAACGGACCAGATATGAACGTGAACATCCACCGCCTTAATTTTGGTTAAAAGATGAATCTTATTTCCCCCCAATATGGTAGGATGGAATTCGCGTAGACATGTCCAATTTTCAATTGTAACTTGATTGTATATCGACGGAAATCGTATCAAATCAAGAAGGATGTACTTTAACAACCATTAGTATACCAATTCGTACACGCAGATGATTCATTTCAGAAAACAGAATAAATAGAACAAAGTTCCAGTTATTAATGTCTAATTTTTATCAAACACTTTGGAGCTAGCATCAGAACTATCTGATACGGTTAGCAGGGGAATATCGTTAGTTGACAACCAGGATAAGCTTGATTATGATTACATGAAACAGAGACTACCCCATTATCCACTTCCACTACTTGGCATACACGGGACTTTTGAAGATTAACATCCTGTATATCCTATAAATACAAAAGCAACGAATTTGCGGCTATCTATGAGCGACTAACATGTCTCTTCGCCATAATAGTCCCAACACTTCCAATGGGTTGCAAATATAGGCAAAATAGCCACAAACTTTTGTTTTAAAAGCATTGACGAAATCCAGAGGAAAGTTTTCTGGAAGGAATGCCATCAGTCTCTAGGCCGAGCTAACCATAAAGAGCTGAGTGCCCGAAGGCGAGAAGTGTAATCATTTATAACTAGAAGGGCACGGGCAGCTTGACGAGTGGTTAGAATTCGATGCATTTGTTGAAGAGTTTGCTGTCTCAGAAGGTCAGCCTGAAAGAGAAACTCTAGCCAAAAATTAAAATAATGATGTTAATTATATCAGAAGTGAGTGGTTGAGTCTACCTGGTGGAGAAAATTCTCTAGCGTGGCAAGCTTGCCCATTGCAATTGCCATTTGGCCCATGTAGTCAGCAACATTCCCAGAACCGGTAGGGCCAAGAGAAGACGATGAAAGTGTGTCTACAAGAGATTGTTGCAAAGCGTCCATTCCTTGGGATAAAGCATCTTCAGCCTGTTGGGAGGACTGTTGTAGATTACAAATGCCCATCAACTGTTGATCTGTCAGGGGCTCAAGATGGTTCCCAATTATCTGAAATTCCATAAGTGAAAAAAGATATGAGGTGAATCAACCTATATATATATATATATATATATATATAGAGAGAGAGAGAGAGAGAGAGAGAGAGAGAGAGAGAGAGAATGCTAAAAAGATAAATGTTGAACAATTAGTCACCTTGAGAAGTTCAGATGATCGAAATCCACCCAACCACATGAAACACCTTTCAGCAGGTGTTTTCCACATGCCAGACAGCATGTGAAATACATCAGCCTTTGTGCCAATGCTTTTCAGCTGGAACACTTCATCATAATGTCCCATCACACAATCAACAAGATGGCGCAATTCATTATCACCCACGTTAGAGTTTACAGCTGATCTTAGGTCATTGATCAACCTGTGATGTTCATCAAGCCAGCGCGCATAATCCATGTCAAATGCCAATGCTCCTGAAAGTAAAGACAATAACAATACAAGGACATTCTTTTTAGATAGGAAACGCTCTTAAGTGTTTTTTATACAATCATTTACATGTAATTATTTACACATAATGATTTACTAGTTATTGCAAGGTATCATTCTACAGCCTCCCTAAAAAGCAAAAAACACCATGAAGAAGACATGAATAACAAAATCTTAATCCTTTGGTACAGACAACTCAATGAACAAAATATTTTCCGATCACAGATCACAAGGAACACTTATATTCTGTAAAAATGCTGTCCGTACACCAAACAGGCAAGCCTTTCTACATTTCACAATGATCAAACAGAAAACATACCTACCATTGAGAATGTTTTATTAGCCATTCTTTTCACTCACTGCCATATTACTCTCTCCCACCTTAAGCAGTGAATCTGAATAGCTGTGTATACCAAAATCAGACATTAACCCCATCCAGTGGCACCAAATTCATTCATCTTGCTCTGCCAATTTGCTTTTCAGCTTTTCTGCTTTTACAAAAAGTTTATCTATTTGAAGCAAGTTTTAGTTATCCAATATCAGTCACTATCAAGAGTATCTAAAGCATTCCAGTGGTCTAGAGTCCTTGTTCATGTATCAGATTGTTTCCTTGCTCATACCACTTTAACCAGACATAATAAAATTTATACAGTTAATTTAATCCACACCACCATGCTTGTTTGGTTCCAAAGTAGGATCCTTTCATCCTTCAAGCAGCATGCGGACCCATCTAGATCACAAATCCTGCATTCAGTTCTTTGTTCTTTATCATTTAATAGTGTTTGCACAGTGTGTTCTGCCAGTTACTTTTGTCTGAGGAATTTGTTGTATTAATTGCATTTTTCCTTTGTTTTTCTTGTGGTATCTATCCAAGTACCGTTTTAGTTATTTCAAGCAGTAAGGCTTTCAAGCAGTAAGGCTCATTACGTTGCCCCCGACTAGATTTCCCTAGCTTTTAATGTATGAATGAATGTCTTTTCAACAGTGTTATAAAGTTAAAAGTCCATTTACCATTTCCAGTCACTGAATGGCCATGATCCCCTGCAACTCCAGTCACAATAAAAATACCCTGCATGCATCCAAGTATGAAACCAGAGATAATAGAGTCCAGCAGCCCAGAAAAAACTTCTCAACTACTTTTGAGTCCGAGAAGAAGGGGGAAAAGGAAAACTCAAAATCCCATTATACAATTCATGGTCTCAAATTAATAAGAATTTATGTACCTGCTGTCGTGCTCTTTGAAGCTCCTGCTCTAGTTGTGCAAGCTGGATGCGACTACTCTCAAGCTGCTGGACATATGCCTATCCAAAACCAAAACCCATAAATGATCCAAGTATGCTTCATTTATTAACTACAGATAATAATGCTAATTTAAATGCACCCCATTTTACTTGCACCCTCTAAGTAAAGCCAAAGATTGATGATAAGGAAACCTAAAACTGATATAATAACGTTAAATCAGAAAAGAACTTAGTAGATAGGAAAGTCTTTGAGCCATAATAAAGCAATTGGCAGCAACATTTTATTTTCCCTCTCTGCACTGGACTGCAAATTGACTTGGCCATATCCAACAACATAAGATATCACCTTACACATCTTAATAGATAATTAATCAACCATCAAAGAACAGAGCATCTTAAATTGACTGTAGAAGAGGACCAACTAGCCTGAACTGATAGTAACTTAATGTAACACCAATCATCTATCAGCCAAATTCAGGCATAAAGGTTTGGTCAAGGCTGGCTTCACATACGAGAAAAAGGATCCCACTGTATAAGCTCAGAATAAAAATTTCATCTTAAGCACGAAAATTGGAAGACTGATACAAGTGTAATTTTACAAGCTCAAGACAGTGACAACCCTGTTTTTAGCATTTTTACTCTCTTCTTAATTCTGTGGCTGGAATGCCAACAAAGTTGGATACTGAGGAGGCATTAGAACACCAATACATGTAGCAGTTCATTCAATCTTGATATTAGTTTTTCAATTTGTAAATCTATAAAGTTAGAAAATTACATTCACATTTGTCACATTACATAGTCGAAGAACGTTAAAAGTTACAAACTAAAAGCAAAGAGAAAGTCTAGTGAAGATTAAACCCATCTGATAACACAGTCGCATATGTTTCACAGTTATCTATAGTAAAAGGAATCATCAACAGCTATAACAGCAAATGTTATTTAAACCTACTAAGATATGTATGATTGCACTGAGAATAGAACTTGCCAACTAAGGAACAAAACCAAAAAATTACATAATTTAGAAAATCATGAAAACAGAATAAAATAGTGTCATTATCCATGTGAGAAGAGATTATAACTAACAGAAACAACATTACTTTCTTCCTCAGTCGACTCTTTCTTGCAGCTTCTCGATTCTGAGCCAGCCTACGAAGTGCCTGCAGAATAGCACCGCAAGACGTTAGAATTAGACTTCAATGGAAAAACAGATTTTTTACCCACACCTACTAAGAATGCATCATGTGAACAACCTTTTGGTCACCAGTTTTTGTCTTGGAGTGCTCCATGGAATCCAGGACTGCAGGTGCTCCACCCTTTACTCCAAGAATCTACGACACCATCACCAACAAATGTTAATCCGAATCCCAGGCAGACTATAATAAAAAAAAGTTTATAAGTAAGATTGCTCAGCCAAGGATAAATCAACTAGAATATATTCCTAGCCACACGTCATATGTTTAAAATAGCAACTAGCTGATTGAAGGAGATTAGTGATATAACAGCTCAGCTGCATTAATGAACAAGCGTGCCTTGCACCATGTCATATAGTTTAAATGAGGTAGCACTGTCAATTATTATCAGGATATCAATTGAAGTTTTACGATCAAAACTTTAACAAACTAAATATGAGGGTATCATATACTGCAAGTATTGATACTCCGAAGCGGATATAAGCCCCACAATGACGACTAACCAAAGTCACAACCATAATCATCCAATAAAAATCAGATTATTCTGCAGCATCTATAAAATGCTTAAAACAAAAGTATGATGTTACGGAAATGCATAACTCACAGTTGATTCTCAATTACCAAGATGACCCACCATTAACCCCGAAGATTCCCATTCCACAGTACGTAGAGAGAGAAAAGAAAACAAAGAATTTATAGAAAACGAAACATATACAAAGAATAAAATTAAGAAAGAGACAAGCCACCTGGTTTTTATCATCATTGTCAACATCTGTCGAAGTGTCAGTCTGTTGGCTGTTATCAGCCATGCCTGACTCACCCCAGTTCTCAATATGCCCGTTTCCCAACGAGGAGCCAATCGTTGCCCCCTTCTGGTAAATGAATTGCCCTGTATCCAAACACTCCCCAGGCCCTGTTGTAAGAACCATCTCCGCAGAACACCCAATGCTCTATGCAAAAACAACCACCATATAAGAATTGCATCATTCAATCAACAAGATATACAACTCAAGCATATATACATAAAAACGTTGGTGAGTGGAGATATTTACCGTGCTTAAGGTATTATACTGCAAGTTATTGGGAACAACAGTGACATTGTTGGATTTTAAACTGAACATGGAGCCTACTAGGAACACAAGCAAAAAATAAAATAAGTAGTTAGACAAACTGAACGTTATAGCAGAGATAAACACTATATATTATATTATGCGATTATATCATATAAGTAAGAGAGAGAATACTTGGGCTTAAATCAACAGCATCGTTGTGAAAAGGTTGTTCAAGCTCTCCAAGATCCACAAAACGCGTCTGGTTACGGCTGCTTTCATCTATTCCTCTGTTTTTCGCTCAACAAAAAGAAAACAAATAATATCAAACTCAAAACGGAAAGTTTTATACATATAAAAATCATTGCCAATCTTATCTTCAAAGCCATGCACCGTCTCATCAACCATAGAAAAACTTCAACGGCAAAACAAAACAAAAGTAAAGAAGTAAACTGAAAGAGAAAGAAGAAAGATACCGGAGAAAGAACGAAGAGTGGCAAAAAATTTCTGGGTTGGTAGGAGCAGCCTTGAAGCTCTGCATAACTAAACTATTATGCTTGCTTTTCAGTGTTTATGTTTCTTCTCCGGGGCGTTTGTGGGTTGACAGACAGCAAAGCAAAGTCGATGAGAAAGGAATTATTATGTTGTGTTGGATTTTTAGAGGAACGCAAGAAGGAAACGGACGACAATGGAGAAAATCTTGATGTATCTTTATTGAAGAAGACAGCGGATCAGTACGGCCGCTTTTGTTTATTTGATATAAAAACAATCAAGCTTTTTTATTATTGCGTTCTGACTTGGGATTTTAGTTTCCCAACATCCTTTCCCTCCCACACAGTTGTACATTCTGCTCAATCTCCTTGTGTAGAGCGTTCATTTCACTCTCTTATCCATTAGCCAAACACAAATTGTTCGTCCCGAGGGCTTGGGCTTTACTGTTTTAACTTGTGTTCGATTTTATTAAACATGTATTTCACATGTTCCATTTTAACAAAACTTTTGTGCATTTATATTACAATGTCAGGTGATATTTAACTCTCAATGTTAACGTCCCATATGTCCAAACATAATAAAATTTGAAAAAAAAAAATAAATAAATCAACAATTTTTATTTTCCATCTACATTCACATTTTTTTTAATACGATATGAAATGATGAAATACTTGAATATTGTCTTGATTTTAACATAATTTCGTTTTCAACTATCTAATCATTATGAGTAAAAACATATATATATATATATATATAATTACTAAAATATAATCATATATACATATAAGGGAGCAAGAATTATTTGAATGCATCAGTATTGAAAAAATAAAAAAGAATTTTTTATTATTATTTTATTTTCTGTTAATATTATTTTACGCAGGCACGCTCTTGACCGACGTGGGGAAATAAGTAGTAGATTGTTAGCTTGCTTTCTTTCTTTCAGCCTTTATTTCTGTCACCGTAAGTTGATTCTCTTTGCAATGAGTTTCTTCCTTCGTTTTTCTTCTTCTGTTTCTTGTTTTTCTTCCAAGCGATCAGCTCGGCTGTCTGAGGGACTGAGTTGATACTTTGTTTGTTTCTATGGAATCTCCACCTGGATTAACGATGAGCGTTTTCGGGCTTTGATACTCTTTTTTCTGTAAACGTATGGGTAAAAGTGTCCGGATGATGTGATCGTGATGCGATGTCGTTGAAAATAAAACGAAAGAAAATCGATCTACAACCACACAACCCATTTAAAAAAAATACGTATATAATTAATCGATCGATGAAGGAATTAAATAAGAGTTTGCTTGGAAGAAACCTCTTGTCTGTAAATGGAAGCTAAGGTAACAGAAGGCACATAACCCACTGTAGTAGCAGTAGCAGGGGCAGTCGCAGAGTGAGAGCAGTAGGAAGCAGAAAGCGGAATCCAGAAACAGAAAGAGAAGAGAGGAGAACCCTACTCTGTATTTATTATATTCATTTAATTTAATGATTTATTATGTACCGGCAACCCCAACAAACACAAATAAAATTTAAACAAAAAAAATAACAAAAATATCATTTTATGACGCATCTTATACGGGCAATCGTACTACTGCTACCGTGTTTCTGATGACGTGTCAGCTCTGGTGTTTATATAAGATTGGTATATAATTTCTGTCTTTTCTAAAACCGTGATGATGTCATACTCATTTTATGAGATTTTTGAATGCCGTGAGCATTTAAGGCCATTACTTTACTCTCTCTTTCTCTCTTTATTTCTTGGTTTGGTATGCTTTGCTGTTTGTGCTTAGTGTATTATGTTCCCTGCTATTTTGAAGTTTACAACACTTGCCCATTTTTCTCTTTTCTCTTTAATGAAATAACCATCGGCATCTGCTGGAGAGCAGAAATCGCAATACAGTATCTGCAATTATATGTATACCTATCGTATGTGTATCATAAATTCCAGATTTCGTCTTATAGCACAGGTGTATCTACATCATAAATATGTTGTTGTTACTCATTCCCCCGTCATTACCATCATTATCCAGAAATTATTTTTTAAATTTTGGAGTTAATTTTTTCTTAATAACTTAAGACCTTCAAATTAACTGAAACATATTTGCAGTGTGGTTAAATGTCAGATTTTAAATGACAAGCCAATAATTTGAATAATGTTATTAGTCTTAAATTATAATTAAAAATAAAAGTTAAAATAGGGTTTTCAAAAAATAATTTATAAAAAAAAAGCAATAAAACATTAGTAGCAAATACTAATTTCATGGCAAATAAATTTATTTTCTGATAATTAATTAAAAAAATACCCCAGTTCCAAAGGAATCCATATATCGTACAGGTGACAGCCTACTTGCGGTATTACATAAGCTTTAGAAACTAACTAGTTGCTTGGAGAATTCTTTCTGATCTCACCTGAATAAAAGGATGGCTCTTTCTATGCGTTTCCCAAAGATTACAAAAACTTGTTGGTGACAGTAAAGAATCGCCAGTTGGTAAATTCCCTCCACTAGTTTCAGAGATTGAATGACAAGATAAATTTACGGATAAAAATATGCAAGAATTTACATTGTTCAGTACAAAATAACATATTCTTTCGCATTTGTTTTCACCCAGCGGGCAGAGGCTTTTCACCTCCAATTACTGCGGGACTGATTCTGTTGAGTCTAGAAATATTATTAGTACATAGGTTTTTTCAATATCCAATTTAGTGTTAGCATCAGTTATTAGGCAAAGCAGTTGAGTTTTTGAATGTGTTACGATGCCTTGTATCGGACATATATTCGGGGCTAGTACAGGGTATTACTGCTTTCAAATTCATCTACCGCACTACTTTTTGGGGTTTGCCGGTGATTTAGTTCCAAATTCATAAACATTTATTTCTTATAACTCCGAGGTTACCAATTGAAGCGCTTTGTCATTTGATATTGAATTTAAATTCTTTGTAAAATTGAACTACTCTTAACATTCTATCTAAATTTATAAATGCATTTATAACCCGGATTGGATTTGCTAGTATCCTTAATACATTTGGATGAAGAATTTTAAAGCACAAGGAATTACATTCTGTAATTTGTAAACATTTGCAACGATTTAGACAGAGAGAGCTTCTTGTATATGGGCATCAAGTCGATTGTGGGTCAATACTTCCCTGTCTCGGGCGCTTCTATGTTGAAGACGTTGGTGCAGTGTCTCAGACATCTGATTAAAGAATTCGGCATCCCACCTGTGAATCAACATAGGGTCTTCTGCATAACAAATATATATGGAAGTAACAGCACTTTCCACCACAACCATCGCCAATCCCACCTGAACCGATTATATAAGTGTCAGACAGATATTTGATCGCACAAGTCTGTCATTATGTTATTGTGTCAATAACAGCTCTTTTTAAAAAAAGGATATAAATTAAAAGGATGAGTCTCAATGACTCATTTGGAGTTAAATTAAAATGCAAACAGACCATTTGTTTCAAAATTCATCAAAAAGATGAGGTCAGTGATGAAAACTAAACAAATAGTGTGCATCTGTGTTTTAGTCAAACCTCAAGAAAAAGTCAAT
This sequence comes from Khaya senegalensis, assembly GCA_032402905.1. NCBI lineage: Eukaryota > Viridiplantae > Streptophyta > Magnoliopsida > Sapindales > Meliaceae > Khaya > Khaya senegalensis. Next base: position 4,853,350 of record CP135537.1, read on the forward strand.
AATAAGATGTAATTTGTTCAAGCACGATGAAGTAGAAAACTCACTAGGACCATTCCCATCAACATTGCAGTAGAGCCCACCATAAGCATTCTGTCTTCCCATTTAGTATATGTCCAAACCCCAGCGCAAGTTCCAGTAATAAGCCCACCCAAAACAGTGCCCATCAGTAGAACAGCACCTGAACAATCGTAGGCAACAAGTGCTTCAACCCCAGTTGACTGGAATAATTCCCAGGCATCTCTTGCTGACCGGTTAAAAGATTTGCCATAAACAGCTATCTGCAGGAACAAGAGGATGCAAACCATGCTATGGTTCTAAAAATTTTTATAGTTGACAATAACTGTTGCTAAATGAACTACTTTGCACATAATAAACTTGAAGCTTAAAATCAACTATTGTAAAACTTCAAAAGTTATTAAAATATAAATCATCCACCATCCTAGCAGAATAGGTGGAGAGTATCTCAGCATCATAACCCAGGGATATAAAGGATGAAATACCTCTTGTAATTCATAAATCATCGTTACAGAAAAAAGAAAAAAAAAGGAGAACAAAAAGAAAATCAAAATGACATGAATGACTGTCAGGACAAGAAAGGGTAAAGAGAAATAAATGCTTTTAGTGGGAAATTTGGGGCAGCAGGAGGCAAGGAGATGCTGTTAAGAAATTAGAGAGCCAGAAATGCATTATAAAATCCAAATAGTTAATGAAACACTTTTAAAAAATTAGCAATCCTGAAGTAAATAATAGAAAGAGATGGTAGCGTTTCAGAAAGAAAATTCAAGAGAAAGTCAAAAACTTAAGGTAAAGCTACTCCAACAGGAAGCCACACATTTTAACTGTGTCATCATAGAACTACATGAAATCAACATATCGAATATGGAGCTTTTATTTAATTCTAAGCTGCAAATAATAATTTAAATTTCTGTGAGAAAGATTAACCTAATCAATCCTCTTGCAGCAGCCAACAGATGAAAAGGCATATAGTATATAAAGAAGGAAAATCATCATATTCAATAGGAAGAAAGAAACTGCATCTTTTCCCAATGCTGTGAAAGCAGATATAATCATGATTTTCACTCCCTTTATTTATTTTTTTTTGACAGCCTAGGAAACGGAGTTATATGACAGAAATTTGAAAACCAAAGAAATTTGAAAGAAAGCATAATATATGTAACATAGAACATTCAGGAACAAAATTATAAATTTCAATAATAACTTTACACATGGTTTAGTTTAATCAAAGAACAGACGGTTCTTATTCAGTATCATTTTGGCGTGTTAATTCAGTCAAATTGAAGGGGATATTAGCAATTCAAAAAAACAAAGAGGAAACAATGATGAAATATTGAAACACCAGAACACTTTTAAATGCAAAATGACTACTATCAAGCATTTTGTTATTCCTATGATCAGGGAAGACAAAGCATATGGTTTAAAGTGACCAAAAATAAAGAAACCTAATATCAATCAAATAAAAAAACTAAATCCAACTTCCAAACACGTAATATCCCTAAATCCCTAAAAGATAATTTCCTAAAATAAATAATAAGCCTTAGATTTCTTGTTCTGCATTATAACACTAAAACAATTCTATAAAACTTGAATTTGTGGTTTTATTGTTTCAATTCTCCATATTTCCCTTAATTAGCTTATCAAATGATGCTCTAGAACCAAAATTTGTTTTAACCACTCACCCGCTGCTTCCAATTAAGATAATGCACTTTAAAGAAAATAATTGAGCAGCAGCAATGATCTATAAAGTTTCATCCAGTTTCAAGCTTTGGTAACTTTAAGAAGGAAGACAATTCCCAAATGGGAAATGGGAATAAACATGATAAGAACAGAAATATTAAGTTCCTACATACTACCCAATAAATGAATGCAAAGATGATAGCACAAAACATATAAATTGAGGCAATGAATTAAAGATAAGGGTTTCAAGTCCCAGATATTGTAAATTTTTTACCATTCCCAGAAACAGGAATTTAATAGACAAATTCCAATTAAAGCCTCGGAACAGTTCATAATTGAAAAGTCATAGTAAAAAATAAAATATAAGACTTAAATAAATAATACCTGGACGTACGCATACTTGTTAAAAAATCTAACAAGTGTCTCCACAAGATGGAACAGAAAATCAACGCAGCAAAGCAAACACTCGTTGTTGCCAATCTTTGACCGGATCCCCCTTATCTAAGATATATTTTTGAAAATTAAAGTTGAAAAAATGAAAAAGAAACATGCAATTAAAGTTAGTTTGATTTACCAATCCACAAAAAGCCTTACCTCCCATCTCAAAGTCCGAATAGCAGCTGTGAACAGTGATCCATAGCAAATGCTGCCCAAAGATGTAGTCACAGCATACCGTAGAGAATTCATCAATGGGTTTCGAGGCATTGATGTTGATCCACGACCATCATGAATAAGAACAAGAAACACCATCCCAGACACTATCACATGCAATGTGTTACAGAGAACGGCACCCGTCCAAAATAAGCTTACAGAGAGAACCTGCAATGTCAATGACAGCATAACAAAGCATGTCGAAACACTACTTTACTGCAATTCCATTGCAGTAACAACAGATGGAATAAAGAAAAAAACTTGCCAGCTCACCACAAGAAGCCACCAGCGTCCACCGTCACCCATGCTTGATGCCACAACACCAGCGGCCCCAAAAGACCATATCGCCATCCATAAAAGCATGACTAGCATGAATGCATATGCAACTCTCATAACTTCAGGAAGACTCCACACCAACTTCACTGCTTTTTGCAGCACCAGCATGGTAAATGGAAGCCTACGAGAGAATAAGATGTAGTCAGAGAAGACTTCATCAAAGGATACTGGTAATCCCAATCATGATATTCACTTCTAACTGTATTACAAATATACATTAGACCACATGTATCATTTTATTGACCATGCGCACAAATAGTTTCACCAGCATTAAGACTCTGGAATTGACTGACAATGTGTCCTTGTGGCAACAACTGCCAATGATATTGCTATTGGTGAAAATCACAGCTAAATTAATAAGATAGAATGGAATCTCTATATATTAATGTAAAGAAAAGAAGATATCATGTTAAAGCTGCACTTTATTAAACATGGAATTGCTAAAAGTCTCCAGTCATCCTCTCAATTTTTTAATTACTTGTAATAATTCAAAGATCAGCATGTTAACCACAAATATACCATATTGTAAACTGTGAAAATTTTCGAAGAACAAATATAGAACCCTAAACTGATTAAAAAAAAAAAAAACTTATGTAAATGCCTAAAATATATTCCATGTCAATACATTCCATATAATACCTTCCAGTTTTATAGAAAACCCAAGAATTTTTAGATAAATTTCAACTCAACAAATATAAAGATTTTTCCAGCTCATACCTGTCTATAACTGATATAACATACAAGAACTGTAATGCAGCAGCAATAGCAAATGCAACACCCCAGAAGAACTGATCACACCAGAAACACAGAACACTGATCACAGCAAGATAAGTAGTCAAAATGTGCACCGAAACCTTCATCATTTGGTTAGCTTGAGAACCAAGTAGCAACAACCACATCCATCCAAGGAGAGTCCCAATCCCACCAGCAACAGCATACATTGGCCAGTAGTTCTCCGTCAATCCGGGCTTATTCTCCCATACTCCATCAGTGTATCTATCGATATTAAGCCTATCTGATTTCTTAAGCCTATTGAGCCCAAGAACAGCGAGAACAAATCCTAAACCAATCAAATGAATTACAAATATTCCTAACCAGAAAACATCTCGCCAATGACGTGACTCATATAAAAGTGTTTGACTACCATCCACACTTCTTTGACCTCTCCCACCAGTCTGAAATTAAGAAATGGAAAAGAAAATAGTCAAAATCAAATCCAGAAACTAGCATAGCCATACTTCGGGTTGGTCTAGAAATTCTTTTAAGAACTTTTTCAGTAAAAGCACCTTTCCACAAAGTCACTTGACAGCTCTTCTGAATAGAAACCTATCTAGTGCTTCACAACAGAAAATATATGCTTTTGTTAATTTTAACCAAACACTGCAAAATAAATACAAGTTTTGACTAATCGAAAGCCCGAAAAGCAGCCCCAAATGCCCTATAAATACATTAATAAATCTATCAAAAGCATAAATTCACCCAAATAACCTTTAACCAAAAAGTTTGATTCATTATTGAAAACTAAAATCTAATATGAAGGGACAAAAAAAAAGGGATTTTGCGTTTCAACGAGGAATTGAACTGAAGTACTAGGTTGAGTTAATTACCGTGATTAACTAAATTTTAAGATCGTAAGCAATAAGAAATTGCGTTAAATTAAATTTGTTAAGTGAACTAATAAATTCAATGACTAGAATGTACAAAGATATTACAAAAAAAAAAAAATGCAAGTTAATGCTAAAAAAATGTATGTCATTAGATGACAAATAAAGTACAGTGAACTGTGGTTTGAGACTTACCATATCAACGGCGGTGACTGAAGCGGAATCGGAGGTGGAGGAGGGAGTAGGAGAGTCGCTCATTGTGAAGTTGAAATCGATCAAAGCATTGATAGGATTAAACCATCCAATCGGGAATTTCGTCAATGGTAACAGGAGCGTGAAGAAAGAAATAACAAGAGAGGTCACAAGAATTAAAAGTTAATTTGTGTCGTTGGATTTGATTAAATATAAAAAGGAATTGTAGGGGGAAGTAAAGAAACGAACAAACTCAAACTCAACGGCTAAAGAGAGAGGAATCATTTTGAACTTCCTCAATTGTCCAATACCTTTCTAATTTTTGCGGCGTTGCGATTTTAAGGTAAACTTTTAAATTTAATGGTTTTTCTTTTTTTTTTTTTTTATGGCTCAATTTTTAAATTTATTTATATTTATAATTTAAGTTCTAAATTTTTTATATTTAAAGTCAAAATTTTGTTTGAATAAAAATTTTCTTATTTTTTTAATTTTTTCAAAATTAAAATATTAAAAAAGAGATAAATTTTGATAAAAAAAATATTTTTATACTAATTTTTTTAAAAATATTTATTAAAAAAAGATAAAATTTATAAAAAAATAAATGATTTTTATACTAATTTTTGTCATCCAAACACGAGCACTTTTCGTTGTCATTTTAGTAAATTTTGTTGCAAATTTTATTAGAACTCCTTAAAATTACATTCAAAATAAATAAATTATGCACAAAAATTAATTTAAATTTATTTTTAAAATTTTTATATGCATTAAAAAAATTAAATTAATAGAATGACAATATAAGATAAGCTTTATCATACTTAAAAATAAAAAGTGAGGTGTGATTTTGTTCAAAGGTTGAATTTTTTATTTTAATCTCAAATATAAAGAATTTAAAATTCGGACTATAAATGAAAGCAGCCTAAAAATTGGACAAGTTTGATTAAACCAAAAAAACCATCTGTTCGATTCCTGCAGTGCTGCTGCCACCCACTTGCCTTTCAGCAGGGCGTACACTCTGATTATTCAGGGCGTGAACCTTTTTCTTTCTTTCTTCTTTTTTTCAAAAAGGTTTTCAAGTGCTTTTGGAGTTAATAATCAACTTCTCTTTAAAATTTTAAATTTTCTTCAAATTCAATGTATACTAACAAACAGATTGAATTTGAAATATATGTTCGGGAGGCAACAACTGGGCGAACATAAAAATATATTAAGTATTTCAAATAAATAAATAAATATTTATTTATTTATTATTTTTAATTATGTATTATGTCCATTTTAGATGAAATTTTTCTCTTTAAAATTGAGATAGGTTAAATTTTAGTTCACAAATAAAATCTAAACTTTTAATTCACAAATAATATCACTAACTATTAGTGAAGGCAAATGATAAATATTAACATCTAAACAATAATCATTATTTATCAAACATTTTTTTAATAGTTATAATTTTGAAAATAAATTCAGATAAAGCATCTCTTTTCATACTTTCAATCAATCTAAAAGATAATCATCCACAATCAATATATATATATATATATATGTATGTGTTATAAAAATGTATTCAATTATTACCATTCAATATGTGAATTAATTTGCAGGTAGACTACTAAAATTGACTCTTAATTGTATAACTAATCAGTATTGTCCTATTGATTACAGTAAATTATTCGGAATCTACGAGGCATATCCATCTGCTTCCCTCACAATATTTCCTTTTTATTTTTATTTTTTAATTTCCATGTTTTTTCACGAATTAAACAATTATTTTAGCTGTTGGCAGTTGGACTTGGAATGAATAATAATGAATAATTTAAAAATCTAAAACTGGCATCCAGCGTGGAAGTCACGACTCTTTAATCATAACCGTTCAAGGCAAAAAGTTCAGATTAGCAGCCTGGGGGGACCCAAATCACACAACCCACCTCCATGATTGCATGTTATGCACGCCCAATAAAGCTCATGCCCGGACAGCAGTCTCATCGTCATGTGCTGCCGGGGCTTTTTGGTTGGCGCGTGTATCATGCGCGTTACTTGCTTTGCTTGGATGATCAAAAAGATGCAGCTGGATCTGATTTACTGCTTCATATTTCATTCATATTAAAAAAGTAGGGTTCTTTCGTATTTTCCTTCATTCATGCACATATCGCTGGAGGTTTAATAACAATGCATGACATAGGATAGCTGTCCAATTTACTGCTTGCCACGTTGCTTTCGCTTGTCCCACTTTCTCTTACTGTGTGCAAATAGATTCGTAGTTGCATTTAAAAAAAAAAAAAAAAATTGTAGTTTTCAATATTATAGAGTTTGTTCTAATTTGGTGGCTACCTCCACTTGTTATTGGTGGAAAATTTTCACTAGTGACTTGCTGTTAACAAATATCTTCATGAGTGACACAATGTAAAAGTGGCAAACAAATGCATCATGTGCTTGATTGTTTATGTGAGTGACACAAATTAGTATACAAACACCATCATGTATAAATTAAAATCTATATCTGATTTTGCTTATTGTTGTCTAAAATTCCTTATTACCTTCTATTTTATTATTTTATTGACACATTAAGCTAATAGTAAAATATCATTTGTGTTTCTTTATTATTATTTATCTGCATCTTAATTTAATATTTATAACACATTATTAGCACAATTTATAGCTATGCAGTATTTAATTTCTTTATACTTCTAATTATTTCTAGTTAAATACTTTTACGTTATATTGTTCTTATAATATTTTGTTGTTTTTATATGATTTTTTTTTATACAATTATCCTTGTGAGTATACTCTATAGTTATCATTAAATTGAATCTTTCATAGCAAAAATTAAAGATAGCATACTACATATACTTATGTTATTATTTGTTGAATTTTAATTTTAGTAGTAATGTTGTTATAATATTTTTTTATTAATTATTTTAAGTTTTATTTTAAATATTTATTCTTTCAAGTTACATTATTATCAATGTATAGGTACCATTAAATATAATTATGGTAATCTAAAATTTATAAAATAAAGAGATAATTAGAATCTAAAGTTCTAAAAATCAATCTTATAAATCAGAACTTGAAATTCTAAAATACAATTTCCAACCATAACTTAAAGTTCTAATATACAATTTTAAATCAGAACTTGAAGCTTTAATTTTAAAATTAGAACTTTAAATTTTGAAAATATTGTCAAAGTTAGAATGAAGTATTAACTATTCATTTAAAGATTAGAACTTGAAATTATAAGTTTACAAATTGTATATGAACTTAAAGTTGGAAAATATTTATATATTTTAGAACCCAAAGTTTAGTATATCAATTATTAGATTAGAACTTGAAGTTCTAAGTTTATAAAATATTATGAAAATGAAGTTACAAGTTTGTAATATGCTCCTACTTTCCTTTCATGATCTTCATAAGCTAAAATGTATTATCAATGTCATGACCCTGAAAAGCACCATTCAAATAGGAAAAACAAATATTATTAAAGGATAAAATTGAAATTTATGACTTTTTCTTTTTTAGCTTATTTGACTTTTATTACTTTTTCTTTTTTTTTTTTATTTGACCTTGATTATAATCATTTAAGAAATATAGTCCCTTGGAGCAAAGACATGAAATACTTTGCAAAACTATTGTTAAATATAATTAAGTCTAGTTTATCAATACCTCATAGCTATAATTTTATGGTAAAAACATTATTAAAAAGGAAATGTTAGAAAATATATTCTTTATTTTTATACTTCTAATGTGGTACTACCACAATAGTTTTGTGAATATAGATTTAAAATTGTTTGAAATCATTTTCATGTCTTCACTGTGATAATGTTCGTTCATTTGTTTAGTACTTTGAAAAGTGAATATAAATGAATTTATTCAAAATGGTAAAATAGTGATTATTGTCCATGCAATGATCATAAGTTTTTTTAATGACAAAACACAAAAATATATATAACCACTAGAAGTGATATTTTAAAAGTATGATAATGTAATTATCATTGTGGTATGAAATAACATTAATCATATATTTGTTGTAAATCAAAATATTTAATAAAGTTTTAACTGGCATTAATGAAAGTGAAAGGGAAAAAAAAACATTTGAGGCAAACTTTATTAAAAATAAAGATCTAATAGATCTTCCTTTTTTTTTTTTTAATGAAAAAAAGATAGTTTATCGTAATTACAATTTAACTGCTACGTCTTTTATATTTATTATTCATCTTAACTCTTTTGTCATCATGACAAATATATTTTATACTTTATATTTTGCTAACCACATGAAGTTTTCTTTCAATCAAAGCATAAGGATAAAAATAAATTATTTCTCTTAGAAATGAATGTTAGGAATAAATGCTTAGTTAATATTGTAATAACAAACACCAATTTTTGAGATAAGAAATATTTATCGAAGCTTACAAAGATTAAAATTAAGGTAAATATCGCACCAAGTCCTACAGACTTGATAAACGGCTTTAAAAGAGTTATAATTTTGTTACCAATTGAAATTAGATTATGCATTTATAATATTTTATATTTAGTTAAATCCAAAAATAAAATGTTCAATTTTAATGATATTTGCCAAAAATGATATTATATAAAAACTTTAAATGACAATAATGTGGAATGTAATACATGTTATTTATTAAATAACTCGAATAAATGAAGCAAGTAGCTCATAACTGCTTGCTTTTCAATTTATTCAATTAGGTGATGAGTGATGCACTCTATGTGTGTGTGTGTGTGTTAATACAATTTTTGTTTCGTTGAAGGGGAAATGGAAATTAAAATTGGAGACAAAATATAATAGAGAGAGCCAAGGAAAAAAAGAAGAAAAGAAAAAGAGAAAAAGAAAAATCAACAGCAAACAAAAAGAATAGTATCAAAAATGTGTTTGAAAAATTGAAAATATATCCAAAAATTGAGTGAACAATATAGTTATAAAATTAAAGTATTTATGTTTTTATATTTGCAATACATATTAAATTTTGAATTAGTTTCAATAATTAATTTTTTAATCTTATGTGAGTAATTAGACCACTTGCCTTACATGTGGTCGATGTAAATTAACCACATACACTTTACCACCAATGTATTAAGATATTGTAGAAAATCATTAAAATTTCCAATTGCAATGAGTTAGTTATCAATGATGAATAAATAAGTGGTTAAAACTCTATATATCACTTGTTATCTATATTGTTAAAAAAAATTTAAATTGTACCATTGACCATGTGTAATTGCCTATTTTTAATATTTACTAATCTACTACCACTTGCATAAATATGTTGTCTATTTTTGCAACTACAACATACCACCACTGACAAATGTATGTTGTTTATATTTTATTTGAAATTGTCTTTTACCACTTTTTAATTATACCTAATAAATATGGTTTTCAAAATTGACTTTTAATAATATATGGTTGTAAATGGTCAATATATGGTTTCAACAAGTATCTTTGTAGTACTCATTAATTGTTCATATTATCAACAAAATTAAATTTTGATATTTGTATATGTAATAACAAATTAGCTACAAAATTTATTAACAATAGAAGGCTATTATTCATAACTTAATGATAGCAACCATAGTATGTCATATATACACAAAAAAAAATGAGTATTTTTTATTTTATAAAAAATTATATATCAAATATAAACAAAGATAATACTTAAATATTTTTTGTTTCACAAAAACTACTACAATCACAATTTTATAGATACTCAATGGAAGTTTATATATTTTGAAGGCCATGCAATAGTTATTTCTATAGCATCTTTAAGCACTTATAAATTACTAGTAGGTCAATATAAAGCAAGACCCTTAAACTTTAAGTTAACTTTTTTTCACTCAAATTTTGCAACAATCTAGACCAAGAACCATATTATGAACAAGCCATTGAGGATCAATAGATTCAATTTCAGCTTCTGTAACTACTTCACTTATGTTGCACCAATGCAATAATTTATATATAGCATTTTCAAAGAAGTCATCTTGGATGTAGCGTGAAGCAACTATAACAAAACTAAAGAAACAAATTTTTTTTTTCAAAAAAACTATTCACCAACAAATATAAGAATATTTTACAATTGATTGATTGAAAAAATTACTTGAGAAGACTATGCAAAAGCTTATCTTCTAATATTGGGATTTCCATGTGAGTTTTTAGCATTTTTCTTTAGACTATCATATGATTAAAAAAATTAATTATTATTTATTATGCTCCACCTATTATGTTTTTATTATTAGCATTCTTCACCATAATGTATTAGATGTATTAGCTTTTTTAGTGTGAAAAAGACAAACACTACTCATAATCTTATAACTACAGAAATATTGAAGGTAAATATAAATTCTTAAGCTAAACTAATTTGGTGACATTCTTAGACCCTAGCCAACTCTACTAATTGTTCTACTTTCATTTAAACACAATGTTGTTATAATTATTTAGTTCAACAAAAGCCACTGAGTAGTTTGATAACATAGTAGGTGACTTGCTAATATTAAAGTGCATAACACAAAAAAAATTAATGCAAAATCAAACAAAAATTTAAGAATCACAGTTAGGTTATAACTTATTAAAAAACTAATATATCACACCAACATCTCAAGATACCCAATACTGTTACTTAGACATAGATCAATTCTCAATTGTCAACAAACATGTTGGGTAAGTAGCAAAATCTAGATTTTGCATCAATATTCTTTATATAAAGTGTATTTGTCATACTATTAATTTAATTTATTTAAGATAGTTTAAGTTTAATTAATAATCATATAGAAAGAATAGAAATGCAATAATATACATTGTAAATTAAAAACAAAATAGGTGGAGCACATGAAGCAATAATTTCAATTTCATTCATTAATCCAAATAGACATTAACATGTAACCTAAGTTCCAATTTCATCTAGACAAACACCAACTTCTCTAAGCTAATTTTTAACATTAGACATTTGAATATAGTTTATTATCGTTACCTAAAGATCTGCAAAACAAAACTTTTCATGTGCTTCATTATCTTAAGAATAAATTTAATGATTTTACAATTATTACATAAATCCGTCAAGAAGAATATATAATTATAGTTATTTACTTTTTTATCACTTGAAAATTACTTATACAAACTTGTAGTCTTTTGCTTACTACTTGACCTTGACATTGAAATTAAGAAAATATATACTTCAAAACAAAGAGATGATGATTAATAGAATGAAACATAAAAATAATTATGAACTATTTAATTACTAAGAATATTTCCTAAAGAATGTGCTTCAACACTTGCACTTTTGTCACAAGACTGGAATTAGTGAAAAAAATTAATGTATCACCAATAATATAATAACTATAACTAAGAACAATGTTGTAATTTCAACCACCTCAAATTAGAATTGCTAGGTGCTTAGTTGGATTGAAAGCATACTCAAGAAATGTATTTCAAAGGTTATCTTAGGGTTAGGAAACAACTTTTTTGATTTACCACACCTATTTTCAAATAAAGCACCTTTGTTTTAGATTTCATACACAATATGCCTCTACATAGTCATATCTCTATTGGAATCTAAACTTAATTATTTATGTATAAATATCAAATACAATCGCCTTCACCAAACATGATAAATATTGAATTAATGTGTCTAATTATCAAAATAGATATGTCTCCCTTTGTTCTTGTTTTAGATTGAAAATTATAATAAATTAATAACTTATCATCAATGATTGATCAACTAAAAGGAAATATATATTGTATTTCCAAAGGCTACTAATTTGTAAAATAAAAAGAATTTAATTTTTAATTCAGATATTTGGCCATGTTAATTGAGTATAGTTGTTATCTCTTTTAACATCTTAAAACAAGAATAACCAACTTGATATAAATTATAGAATTGCATAAAAGCACAATGAACAATAAAGCAAGCTAATAAACTAACGTCCATGAATTAAAAGAGAAGTAGGAAAAAAAAATAAGGCATGCTGATATATATTATCTTATCTACAACCTAAAATTCGTTAAATAGGTAAAAAAAATAAAAACTAAAGTGAACCTTTGCTTTTGATTTCCAAAACCCACAAACAATTTATAAAATTAAATGTAAATGAAAAAATAACATTTCAGTAAATAGACCTCCATTAATTTGAAAACCCATAGCATCAAAACTCAAATCAATAGTTGTACTAAATTCTTTTTGACATAAGCAACACAACCCACCTCATAATTCATTGTTTCTCTCCATTGTACACTACTTCCGTCACATCCAAGCACCCTAAAATTCAACTTCTCCCAATTCTCTTCAACACTTAAGGAAAAATAAGCAAAACTCACATGCAATAGTTGTACCAAACTCAAAATCAAGACAATTAACTAATAGTTCATTAATTAGAAAGCTGGATATTTGTGATTATAATGGTTAAAAATGGATTGGCTTGCTAGTTATTATACTACAATTGATTATTTTCTAAAAAAAATGACATTTAAAAGATCAAATAAGTCAAATGTTATTTTCTTTAGAGAATGATGAATTTTTCATTTTAAGTAATATAAGTCATTGTTACTATTAAATTATCAAAAAAAGGTTGTTCTACATAAATGACATATGTTGTTGATACAAAAGTAGTTCAAGTAAAGTTTGAAGATATTCATGTAGTAAATGAACTTTCAAAAGTATCTCTTGAAGATCTTATTGGTTTAGTAAACTAGGAAAGGTGTTTTGATGGATATGTAATATTTGAAGATAGTGCCACAAAGCAAATCATTAGAAAAAAGAACACTTATTGTAGAAAGATTTCCAAAATTGAATAATGTGTTTATGTAAGAAACTTGAAAGCAAACTTGATTAACATTAGTCAGATTTATAATGATAATTTTTATGTAAAATTTATATATAAAAAATGTCAAGTAGTTGATTAATTTGACATGTTTTGAAAGGAATTAGAGCATTTGATAATTGTTATATTTTGACAAATTAACTTATATATCACAAAATTGATTATAATAAGGTAGAAATATAGTATAAAAAATTTGGTCATTTGAATTATAAAAAATTGACTAAAATTGTAAATACAGGTGTTATGCGTGGGATTTTAAAACTTAACAAAAAAAAAAAAACCAATTAAAAATAGGTGATCTATATACAATTGAAAAATAGCTCAAATCGCAACATAAAATGATGCAGCATATTTCTACAATAAAGGTATATCACTTACTTCATTTAGATCTTATGAGTCTAGTTTAGGTTGGAGGCACAAGAGGTAAGAGATTTATCTTTATGTGTGTTGATTATTTTTCTAAATATACTTTAGTTAGTTTTATTAGAGAAAAATCATATATATTTAATGTTCTAAAAATTTGTGTGTTAAATTAGTAAATGAGAAAGATCATAAAATTAGAAAAATAGTATAAATAAGAAGATGTCTTGGCTAGGTATTTTGCAAGAAATGGCTCAAATAATGTTGAATGCTAAGAAATTAATCAAAAAGATTGTGGGTTGAAGTAATAAGTACTGCATGCTATACTATTAATTGAGTGTACTTACATTCAGGAATAAGTAAGATTCTATATAAAATTTGAAAAGATAAAAAATCCAACTTAAGTTATTTTATATCTTTGTGAGTATGTGTTATATCTTGAATGATAAAGAGTAACAAGAAAAATTTCATTCTAAAAGTGATAAAGGTATTTTTCTTGAATATTTACATAATACTTGAGTATATTGTCTTTATAACATAAGAACTTAAACTATTATGAACTCTAAAAATATGGTTATTGACAATTCTAAAAATTTTGCAAATTATTCAAGGGAGGAAGAAGTCATTGGAATTAATAAGAAAAATCAAGAAAAATTTTAGAGTGACAAAAAGATGATGAAAAAGACAAAAGCAAAAAATAAAAAAGCGATTAGTTCGAATGTTGCAATAAAAATAAAAGATATTATTGTAATAGAAATGTCATAACATGTTGAAACAGATCTCGACTCTAAATCAAATCACACTCTCACATATTAAATTAAAAAAGAACCATCATCTAAAGTGAAAAACAATTATTTCTCTAACTTAATAATAAGTAAATAAAAAGAATACTTCTAAGGCTTTATTTGATATTTGTCAAATTTCATTTGAATCGAAAAATTTTTAATCAAAATTGACTACTTTAATTTTTCCTTTTTGTTGAAAAAAATGGTACAACTTAAATCTTATGTTGGCAAGTCTTCTTCAAAATCACACACCTATACCATCTTAGAGGGAGCTACAACGCATTTTTATTACTTCTGCATCTATAAGTGCTCTCATTACTTCAATTTTAGCAGTTTTAGCTTTTGTGATTTCTATTCTTGACCTTGTCACAATATGATAGTCTTCAACTGATGATGTTTAAATACTTGCATTACAATCACCTGATATTTTTGTTATAGTAATTCACATGTTGTTACTATATTTGACATTTTATAGCCTCATGATCATGTCGATGCTCTTTCACCTTTTATTCCAACTTCTAACTCTTGTTTCAACTCCAAAACCAACAACAAATCCTAAACCTATTTTGCATGATACCTTGTTCCAACAAATGCAACTTTAATATTTGATATTTAAGTGCTAGATTTCCAGCAACAAAATTTTGTTGACTCACAATCTTGCTTTGTTAAAAGTCGTACAATTGTTTCCTCTGCACTATTGCAATGTTCCTCATGTTGTCATTGACCTTTTTTTTTTTTAATATGCAAAGGGTAAAATGAGTTTCATTTAGATATGTTTGCTTGAATTTTCTATTTGAACTTGTGGTATATTGGATTTACAAATGTTGGTTAAATTTGTCACATGATTTCATGAATAATATTGGATGCTTGCTCTTACTTTCTTTTTGGTTATATTTCTATTTATAATCAAATATTTGTCATTTGGTGGATGTTTGATATGCATTTACTTGTACTATTGGGTCTTTATATTGCTTATCTTTCTGTTTGGTGTTGAACTTAGATTATATTTTTTTTCTTTGACAGTTCATGGCAAAAGGAGAAATAAATAAAATTATGTGTGTGGTGAGTGCATATTTAGAGGGAGTGAATTTTTGAAATATATTATTTGATAGCATGTTTAGGGAGAGTAATATTTTTTAGTTTAACAAATTACATTAAGAGAGAGTTGCTAACTTTTTTTATACTTTATGTTTCAATAATTTAGTTGTTTTATATTATATCCTCTCAATATTTATTTGTGAAAATGTTTTGTCAAAGAGAAAGGTTGTTAAAATTTGCATTATTGGTATTATTTAAAAAAACTGTATTTAATTGCTATGTTGTAACATGCTATTTTGATTATTGTTCATTAAACACAATACTATTTATCTATTTTTTTTTTTATATTTTTCACAATGAGAGAATTTTTGTATTTTCTAGTTATATTGGGTAATGGTAATATTTATGTTTAACAAAGAAACATATCATAAGATATATTTCATAAATAAAAAGAAAGAAGAAGACTTTAGAAAATAAAATTCTATTTAGGAAATAATTCTTTTCAATTGAGAAAATGATCTTTTTTTTTATTTAGGAAGTAAAATTACACACAACTAAAGGTAGGTTTTTGCTATATATATTTGTTGTATTTCTTTTATACTGTAGTCGTAGAGAATGCCTAGTAGTAAGAGTATTGCAACAATTTTTGTTTCCTTCTTTCTTTATTTTTCAAATTGTTTACATGTTCTTATAATATAAAAAGAGAAATAATTTGATAGATATTATGAGTCTATAATATCTAATTTTATAAATTTAGAGAGTTTTCTTAAGTGTTGTTAAGATGTCTTCTTGGTGTTCTTCGAGAGAAAACTTTCATTTATTGAAGGAAGTTTAGTGGCAACTAGCAAGGGGTTTTTTTTGAGTTACTCATAGGGAATTCAATGCATCAAGGCAAGAGAATCTTACTGAACAAGCCTTTTTTAAGAAGATTTAGGACTACAATGATAAATATAAAAAGAAATTTTTATTTTGTTTAAATTCATTAGTACTTATAATCATTATTTATCTTAATAGATTATTTTTCCTTAGGAGTGATATTGTAGATGTAGGATTAAAAAATTTGAACCACATTCAAATTTGGTGATCTTTTCTATTTATCTCATAGTTGCATATGTGAATTAATTAATTAGTTAAAATTAATTAAAGATATTATGAAAAAATCATGCAATGGAAGAAGCTACACAAGAGCAGGATGATCAAAGAGAGCTTAATATCAACATTAATTTTAATCAAGTACATGAATTTCAGGAAAAAAAAATTCTTACAAGGGGAAAGGATTTTAATACGTGGCATTTATTAAATAAACGATTGGATGCAATAAGTAGCTCATAGTTGCTTGTTTTTTAATATATATATATATATATATATATATATTAATACAAGTTTTGTTTCATTGAATGGAAATTGAAATTTGAGACAAAATATAACAAAGAGATTCAAGAAAGAAAAAGAAACAAAAAAGAATGGAAAAGTGGAAAAAGTGAAATTGACAGTGGACAAAAGAAATAGTATTAAAAACGTGTTTGAAAGATTGAAATCACATCCAAAAATTTAATGAACATTATAGTTATGAAATTAGAACATTTATATTTTTATATTTGAACATGTATTAGATTTTGAATCAATTTTAATGGTTAATTTTTTAATCCAATATATTTTAGGAACAAGTGAGGCTGTAGAAAATTCAAGAGAACCTAAAACCACTCAGGATTGATTATCAGACTATGAGCAGATAATTTTTAAATCGATATATAGTAAAATAAATTGTATTGTATTTAAAATTCATGTAATTATATTTGTTTATGTATATGACAAATTTGATAAGAAATAATATTTTAGATATTCATGTCATACATTTAATATGTAAATTTTATGTAAAATAATGTGAGTATGAATATAAACTCCAGTAAAAATACAAGATCGCAAAGTATGATTATAACTATCTGTACAAAATATGAAGCCACTAGATATGTCTTTGATATAATTCCAAAACCTTAGCGATAAGATGAGGTTGCGGATATAATTATGATTGTTTGCATGAGATACGAAGTTGTCATGTATGTATTTGATATGATTATGAAACCTTGACGACAATAGGAGGGCATGAGATATGATAATAATTGCCCAGAGGAGGATACAAAGTTGTTAGGTATATTTTTGATATAATTATGACTATTTAGACAAGGATACAAAATTCTCGGATATATTTTTTATTTTTCTACTTGGGCGAAAGTTTTCTGCCAAGCATGATATGTTCTTATGGGTATTTATTTGATGTGAATTGATTAATTATAATGTGAAAAATGTTTAACATGTGATGGATGTATAATTTATGCATGAATTTGAGTAATTGCCTAATTATTTATGAAAAAGTATTTTCTTGTGAACTAATTTCACTCTCTAAATCATAAACTAATTTTTCTACTTTTTTTCCTATTTTCTTCAAGTCACACAAGATTCATATAGTGCATAATTTAACACTTAAGATTGAGATCACTAAATGCATACTACATAAATCATTTTAAAACATATCATGTTTATATGTATATATGAAATAAATACCTATGTGTGTATATAAATAATGCATATATGTTAGGGTAAAGCATGGAACTTAAACGTATAATAATGATTAACGTTTAAGACCATTTATATTGTTTATTTATGAAATTTTATTACATAAGAATTATGAAAAGAGTTTATGAAAATAGAAAAATATAAGTTTTTAACATAATTCAATTCCAATGACGAATCGAAGCGAGTCCTATCATAGAATATTTATACATTACTTCTAATGTTTTTAGTAAATTACAAATTGATTATCCAATACATTCATTGATACTCTAAGAGTGACCAAATTTTATACTTGCTACCAATACAATAGTCTAGGTGATCATTCAAATCTAATCATAAGATTACAAATGAATCATCCATTATACATAAGAAGTGTAGTAAACTAATTGGCTCAAAACATATTGTTTTATAGAAAAGAAAATTAAAAATCAAAATCCTACTAAAAAAATGCTTGAGCAATATTATACCTATATTTTTTGGACCACTGGCTCTAGAAGAGTTTGTAATTCCTAAAGCGATACAAATCCCTAAGTGACATTTGCTACCAAAAAGCAGTTACCCCTAAAAGACAAGAAAATTCAAACATGAATGTAATGAATGCTTATTGTCTTACTATATATATATAATCATGTTTCAATTTTTGATAAGTTTGGTAATCTTAAAATGACTTGACATGCGTTAGGGATATAATAGTTACTTATTTATATAGGTTATTTGATGTTAATATTTCTATGAAAATTCTTGAAAGATTCAGAATGACTTAAGCATATAACTCAAAGGATCATAGTTTCTTCTCAATCAAACTATAATGATCTCTTTATGAATTGAAACGATTTACGCACATTTATTATAATTGCTTGGGTAAATACTTAATAAAAGCAAAATATATTAATAATCCTTTGTGCCTATATATATTCGTAAAAAAATCAAGATCTAAATTTGTCATTCAAGCAACATCTATCGAAGATATGACAATAATCAAAACTTTTGAAGAGGTTCTATAAACAGTTAAATACTTGAACAAGGAGTTTGAAATGAAAGATTTGAGAAAAATTAGACATTGCCTTGATTTGTAAATAAAGTACAAACCTAATAGAGTATCTACTTATCAATATACTTATATTGAAAAATTTTAAGACGTTTAAATATAGATAAAACTCATCTGTTGAGTTTTTCTATGACTGTTCAGTCTTTTGATTTTAGAAAGGATATATTTCACGCAAAAAAATGTTAAAAAGATACTTGGTACACAAATATCATATCTCAATAGAATTAAAACTTCATTATATCTAACACAATATGTTAGACTGGTTGTAACTTTCTTTGTTAACTTATTAACTAAATTCAAATTTGCACATATTTGTCAACATTCAAATGGTAGTAAACATATTTTTTTTTATGTTCTTGGAATGATAAATTTGAGATTATTTTATTTTAATGAAGTAATATGAAATTTAAAACTAGTTGATTATATAAATATTGACTATTTTTTTTATCCTCATAAAACTTGTTCACAAGACAAAATATATTTTTATTTACAATAATATACTGCTTTCATGGCAATTCACAAAATAGAATTTTGTTGCTATCTCTTTTAATTACTATGATATTCTTGTATTATATGAAACAAGCAAACAATAAATATGTTTGTGATTGAATATTTATTATATCCAAAGTACATACAATCCATTTCTACTACAAATATTTCAACAACAATATATAAAAAAAAATATTGCTTGTTTTGGTAAAGTTAAAGGAGAATACATTAAGAGATCGAGCCAAATGTATGTTATATAAGTTCATCTACACTTACAAACTCTAGCAAAGCCAATAAATTGATGTTAAAAATATATGCTCTTATGATAATTTTATTGATTACTTCACTAAAACTTTATATAAATCAATATTTGAGAAGTTAATACATAGTATTGACATACAGTAATTTCACAAATTAAAAATTTAATATTTGTTATCTTGAGGATAATAATTTCATAAAAAGAAAGTATATTCTTTTACAAAAGAAAAACTATCAAAATATTTGGGCAAATATGCCGTGCACTCTTTTTTCTTTTGTCCTAGTTTCATCCCACTTGGTTTTACTAACAAATTTATTTATGAGACAATTTTAAATATTGTTGCCATTATGGATCTAATTCACAAATGTTTTGCCATTGACAGATATCTCCGTTAAGTGTCACAATAATGTAAAGTAGGCAAACATATCCATGTGTTTGATTGGTCATATGGATGGCATAAATTAGTATTTATAGACCATCCTATATAGGATAAAATCTATCTCTAGGGGTTTCTCAATGTTGTCTAATATCCTTTATGTTCTTATATTTTTATTTTATTTGCTGATGTAGTTAATAGTAAAATATCCCTTTTGTCCTTTTGTTATTATTTATCAGTATTTTAACTCAATATTTACAATAAATTTTAAATTTTTTGTTCTATAACTCTTGTTTTAAGAAAGAAAATTGTTGGCATATAAATTATAGATGTACAGAAATCTATATGATATCTCTATGAGTATTGTTATAGTACAGTGTAGACATCTATTCTCAATAAAAATTTTCTTATTATTTTTAGGGAGAAAGTTTTCTCTTAAAAAGAGAATTTAACTTGATGGGCTAATTAAGATTATATCTACAAGGAAAAGTGTGTCAACTCAAAATTCAAGCATATTTCATAGCACGTATCGGCTTCTCATCAAATTTAATGTCTATAATTATTCTAGATCGATTGGTGCAAAGTACAAACAACACTGTATTGCATTTCAAAATTCATATAAAATCCAACAAGCTTGCGTCGGATCAAATGCCTTTTCTCAATAAAACTATAATTCAATAAGCTCAACAGCAAACAAATTGGTCGAACACTGACCATATAACAATGCTGCGAGGAAAACAACAATGTCTGGTTATGATTCTCTTTTTTGCTTATTCAATTACGGCTTTGTAGAAAAAATATGCACTTTGTTTAATTTAATTAAGATTAAATTAATAAAGATTGAGTTTAAATTTATTTGTGAAATTTTACGTTACTTTTAGATAAGTTTAAAATATTTCTTATAAATTTTTTATTATTTTAATTATTATAAAATTTTTTAAAATTAAAGATTGAAATCTTAAATGTTATGAATGAAATTAATAGTGATTAAAATTAAATTTATTATATTATATTAAATTATCAAAATAAATAAACTATCACGCAATAAGCCGAACTAGTTCAAAATGGGGTCAAGCAAAGTCAAGTGTAGTTAAAAAGATGCAATTTTGTCATCGTTGAAGAATAATTTCAGAGAAATGGAAAAAGTGAGAGAGAAAAAATGTTGTCCACCTAACAAAGCAAAGAAAGCCCCCGTCTTTAATTTCTTTAAAGGGTGGCATTCTTCTCAAAGTTTCAGGGAGAGCCACCACTTTTCGGCAACCGACCTGTCTTCACTTTAAACCCAGCTTTATAGATGCCATACGCAGTCTAGGCTTCTTGGTTTCTGAAAATTATCATAATAGTACAGAACGTCACCGCTAAAACATCATTTCTTAGGGTTGAACAATTAAAAATTTAATTTCTCTTTATAATCACCAAAAAAATTAATATAATTTCGTTCCAAATCTAATTTTTGTTTAAATCAAATTTATTTTAAATAACGGATAAATTTTAAAATATTAAATTAAATTTATATCTATTTAAATATTAAATTAAATTAAATTTTATTTCTTAATTTTATATTATTTTTTAACTATTAAATTAAATTTATATAATTAATATATTATTATTAATATATATATTAAGTTTAATTTTAATTATTAAAAATATATTAATTTAATAATTTAAAAATTAATATAAAATAAAATTAATTTTTAATTTTTTTTTTGTACATGGTATACATATTTTTAATAATATTAATCCCTTGATTTGAGGACATATATATTTTAAATTTGGTTGATGGATCAAAAGCTATGCGCATCCAAAGGCATTTGGCCAATACGATGAAAAGGTCAAAATATATGCCATCGAGGCACAAATTCCATCAAAAGCTACATGGGAACTGCTGTTATGTTCCCAGTCCCACCGACTCAAATACTGCCTCTCCCCATGAAAAAAAAAAAAATCATGGCTAAAACGTCTTCCCCACCAATAAAGCAGTCAAGTCAAGCACAAGCTCATATTTATCAAAGGCCGATCCGATATTATTATTTCATACACTCACCCAATAATGTTTATTTTTATTTTATTTTATTTTTAAGCCGAGCACTCACGCCATAATTGACCATTCCATTCATATTCCATTCCTATCTGTTACCCTCAATATCTTAAATACTGTACTTCATTTAAAGACGGCAACGGTTGCATTTCTTGTATTTTAGTGATGGTCACAAATACCCCCACAAAGCATGCCTATAATTTACTATAAACATGCCACTAAGTTGCAAATTATAACGTCAACTTTTGACTGGTCCCACGCTCATCCTTTCCAACTCACACTTGTTCAAATGGGCCCCACTGTCATCATCCACTCATTCTAAAATGGTTAAAATCATCCCCTCTTAACGAAGGGTAATACCATAACAAAATCTAGGCACCCTAAACTCAAAAGTCGTCGTATTAAACGCATTACCAACAATTCTTTAACATTCATTGGGTGAGAACCCAATGAGAGAATTACCAAGATCGAAACTCACACGTGTCCCCTGCTGCTGCACGTTCCCAATGATGGACAACGACGAGGAAGTTGGGGCAAACGCAAAACAAAACGTACCGTTTGAGTCAACCGGTATTAAATAATTTTTGGCCGGTAACGGTAAAGTCTGGCCGTCCCGAAAATGGAACGATACTGTGGGGACCTCTACGCTACTCCGCGACGAGAAATCATAACACGTGTCAAATAATGCCACACCGTCAGTTGACGGCAGCTTCTGAGTTCCCTTAACAAACTCGTCCCGTAATGCTGTATACGTATCCGTTTGCAGCCGCGTAATGGCCGTCCCAGAATCAACAATTATCCCTCCGTTGCCCGAATTGTCTATCTTAAATGCTGATTCGGGAATCGCGAGTAACTCACCGCCAACACTAAGTCCGGTCAAACCGAGATAATAAAAGGTGTCAAGTTGGTGGTTTCGGAGTAACGGAGCAGTAATAGCGTTTGGAGGTAACGGTGAGTCAAACTCAAGAGTCGAGGCTGAATCAGAGTCACGGTCCACCAGACAGTAAGAAAATGTGGTTGCATTAATCTGAGAAGGAAAAGAAAGCGAGCCGCCGCCGAGTCCAAGCAAGCCCGCAGCTCCCACGAACAGCCCCTCATTGTTGTGGCCGCAGCCGATGGCAATGTTGTCAACTGAGGCCGAGCCGAGCGTGATGCTCTCAGTAGCAAAATCTCCCACAGTGTACGAGCCATCTCCGTAGGAGACCTCGTACAGACACGTGTCGTTGCGACATTCGGATACGTCGAGGGATTGACATTGACTGGTACCGCACGAAAGCGGCGAATACGTAGAGGACGAAGTTGGCTCGAAAATAGGGTCGGCTTGCTGGTAGCAGTCAGCGCAGGGTGCACATTGTACCCAGTTGATGTCACTACCGGTGTCAAGCACCATATAAACCTGACTCGGCGGGTTACCGATTCCGAGCCGGGAGAAGTACTCGCCGCTTCCCTGACTGGTTCCGGAGACAACTGGGCTTTGTATCTCCTGGGCTTCGAATTCTGAGCTGGTCCGAAGTGGTTTAAGATCTGTGGTGGAAATGCCTCTAACGGCCAGGTCTAAACGGGTGGATAGAGATCTGACTCGGGCCGAGTCACGGTCGAGTCTTGCCAAAGTCAGTGACTTGTAGTCAATATGTGTTCTTGGGTGAAGTGAAGCTCTTGAATGCAGTTGCAGTGAAAGCGACGAAGAAGAAGAGACTAAACTCTGTTGGTCAAACAAATGAGATGTGGTTTTGGGTTGAAACGAGAAAATATTGAGTGTGTTTTGGACGGAAGCTGAGACATCAAGAATGGTGGTTGTAGCGGACTGTGGTGTGGTTCGAGAATCAACAACTGGGGGAGTGAAGAAAAGAGCGGCAGCGAAGAGAAGACGAAAGTGAAGCCACATCTTGAAGACTTGTTAGGGTGAAGTGAAGATAACGTTGTGTTTGTGGTTTTTATAGAAGAAGATTGATATAAATTAACTGCTACTGCGCTCACGCTTGGCTCGTCTAGAGAGAGAAGAAAATGAATGGAACGGCAGAGACGCTTTGAATGAAGCTAAAAGTGTAAACAATGCTGCCCTTCAAAAGATTGCCCGTTTTTCTTGAAAATGCGTATCATAATATGTTTTCAGCATTATCTTTTTTAATGGTAGTTTTATACATCAATTTTTTTTCTTCTCATTTCCCAACCTTTTAATTAGTACTAATCAAAATATAATTTTCTTAAAGGGAAATTATAGAAGCAATTATACCTTTTATTGGATAATAGACTTGTAATTAATTAATTAATTAATTAATTTAGGCCCCAGTGTCTCTAAAAGATAGCATGATAATGTTGCCATGAGCTCATCTCGGTAATGTAACAAAATTAAATCCTTTTAACATAGTTATTAACTTTGGATTTCTCGTAAAATTAGAGAACTTGCATGATTGTTGTCCCATAATTGCTTTTCCTTTACTCTTTCTTTTAACCATTTTGATTTATTTATTGGAACACGTTAGTCCATATGATTAAGTTAAAGAGTTGCCTAAAGCCAATGGCTAGGAGGGTTGGTCTAAGTACAAAAGCTTTGAGGCCAAAATTCAAAAAGGTCAAGTTCAATTTCAATTAGCGTTTAGTAAGTCTACTTAAAGATTTAATTTTATCTTAGTCCTCATCTATTGAAAATCGTTATTTATTATAGGTTGGACATACAAGTTTATAAAAATAAATATATTTAATTTTCAAAATTAAAAAAATGATAATTTATTTTATATATTTTTAGACATTTTTATATTTTATACTATTTATTAAAGATAGAAATATAATTCTGTTGGTCAACATAGTTTATGGTTATATTTAATAGAACAAAGTACTAATGTGGACGTTCATTAATGACTTGCAATAATTTAGGTGCAAGAATTGTCAATAAATAAAACAATAAGTCGAAAGTAGCGTACTTGCACATCATCAACATTGATCAATTGAAGCATGTTAAAAATTTGATGATGCAGTGTCTTAGTCTAAGCTTGTAATGATCTTGCCATGCATTTTAAGTTCATAATTATTGAAGCAACTGGGATCATGTAGTCTCAGAAATTTACATCCAAATGACTGTCCAGTTCAGTATGGGATGCGGTTTCCCTACCACAAGGAATCACATAACAATATTGGCAATGATTTAGGCGTGGCAAAGGCAAACATTGCTGAAATGAAAGCCGAACTTGGCGCAGCTTTGTCCGCGCTTCAGCGAAGAACTATACTACAGTAGTCGCTAGGGATCAAGGTAAGTTCAATCCTTTTGACATTGTTGTTTCTTTCTATGTGTCTTAATCCTACCATCAAAATGTGTACAAATGTAAATTTTTGTTGAAAGTGAAATGTGACAACGATTAATGATTTTTTTTTTCATTTATTGCATAATATATATAATCTTCTAAATTTGTACGTTGGATTAAAAATAATTTAATAAGAAAATAATTATGAAAAATCCACAATTATTTTCTTCCAACCAAACAAACTGGTGGAGTTTAGAAGAAGTAAGAGGACCGCAGGCCAAGAAAACTTGAAGGGTTAATGAGATAACAAGAAGTAGTTGGTGCATGCTCTTGTATACCTAGATAGTGCTCAATGACAAAACCAGACATGATACCACAATGACATGCCAAAACCAAATTTTGGACTTCTATAAAATAAAAATAAAAGTTGGCTAGTAAGATATGACAAAAGGGTCAGGCATCATCAAATAGTAAAGTTTAATCTGATTAAAAAAATGTAAATTTTTTACACGTTTATTTATTATTTTTTAATATATATAAATATTATAAATAAATATTAAATAATTTATGTAAATATTTTATCTATTTAAATTATTTATATATTAAATAATTTTAATTTTTTTTATTTTATATTAATTTAAATTTATGATATTAATTAAATAATTTTTTAAAAATTTTAAGAAAAATCCATTTAGGCTCGTAAGTCAACTTGTGGGTGCGGTTTGATAGGTTTGGCCAACCTTTTTCTTTTTGCACGGCCCCATCCACCTTGATCCCTTTGCCACCCCTAAAATGGGCTTGATTTTTGTTATTGTTTTAGTATGTTTTGTGTTTTTTTTTAGATCATTACGATTAAATTGTTCTATGTACTTTTTTGATCAATTTTGGCACTATGAAATTTTTTTATCATTCTTTTTAGGAGTAATTCAAAGAGAAAAAATTATTTTTTTGCCTTTTAATGATTTATTATATAGAACAAATTTTGAGAAAATGAGAATATAGAATGTGTATGTATTACATTAGATGAATGACTTTTTTTTTTTTTTTAAAAAAAAAAGAGTAATTGTGTCATTATTGTTTAAATAAAAATTTAACGTACATTTTAGAATACTCCAAAAATTGAACTGTTATGATTCTTGGGATTAAATGAGCCCTAAGTTCTTCTTAAATTAAATTGTCATTTTTTTTAGACAAATCTAGAAGTTATTAAAAATTTTTGAATTTTTAAACTGTTTAGTCTTCAATTCTATTAAAAATAAAAATGACTAGTGTTTTCAACATCTAAATATATTCCATTTTGACTTTCTATGGTTCAAATTTACATTTGAAAGAAAAATAATTGAAAATATAATCGAAAACATTATTGTTGCACATCATTTAATTTTTTTTGAACTTACGTTTGCAAATAAAATACCATTTGTATACATAATTCTAGACCTTTATATTTGCATTGCCTAAAAATAGAGTGCTTGTACAAATTTGTTATAAATTCTTGTAAGAGAGAAGGTGAATGTTGGGAATCAATATAATATCGAGCTCAAGGACACATTAGGCCCAAAGATGCATTTAGTTCAAGGATTTGTAACATTGATTCTAAAGTCTCATGAAATTTAACATTGGATTCTGATATGATGAACCTTGATACAATGTTGATTTGGACTGAGATTACAATAAAATCTTTGCCGAAAATAGCATAACACTAAGAATTAAATATAAGTTATGAAAGTCACATGTACATGGGGATTAATTAATAACTATTTTTCAAAAGGGATTAATAACCACCTATTACCTATAATAATAATCTATTTTTTAGGATAACCACCCATTATTGCAAATAACTTCCTATAAGCTGTGTTATCACCCACCAACAAGGATAATTGCTTATTCATGGTCTATAAAAGGAAATATTCATTATACAAAAAGCGGTACTATCAAATTGGGTAAGCACACTTACATACTCTCATTTATCCAATTATATCTACATTTTAAATACTCTTTTTAATTTAAGCATCAGAGATTATCACTAGACATTCAGTACTCTTAATTTGAAGCTATTTGAAGAACAAATTGAGAAAAAGAATCACAAAAATTGAAATTAAAAACTAAAGAATAAGAAATATATTGATTACTGGTAAACAAAAATCTAGTAACAATAAGTGGCGTCATTATAGAAAGTGAACAAAAAGTCAAATGGAGAAAAGTATAATGATGTCCAGAAGAGAAAAAATGAAAATAATTATAGATAAACTTGAGGTAGAGCTTCATCATAATGATTCTATATCAGAAGAGAGCAAAGAGAGAAGTGCAAAGAGTATATCAAGGGAAGTTGAACAACATATGAAAGAAACGATAAAACAAGTTTGGTGAAACATGGCCTAATAGTTGTAGTATAATCCTATAGTAGTAAAGTTAGAGAATAGAATAAGAAATGTTGACCAAAAGAAAATATTGGTAGAATGAATATATAAGGACCCAAGCAAAGACTTGACTGAAAAAATCCCTTATTAGGAAGGTTGAATGCAGCCTCCACAAGAGAAACAAAAGGTTGATTATGATAGGAAGGGTGAGCAAAGGTCCCTTGACCAAAATGTTGCTAACCCTTTTAATTAATGAAGAGGGGGAGAAAATGTATTTTGCTAATAGAAGGAAAAGAATGAAGGAAAAATTTATGAAAATACATGCAATACTAACAAGCATAAACCAATCATGTATTTTATCAAATATTTGATAAGCCAACATAATATATATGACATATATGCATAATATTACCATGAGATGAGTTTATTATCTTCTTTAATTGATTAGGTGATAAAGAAAACCTTTAAATGTATGAAAATTCAACAATTTACACCAACTAAAATAAGAAAGAAGGGTGGCCAAAATCAAGGAAGAGGGTTAGAATTTACGGCTTTTCATCTTATAAAAAATTAGTAAAGTTAACCTTTTATATATTTAAAACATATCTATACGTTTACAAAATTACCTTTACTTTTAATTAAAGGATAAACATATGTCATGAATAAAATGGTAACTATTCAATAATTGACTTTTTATATATTTTAGTCCTTATACTTAAATGCAAGATATTTACTTAACTATTAAGTAAATTTTATTAGGTATAATTTTAAGAGGTTAAGTATAATAATTCAATAATTATGCATTTGCATTTAGGTCATTTAATAATTCATATTATCAATTAGACCATGTAATTTATATTTAATTATATTATAATACAAAATTAAGAAAAGTTTTCAAACATTTTAAAGAATTTATAAATATATATAACACTTATATATATTTATTTCAGCCTATAGATTATATCGAAGATGTTAGCCTTCTTACCAACAATATTTTCTCTCTCTTAAATATATTTCACTGTTTTTAGTTTTCGGTATGACTATATAGATTTACTGTGAAATAATCATGAACTTATTCTAAACTTTTTGAGTTTTGAACTATTCAAAAGTTCAATAATTATGATTAACATATAATAATATGTTATAACTCCTAAATCATAATGAAATAATATTTCATTGAACCTCATCCCAATTATACATACTGTATAGGTAAAATTATTATGTTGTCTAATCTTAATTGAGTAAGGATCTATAGTATGTCAAAATTCTATACCGAAATTAATACAAACCATCAATTAATATGCGCTGAATTTGTTATCATGAACTTCTTCGTGTAACATTTATTTACTATAGTTAAAAATTTACTATTTCAATAATTTATTAATGTTTGTTAAGAAACTTAAACTCGAATAGAGTTAGCAAAAATTTTGATCATCTATATATATATATATAGCCAACATATTTTATCTTGACCATCATTTGTTTTTAAATGTAATTAACATATGATCAAACTAATTTTATTATATAATATACTATTGGTCTTGTACTTATACACTAAATGAATCATATGCATCTATACCAGATTCGACTATAATACTTTAGGTCAAAAGATAATATTACACACTAATACAATTAAACAATAAATTATTGACCACATGCATTACTATGTGATTTATAGTTATATAGTCACGTTTAAAAAAATAATTCTCTAACTATTTAATTTATACTAATATCTTAATAATGTGACTTTTAATATGCCTATTATGCATTATCGTTATTCATTCAATATCACTTACATAGAAAATGACTTTAATAATCTCATTTAACTGTTAAATTAATTATTTAGACAATTCACAAATATATTTTATTTATATGCATAGTTAAATAAAAAAAAATAGATTGCATTTGTGAATAAAGAATATTTTTTCATTAATGAATAAATGTATATATATAGGACAAAATATCCTTGAAGTTAACAACACGAATGACTTATAGAGCAGATCTTAACAAAAAAGCTAGAAGCTTCTAAGATTTACTCATAGTCAAAGGAATGACTTGGAAAGTGTTGTGAGAAGAGAATAAGGGATGACAAAAAAAGAATAAGCAGAGGGAATTACTTGAAGAGTTGAAGAAATTGAAGGAAAAGTTTAAATAACTAAAAAGCAATGAAAGACCAAGGTAAGGAAGGAGTATAAGTTCAAGACAAAGTCATCATTAAGCTGAGAAATATTAAATTTGAGGGTTTTAAGGGGGTTTAAAATGTCACAAATTATGGCTTACACAAGTCAAACCAACCATATGCTGTATGTGGATCCATATGGAGAAATGATGAACATTTAGGGATTAATGGAGTTAGAGACATGTCGTCCTTTTTCATTAACATTAAAAGGGCACGCTTGACTTTGATACAAAAGCCTTAGTAAAGGTAGCATAAAATTCTTTGGTAGTTATGCCATGAGTTTATAAAGGAGTTCAAAACAATAAGGGTGCAAATGAAAAATTTGAATATAATCTTTCAATTACATTAGAAAAAAATTAGAGGAAAAGGGTAAAGATATGTACTTTACGGTATGATGTGCAAAAGAAACATGTAACCTCGTATGATATGAAATATCACAAAAAGGAAAAAAAAAAAAAAAAAAGAAGTAGTTACAACTAAGAAAGAAGCTATCGAGAAAATGAAGGAAAAGAAATAGGCAAATTCTCAAGACTCCTTAAAATTTAGGGTAGTGGCAAGAAAATTCCAAGAAAAACGACCATAATAAATACATAATGACAATATACATTATTTCAATAATTCTATATTTAATAATTGATATAAAACGTACTGCAACAAAGACAAAACAATTATTTACCTAGGAGGTTATAAGATACCAGCCATAAGATAACTAAAAAGTTATCATTTCCTCTTCTTGAAAATTGAAGCGAAGAGTGAAAAAAAATAACACAAAGACAATTTACTGCCTTGAGTACTTCTTTAAAGAAGACTTTTAAAGACAAAAAAATAAAAATATAGGAATATTGATGAAACCAATGTAGATTCACACATCAAAAGGGTGAGGAATATCAATAAATATTATGTCTTTCATCAAGTGTATAGCCATAATATCAAAGATTGTGTAGAATTAAGGAAACAGGTACACGTGTTAGTGAAAACTAATTACTTCAAAGAGTATGTGGCGAGCTGAGAAGTGAAAACAAATAAAGTAGAAGAGACTTAGAAAAGGCAGAGAATGATGATTATAACGGGTGGGCCTATCGTAGCAGGAGATTAAAATAAGGCCCACAAGAATTACTTGTGTTACTCAATGTGATAAACCATCAAACATTAGTCTTTACCATATAAGCAAGCAAGAAATCAAGATTAAGTAGTGTTTCATTCATGCTCATGAAAAAGGATTATCATCGGACATCCAACTCCCAACACCCATGAACTAAAGTTGTATTGTAAAATAAATCGAGAAGGCGAATTACAAAAATCAAGAGTTGAAGTATGAAGAATAAGAAATTTGTTAAATACTAGCAAATGAAAATTCAGTAATAATAATGAGAGAAAGCTCACATTTGTATAAATGACACCCAATTAAGTCATTAATCCATAAGGCTAAAAAGGCTCCTAAGAAACACTCTTAATTTAATTTGTATTGGTTTGCATTTAAGTTTGAAAATTTTTTCAAAATGACCTTAATTTAATCTCTTTACATTAATAACCAACCATAAAATTTTTTTACTAAAATAACCAATTTTGACAATTTTATCCTCACAAATAAATTATATCAACATTTTTACCCTCAATAAATTTATCTTTCTTCTTCACCTCCAAAAACATACACACGGATTGACATTTTTCAGATAACAACAAAAATAATAGAGGTTAGTCTTACTTGCATTATTAATTTTTGTTATATTAATGAGTTTATAAATAATTATAAGTAATTAGTTACAATATATAATTAGTTAGAAGTACTAGTATTTTGCCTGATAAATTGAAAAAACAATAGTTAAAATGTGTAGATTTTATAACTTACATACGTACATTGTAGAAAAAATTAGAAATGGGAAAGATTTTGACGATTTTGGGGTGAAAACGTGCCCGAAAAATTAAAAAAATTAGGTAGAAACGGTAAAACATGAGGGCGCGTATGCTTTACGCGCCCATACACGGACAATTTTGACGCATGTGTCTAGGTGCGTGGGTAACACGTGCCCTATTGATGTGGTGCGCCTTACTCGAGATATCGAACCACGTGCCCATAGTGGGGTTGCGAGGCTGGGCGCGTGGCCCTCACGCATGCTGCTGAAGTGACATGCGTGAACGTCCCGCTCTGGCCACACGCGCTAGCGGTTGACTCACATGCCTCATTATTCTTCGATTTCATCTCTTCATTGTTCATCTGTACCTGTACAACATTATACTCTTATGTCTTCACAGCATTATTCTCACATACCTATGTCGCATTACTTTTCGATGTCATCGCTACATCATGCTCCTACACAGTCACATCAGTATCACTTACTCATTCGTCACATTATTCTCCCGGATCATCATATCATTATTCACTGACACTTCAACCACATTATTCTCCATCATCATCACATTATCATTCACTCCCACCAACGCTTTATTATGATGAAGACTTTAGAAGGAGTATGCTGAATCGATTGGACACGATATGGTCATATTACCACGATATGATAGATGACATTGACCGCATTGAGCATGATGTGAATGATCGATTCGATGTATTGAGTTCAGATTATCGCGAGATAAGAGATGATATGCAGAGAATTGAACATAATGTGATGGATAAGTTTGATGCACTAGCAGCAGATTTTCGCAGTATAAGAGAGGATATCCAGTATCAGGTCGAGCATAATGTGATGGGTCGTATTGATCAGTTTTCAACAAATTTTCGAGAGTGGATGCTTGGTTCTTCTCAGCCACATATAACACCTAATGTCTCACCTGTTCAGATTATTAAAGTTAAATTGTAGTACTTTTATAACTGTTTATGACATATTATTATTAAACTTAATACGTACAATTGTTTTAACAGGTAGAAGATCCACAAACTTCTACAGATGATGCACTTGTACACACACGTTATAGACCCGCACCAGTCCCCTCACGAGAGTTGATTTGATCGGATTTATAAGAAAGGTCCACATACTAGAAGCTCGTAAATTTATTAAAGAGAAATCGTGAAATCCCTTCTTACCGACCACTATCACAATATTCAAAGGACTTGATTATAGATCTCATTACCCCTTATTCAGATGACTTATATGCTCAGTATCTTTAATGGTTAGAAGACCCGGATGCTTTTATAAAGACACATTCGATTACATTGACACCCCAATGACTTCGGGATATTTCTGATTCAGATGCGCAGTTAAAGGATACTGTAAGTATTATATCTATAAGTAAATTATAATTTTTATTTTATCTTAATTTTTAACATCTACATTATTATTTGACCAGCATATAGATGAGTACATTTATTTACTTGCGCACCGACAAATAGCGTGTCTTTATTTGATATTACAGAATTCGACCATGATCTCCATACATTTATATGTATGTTTAACATTACAAATTATTTTTTATATGTGCTTCTTTTTTTCGATCAATTTTATTCTCACATTAATTTTGCTAATATGCAAACAAAATTATTATATACGTGGGAACAACTGAACAAAAATGCTGTTAATTTGGTCACTCATCTAGAGATTTTGGGTGTACAGGAGTATGTGAGAGGTAACCCTAATGAAGTGCGGAGATCTTGAACTGCTATTGATCACATTCTATTTTCCGCATTGATTTGTGATGAGCATTGGGTTGCATGCGTCATCAATATATACGAACACCGCGTACGTGTATATGATTCTACACCATAGGGCCATTCTGACAAAGAGATATATGAGGTATTTATACTACTGTGTCATCTACATATGATAAATAAATAAGATATAAAAAAAAATACAATATACAATCATTTATTTTCATTACGATATAATGAATTTCTGCATATTGCCCAATTGTGCCCATGTTGCTTGCAACGAGAACATCTGCGAATAATTGCTTTCTCTCTTGTAGATGAGATGTGTTGATTTTTTGGTCGATCAAATGGAATGCAGTCTATTGGTGAGTTGACAATAGTAGTATATAACTCATGTGGAATCTCCTAAAAATTTTGGTCTCCAACTAGGTGAATTTCTTATACATATGCTGATAGAAATGTGCCATTTTTATAGTACATAGAACAAAAGTCCCCATACCAGCCTCTTACATGTCTTATTGCTGCTATTGCATGAGCACATGGGAGTTGTTACAAATTAAAGCATTGACGTTGACATGTACTTGTGCTTAGATCGACCACAACAACTTTCCCTCTGCCTATTACTTCAAATTCATGTCGGAAAAAATGATACACTAATAATGTAAAAAATGAACAATCTTCTTCTCTAATTTTATCCATTGCTCTTTGAGTTAGAGCGTCTTCATCATGTTTATTAGCTTCTTTTCGCAAAACCAACGCTGCAACATAGATCGTATTCAATCCATCAAGGCCACAATTGGAAGAGTTCATGCATCTTTCAGTAAGACATTTATATTTTTTGTGATGTTAGTTGTCATTATGTCATACTGTTTTACCGAAAAATGATATCTGGCCCATCTATGAAACCCCATTTCATTCTGTAAATAATTAGCAGCATCTGGGTGTATCTACCTCAACTTATCCATATATTTTTCAAACTCGCTAAAAATATAAGTCTTGACCACAAGATAAAATTTTGACAAAAAATTATATTTTTTACAATTTTTGAACTTGTATTTTGTCTTGAGATTTTCTTCAATGTGGTAGGAACAAAAATTATGGTAACAGTCAGGAAATACTTTCCTTATCTATTTGATAATATTATTATGTCGATCTGATATAAACACCAGATCCAAAATATATCCAAGTGCATATCGTAATTTCTCTAAGAACCATTCCCATGATCTATCATTTTTAGAGTCCTCTACTCCAAATGCTACAAGATAAATTTGATCATTTTCATCAAGAACTGCTACAACAAATATAGTTTCCTAGTATGTACCATTCAAGAATGTGCCATTAATAGCAATCACTGGTCGAATTGATATACGGAAGCCACTAATCGATACACCTAATGCCATGAAAAAATAAAAAAAATTATCATCCTCATCTATTTCTATATGTGTGATTGTACTTGGATTACGCTGTTATAAAATATAGTAAAATTGTGACAGTAGTTTAAATAACTCAGTTAAGTCTCCTCGTGCCAATTTTTGTGCTTTTTCTTTGGCTAACCATGCCTTACGATAAGATACACGAACTTCAAATTCACGGTATATGTCATCTCGAATATTTTTTGAGATGTAAATCTTACTAGGATCTTGAAATTTATCCATCACGTATTCACCAATAAATCAACTAATAACTTGACGATGATTGGGTTACAGTTGGTCGCTTCGACAAGTATAAACTTCTTCAAAGCGTTTAACAGACTAATATTCACCATTTTTATCTATGTTAGTTGCTTGAATTCGCCATCTACAATCGTCAATTACATACTTCGCCTCAAATCAATCTGTTGTAGATTTTGAAATTCGAAACTGAAAATGATTATTTAGTGCCATCATACCGAGTGTATCCCGTAACTCCTTTTTTGAATTAAAAATATAACTAACATATATATTATTATGGATAGAGAAAGATATGTATCTTGTGGCTAAACAATTGATAGTGGAACTATTAGCAAACGTTGAGAGTTTAATGGTCCTAGCATGTCATCTTCACGCCTCATTGAGCTAGTCTAATCTGACTCATAACCTATGTTCGTGGGGACATCCGTATCCTCATTATAGTAATTTCTATATTGAGTCTTGAGTATATCGTTAAGATTGTAAGTACCTTCACCATTTATACATGGTTGATTGTGAAAAAAAATCATGTATAGGATCCTTATTATACTCGCATGGTGAATATTGACCATAAATTTCAACATCTTCATGATGTATATGATCCTCATTATACTTACATGGTGAACACTGACTATGAATTCTAACATCTTCATGATCTATAGGTGAAGGCTCTATAGGATGTATCTCGTCTAATGAACAATTTTGACCAAAATTGAATTCATTACTTCTCAGAGAAGAAATAAATGGCTGTACATGAACTTCTGAATTAATAACTTACAAAGGAAAAGTGGAAGATACTCTATAATCATCAACAATTATCTGCTCCATAATGATGTATAGGGGAGTGAGATGTCTACTCACTAATATCACGATACTGTTTGTAAAGGCAGATACACCATAGTCATTATTGATATCAACATACATAACAGATCTTGACTCATTATCTACGAAACTTGTTTTCATTTTAATAATGAATTTCGTTGGATCAATTCTAGTAAAGTCATATAACATCGTCCATAATTTGTGATATTTGATATTCTTTGAAATTGATAAGAGTTCGATCATTCTACTACAGTATTTTTCTAAACCATTTGATAATGTAACCCATGATCTTACATAACGAACATCAACTGGCACAATTTCAGTCATATACCTAATATATATGAAAAATATTTAAATATAAATAATTTAATATTCAATATCAATTAAAGAATACAAAATAATAAATTTTCAGTTAATTAAACAAATTCATAAAATACATATTATATAAAAATATAAATATTAAATTTAATAAATATAAATTAAAAATTAAAATATAAATTAAAAAATAAAATTTATTTTCAAATTAATAAATGACAAATAAAAGTACCCTTGAGCCGATGGCACAAGCATACTGTGCACTCGGACCATTGGCACGAGGATAAAAATGTCCTCGGACCATTGGCATGAGTGCACATTGTGCACTCGGGTTATTGTCTTATTTTGCACAAAATTTAATATTGTTTTAACCAATTTTTAATTAAAAATATTCTATTTCGATCAAAAAATTCATATATTATACATTTATTTATATTTTTATGTGTTTATTTAAAATTTTTAAAACATACCAAAATTTATCTAAAAAATATATCATACATATAATTTAAATCTAACTCTCACATATTAATTATAATAAATTTTATAGTTATATTTATTTTTAAATTAAATAAAAATAATTAATAAAATAAAGTATACAAACTTACTTGTGAGATTGAATGATAAAATATTGAGATTTTTGTATCATTGTCTAAAATATGTAGAGAGTAAATGTTGAAAGAATACGAAAGTGTTCTGCAAATGTAATGAAATGTATGCATAATATATATTTTTTAAATTTTATAAATATAATAAGTGGTTATGAGGGATAAAATTGTCAAAATTAATTATTTTAGTAAGAATCTTTTAGGATTTGTTAGAAATATAAAAGGATGTTAAAATAAGATTATTTCAAAAAAATTTCCTTTAAATTTGAAATGCCTATCTAGAAATCTTTAAATTTCAAGCTTTTACTAAATGGATATAGACCAATGATTAGATAACCACAAAAATTCTTGTGTTTTATTTCTATTGCTTTTCTTTTTATATTAATTTTATGTATCATCATAAATTGTCATGAATTCTTTCAGTTAATCAATTTAACTCTCTATTAAGTTGCATACATAAATTGTGTTAGATATTTTTAGTAAACCAATTAACCCTCTCTTGGGTTAAATATACAACATTTTGATACGTTTGAAAACTATTTTTCTTTACAAGGCAAAAATGATAACTCATTAATTATTGTTATTTTTGTAAAAAATATTCTACAGGCTTCTCTATCAAAATTGACATGTTTAGTTGTCATCTTAGTAACTCCATATTTAGTTTACTCACATAAGGTTGTTTGTTTTTAATCTAGCGTTGTACTACACTTGTAGCTAAAACTTTCTGTTAGGGTTAAAGACAACAACAATTTGACTATTGTACAGAAGAGAGGCTTTGCTTTAAATTAATCCATTTTTTTAGGGTTGTTGAAGAAGAAAACATTATGTGTGTGTGTGTGTGTGTGTGTGTGTGAGAGAGAGAGAGAGAGAGAGAGAGAGTTTATTATAAAATTTATATTAATGATATATAGTTTGAGTTGAATTATAAGAGTCAACAAAATTTATCATAAATTTAGGTTAAAAAAAATATCAATCTAACCCAATTTAAATAGTTTGTTATTGTTTACATGTGTGTTTTTTTTTAAATAGTTTGTTATTAAAGTGTCCGCTCAAAACTGACTTTACTTTGTAAAATTAATCCAAAATTTTTAAACTAATAATGCCTGTAGATTAAGGCAAAAATGTTAAATATAGCTAAGCACAACATGAGAAGGATGGTTAGGCAGAGAAGGTGGGTAAATACCGGTCTGCTTTAAAACATTTTACAGATTTCATTAAATTATTCATAATTTACTTGTAGCCCTGACAACCTTTCCTAACCTGTTTAGAGTAGGTGATAACCACCGGCTGGCCCAAAGCCAGTAGGATAAATAATAAATAATAAAAACTTGTTAACAAAGAGTGGGAACCCACTGCAGTGTGCATACTTTAAAAGAGTAAATTAGCCAATCATTTATTTTAATTTATTTTTAATTGAAAATTCGAGCCTTGGTACATTTTTCTAAAATTGGCTGGTTGAGTCCGGTTGGTTGAATTGGACCGTAGACAAACTTATTATCAAACATATGTATAGTATATATAAATAAGTAATATTCGATATTTTATAATATATATATATATTATTAATAATTTGATATAATGAATTACGTTGTTTTTAGGGAAGAAATATTAATATTTAATTTTATTAAAAAAATAACAAATAATATTCGTTAATATTATATATTTTAATTTTAGTGCACTAAATGAGTGTATAAACTAGAGTATTTTTATATTAATAATTATTTATTATAAAAGATTCATAAATTTTTATTATACAAGAAGCAGTTACCATTATCATTTGCTCAAAATCATTATTGCAAAATCAAGTGTTAGGTTTCTTTGGGTAAATATTTTAAATAGAGTTTTTAGAATTAATTTTTTTAAAAATAAAATTTTTAACAACCAAAAGAAATTATAGATTCATTTAATTATCATAAATTTTTTTGATAAAAATTCTACAAATATCATCATAGAGAAGATTTTTAAAATTATATTATAAGGGAAATAAAATCAAAATTTTAAAATAAATAAAGATATTTTAAAAATTTTACTTTCAAAATTTGAATTTTTACTAATAGTGGTAAAAGAATTTTTTTGATTTATCAAAAACTCTTTTCCAACAATAACTTAACGGCAAATAGTAATAATAATAATAATATTAAAAAGATTGTTTTAATTGGTACAAAAGCCAAGCGAAACAAATACTTAACTATAATACTTCTTCACATCAAAGTTATCAAACAATTGCTAACAAATTTGACAGTATTATATATAATGCGCCACAAAATTCTACATATGATACTGTTTATGGTGGAGTGCTCTCATAACCTTACTTCACCATGTTAAACATTTAAAAGTATGTGAGAGATTAGGAGATGTAAATCATTGAGTTTATTTATGTAATAAACGTTGAAAGGGACTTTCCCCAATCTCCCCAATCTTTCTACGTAGCAAAATGATATGACATGCTACCAACTTCCTGACATATACCGCCTAAGTTTCGTAAACAGATAGACAAGCAATGATGTAACTTCGTTCCATTTTACACTTCTAAGAAGCACGATGACATAAGCATTTCTTGCCTTAGTTTCTTGTCAATGAGCATGTGTTCTCAATAAACTTTATTGCCGTTTTATGTAGAACTTACCACAATCTATTCACTTGCTTCTGAATTGACTTGTTGTATATGTAACAATAAGAATATGGGTTGTGTTTCAAAATGCATTAATGATTCATTATTGTCACATTCTAAAATTGATCTATCATCACCTTTTTAAATTTACCTTTTTGTCGCCTCATAAATGAAATAATAATGATATTGGATTGACATAATAGGAATAATATTATAATATAAAGATTTAATTTATCAATTCAACATTTTTATGTGGGATTAATTTTAAACAGGTTATTAAAATTATAATTTAAAATATTTAAAATAGAATAGCAATTTCCAATAGTTAATTTATTTCAATTTTAGAAATTTCTATTTAAAGTAAAAAAGAATTAATATTAATAAATTCAAAAACTCACGTGTATTAAGTAAGAAATATGGATGGTTACGAATTTGTTTAACAGTTTCAATTTAAGTTACAACAAATTTCTCATCCTGTTAAAATTTTGGGTGACAATGATTGATGACATGGGAAATAACGCCATCCTATTTCTACAGGGACAAATCATTCAGCTCCCCAATCCTGTATGCTTAGACAAAGGAAGACATGATTATCAAATATACTGTTAATTTCAACAAAAATGACTATAACATTCTTTGTTAAAGTTCAATATTAAGAGATTAATTCAGTCATGTTAATAGAAATGAGGACCTACTTGATCATTTAGATAAACTATGTATTTTTTTGTTAACAATTTACGTGAAGGGACCCAAATATTATCACCCATATTTCTAAATGAGAGAGAGGGTGAGATTCACGAGCTTTAACAACCACAAAACGCAAGGTAGCCAACAAAGTCAATTCTGATTCTGAGCTGTCAACGTAAGAAATACCATTTTCTTGAGAGAAGCGTGTCGTACACGCTCTTGTCCTCCGCGTAAATATTCTCTTTATCTTTTGCCTTAAAAATGCATTTCTAATCGAATCAAAATCGTATCGGTCGTAAAGAATCTAGCCTTTAGTCCAATTCCGTATTCGCAGTAAATATACACGCTCCTCAAAACACACACGCCCTCCCCTCATTTTTGTGTTTTTCGTCTTCTTTAATTGGCTCCATTCTTAAACTTCAACGTGTGATCTAAGTCAGAAACACAGAACTCACAAGCCGTTCGTTCGTTTATCAGAGTCAGAGATTCCATTCTCTGACACGAGCATAGTTAATACTGACTCTCTATTCTTTGAAGAAAAATCGAAGATGAGTTCCGTTGTGCAGGTATTTCATTCATTTAATCTCTCATTGATATGTGGTTATTTGCTTCTTCTTTGAAACTCTGCCTGTTGACGAAATGAAATTTTAATAACTTTTTTCGTTGATTAAGGGTTTCACCAAGTCGCTTGCCATGACTGTGCTCTCTGAGATCGGCGACAAGACGTTTTTCGCTGCTGCGGTTGGTTGATGATTTATGTTTAATTTTTTTAATTAAGTTTTTGATTATTGGAAGTAATTTTGATTGGATGATTTAGTTCTTCTTCCATGTCTATTTGATAGCGTTTGGGATGTCATTTACGATGATATTGAATCAAAGAGGACTTTGGAAAACGATAGCGGAATTATAATACTCTAGATTTGTTTGCTGATTTCATTTGTTTTGTTCTAAGCTTACATTTGCAAGGTAAATATTATTGTTGAACTAAGTGAAGTAAAGAATGAAGACTATCGGGTGAAAGTAGAATTGATCGAAATCAAGCAATTATGATAGATAGTTTGTCTAAGTTGTAATTGGTCCGAGGTAAATTTTTGGGGATTAAATGAAATTTCATTGTTTTGTATTTGCAAAATGGCTATTGGGTATCACTTCAATTTCAATTTATGTGTGGCAATTCACATATTACCAATGTTAAAAGAACATTTGAACTGCTGGATATAGTTCTTCGGTTAATAGAAATTACCTGTCAGAATAGTTCTGAGGCCATGTCACAAGGTTTTTTGCACTTAAGTCTTGTGATACTAGCAACTACTTTGCATTTCATTTGCTTGCAATTATGTTATTTTAGCAGCTGCTCGTCATGAAGCTGGCTGCATATGGTTTTAACAAAGAT
Source organism: Khaya senegalensis (assembly GCA_032402905.1). Taxonomy (NCBI): domain Eukaryota; kingdom Viridiplantae; phylum Streptophyta; class Magnoliopsida; order Sapindales; family Meliaceae; genus Khaya; species Khaya senegalensis. The sequence continues at coordinate 4,895,076 of CP135537.1, forward strand.
TCTTCCTATGAGAAATGATTCTGTTATTATCTAATATTATTGGATTAAGAACTGGACCTTGAGCCAGGTGTAGTTTAGATTGCGGATAATTTTAGAGCACATTAGATGGGAATGCTTTGCATGTCGAGAATGTTAAACTATTGAATTTTGGTCTTGATATCAAAATTTACCATTTTTAGTATTACCTCTACTATTGTTTATTCCCATATGCATGGTTGACTCAAACTCCATGGTTTTTATTAAGTGAGGCTTAATGATAGTTTGTTTTACCATTAATTCATTATTCAATTTCAAACCAATGATCTTGTAAATAGTTAATGTAAGGAAAGCTAGTTTCTTTCTGTATCTTGGAGTTGGATAATTGTCTTCATTGTTAGTGACACACAGTACCCTCACAATATGTACGATGGAAAGAGTCTAAATTTTTTAAGAATACATATGCCATTCTTGAGGCAGACAGTGATGCTTCTCAAATTCTTCAAGGAAGAAAAGTTTCCTCCACATAAAAGTTTGCTTTTATTGTTATTCTGTATGCTTATTGTTATTAAATATTTTTTGCCCTAGTATGCTTACCTTTTATTTTATTGGTTGATTCCAGATCTTGGCAATGCGTCACCCAAGGAGACTTGTCTTATCAGGTTGCCTGGCAGCTCTGATTGTGAGTTTGCTTTTTTGCTTCCTCATAATTTTAATCATTTGGTGGCAAATCTTACCTTTGATTTTCTTGCAAACCCTCACATTATGAGATATTTCTGGTGCTCTTTAGGTGATGACTATTCTTTCTGCCGTTGTTGGCTGGGCTGCTCCAAATCTGGTAAGAAGCATGACTGCTGTTTGCAAAGCTCTCATGCTTGTGGCCTATTGCTTGTAATTGTTTCTGCTTGTTTCTGAATCTCATAAGCAGATTCATGATATAGCTGTGGTTTCTGTGTGCCTTTTTTATTTACTGTTACTGATATACTTTTAAATTATAATTGACTAGAAATGTTTTATTGATGGCCAGCTGACATTAGTTTCTTGGACAGTGTAGACTTCAAGACGTTAAATTAATTCACTTTGGCAATCATGCTTGTGATGCTATACCAGAGAGGAATATAAAGAAGTGTGTTGTTCAGGGAAAGACTCCCTCCTGTGGAGCCAATAACTTACCTTTCCCTTAACAATACCACAAATAAATAAATAAATAAATAAAATATAATAATTGAAATAAAATATTTGTTGGTTCTCTGAGAGAAAACGTTTTGTTGGAGGGTCTTCATGCGGAGGATTACATGCTTAATGAAAGGAAGACTTGAAATTCAAGCACTCTAACCATGTAATTGTTCAGCAGTAGGATGTTTGATGTTTGGATTTCTAAAAATTGGCTGAGACCTTATTTTATTGCATTGGCGGTCATTAGGGCCTGACCAAATTCAACCAAGATTCATACCTGATTGGTAAATTGTTTAGTTGAAGTATGATTGCTGATTATCATTAATGTCACATTAATTCTGGAGCATTGTTCACAGATAAATTACCATATTTATTCGGTCAAAGGTCTTAAACTGTTCTTATATTGTTCTGATCTGCTATTGGTACCTGATCAGTAACCTGTTTAGTTTCACAGTATCTTTTATCGGTACCACTGATGCTATTAAATTTGTGTAAATACAAGCATAAAGGTTTTGTTCTATATTTCATCAGTTACTTGTCCATATGCATGTATCTGTTAATAAAGGTCCTCTGTTTCTTGTTTTGCCTTTCTACCCTGATTCTTTAATTAGTTCCTTCTGATCTTTGACATTCAGATCTCTCGTAAATTGACTCATCATATAACAACATTGCTGTTCTTTGGATTTGGGCTCTGGTCATTATGGGATGCCTTTACCGATGGAGGGTAATGGTTTGACTACCCATGTTTCCATTCCTTTGTACTCTTTTGCCTAAGCATGTTCTCAACTTCACCCTTCAATAAAATTAGTCTCCACTTGTATAATTGATTGCTCTTTTTCCTTCTGATAGGGAGGCTGAAGAATTGGCTGAAGTTGAAAAACAATTGGTGAGTTTTTGGCTTGATATGACTTGCCTCATGGTTAGCCCAAATTCTTTATGACTTGACTTTGGTCATGTAACAGGATGCTAACTGGAAAGGAACAACCAAAGAAGGCAGTAAGGTATGGCTATAAAATTACAATTCCACAGAACAATTTGCTCTATATACTAATTCTTTATGTTCTCTCGTTGCCCATTTTCTCCAAAGTATATGTGATGTGTATTTAGTTGCAGCAACTTCACACACATTTTTCTGGAGTTGTGTAATTTCTTTGATTCCTCTGATTAATGTCATCCGTCAGTGCTTTGCATGGCATATGTAAATACCATCATAGATTATTGTAATGCTTGCACAATGATGATGCAATGTTGTTGTATCTATTTTTATTCTTTTTCCCCTTTACCATGGGGATATTGACATATTGTTTATCCCTTTCTGGATAGTTTTGTATAGGCTTGAATGCTTTCCAGGTGGTATTTTATAGTATGATAGCAGCGTCTTTTACAGTATGTTGTGTGGTATCATTTTTCACTTAACTGGCATTTTGTAAACTGTTTTATCTAATTGTTTTTCTCTGTTTCCATCTTATTTCTTGTCCTTGAAAATGCAAGCATATCTTCTATATAACAAGTCATATTTCTTATCTGGATGGAAATTTCTCGAGCAAATGTAAGGTTTATGAGCATTCATTTGAAATCTTTTCATTAAGCTGAGCTATAATAGGAAAATATGTTCCATGTGATGACTTGCTATTTGTTGAGCATCTTCTATTTGCATAACAAGTGTTCAATTTTGATGCTGGTTGTGGCAGTTATATTTGTGATGCAATTCAGCAACTGCCCCCTCATTATTTTACTTTATTTCTACATCTTTGTTTCCCTGTCTTGAAACAAATGTTTTCTCCCCAGGCTGACGATGAATTGAAAAAGCAGAGGCGGCCATTCCTATCTCAGTTCTTCTCTCCCATCTTGTTGAAGGTTATGATTTCTGTTAACTGTCGGATCCTAAACTTAGCAAAGCTAAATTTTATTTAGCATTTTGACCTTGCCTATTCTGCAGGCATTTTCTATTACATTCTTTGGCGAATGGGGTGACAAGAGCCAGGTAAAGCTTGAACACAAGGAGTTCATATATCTGTCAACTCTATGTTGCTCTAACATAACTGCATTTTCAGCTAGCTACCATTGGTTTGGCTGCCGATGAAAACCCGTTTGGTGTTGTTCTTGGTGGAGTTGTGTATGTTGCTTCAGCAAATCTCTACATTCAATATGTTGGTGTATGGTGCTGATACAATTACACATTACATTTATTTTGTTCTGATTGTTTTTCCTTTCCTCAGAGGACAAGCATTGTGTACTATTGCTGCTGTTATTGGTGGAAAGAGCTTGGCATCCCAGATATCAGAGAAAATAGTAATCATGGGCATTCGCATTTATTTTTTCTAATAGTACTATTATGGTGTAGCTAGTTTATATATTTCATTAAGCAATCATAAAGCTTGAATATTTTTATGCAGGTTGCACTCTCAGGTGGAGTTCTCTTCATTGTTTTTGGAATCCAATCCTTCCTTTCATCGGTTGAGTCATAATACCTGCAATATGGTTAATGGTTAGTATACAATTTCAGTTTATCTAGCTCATCCTAGAACATATGCAAATTAGAGTGACTGGCTGGAGAAAAATGCATCTTTTGCTTTTGGCTTATAGGGGAAGCTAAGTTTACCAATTAATGGTCTAAGAACAAGACATTTCACCTTGAAGTTATAAGGATTAGTTTCATATCAAATAATACACCTAAATCACTGCTAATGGCCAGTTTCCTTTTTGTTGAGTCACTCGTTGTGTGCATAAATATACACTACACTCAGTCACTTGTGCAAGCATGCACACACACCAAATATGCATTATTAAAAGCAGAATATAGAAACCGTATTAGAAAAGAATTCAATACTCATTTGAAACTATAAAGGTATCATGGGCTGCACATTTGGCCTAGTAGTAATAGTACATAGATTCAGGCATGAACAGACATGTATATGCAAGCTCGTGCACATGCACATGCTCATCTTGATGGATGCCAGCCAGCATCTACTGCATTGAAACTTCATGGTGACTTTGCTTTATGCTACTTGTCTGCAGGATTGAAAGCTGATTCAGCGGATTAAAGAATATTTCTCATTGATACATTTAGAGTAAACGCTGAAAAAGTGCCATAGGTTACATCATATTGACGAAATCTTTCACGTAGTTTAACTGTCCTTTTGTCCGCTGTGTTTATTGTTGTACTCCACTAAAATAAAATGTTGTTCAATCCATCTCAAATAAGATATTTGAGGTAACCATACCATATGCTGGATTCGTCTTTCTTCTTAGTTTGTTTTTCCGACCTTTATTGATGCATCTCTCCCTCCCCCACCATAGCTTTGAGCTTTTTATCTTAATTCAAACCTTAAATGAAAGCAAAAGTTTACTTGTCTGGTTTATAGCCGGGTAACCCTAAAAAATTGTCATACTTTACTTTGCATGGTGAGAGTCCCGTGTTTTTTAAACTAGTATTGCAGTACGTAGTGCAATGCAATGTAATTTGGGGTTGTAACTATTGCTGTATTGAGCGTTTATGACATCTGATTCTTTACCCAATTTCATCGTCATGATTTTTGGGTCGGTGATTGTTACATCTCTGGATAGTAGTCAAGTTTGAGTATGCTTTGCGGTCGTAGCAATTGAGAATTGATCCAAGTGTGTGTTTGATTTTAAAAATGAAAAGGAATAAGAAAAAGAAAGAAAAAAAAAAAGAATAAGTTTTATCTTATTTATTTATGTTTTAAAATTATTTATAAATTTTTTTTATTTTGATAAAAATATTTTTTATTTTTAAATTTATTGATACTAATTAATAAATTAAAAATTTTAATTATTTTTTATTTTTAATTTAAATTATTATATTTATTAAAAATAATTATTATAATAAACATTTAACAATTATATATTTTTTTAAATATTTTTAAATATAAATACACTTTATATTCATTAATTGTTTTATTTGAATAAAAATATTTTTATTAAAATATTTTATATATTCATAATTAAAAAATTTAAATTGATTTTAAAATTTATTTTTAAATATAAAATAATTAAATTATATAAATTTAACAAGTAATTTAATAATAAATATTTAAATTTATATTTTATAAATATATTTGTTAATTAAAAAATATTTTATATTTTAAATGCATCACTTAAATTTTTTAAATTTATAAATTTAATTATATATAAATATCAAATTTGTTTATTAAAAATATATTTAATTTTTAATAATATTTATATATTTAAATTTAATTACAAATAATAATATTTTTTATTATTTTATTTGATAATCAATTTGTCTTTATAAGAATTAAAAAAAATAAAATTACTAAATAAATATGACTAGTTATATGAATTAAAATAAATATAAAATTATAAATTAATATACTTATGAAACATATAAAAAATATTTATAATTAAAATGATGATAAAAATAATAATAACTATAATTTATAAAATAATATTAAATTTTTATAACAAAAAAAAATTAATGATGATAAATTAATTTATAATAATATTAAATTAATAAATTTTTAAAATAAATAATTAATTAAAAATAATTATATTAAATTAATCAAAATAAAAAAATTATACTAAAATACATAAATAAAGGATAAAATTAAAAGTTTAATTATTTTGAAAGAACGAGGAATCCTCCTTCTTTTATTCGAAGAATAAAAATATTTAATATTTTTTCTTTTTCTCCTCTATTCTTTTAAATAAATAAAGAAATCATTTTTTTTTTAAGAATTCTTTTCTTTTCATTCATGAATTAACAAAAATAAATACATCCTAATAATAATAATTTCAGGAGACAGCATATTCTTTAATATCATCATAGTCTTGAGAATTGGTTTTGAACTGTAATAGAAATATTTTACTAGTGGTGGCAAATGGACTTGATGGCTACATAGTTCATGTAGACTTTGATTAGATTTACTTATTAGATACACAAGCCCATAGAAATTGGCATAAAAATATGATTGATTAATTAAAATATTTGAAAATAATTTTAAAATTAAAAAGAATCAACAATAAACTGCAATAGAAATATATAAATCAAATATAGTGATATTTTGATAAACTGTAATAGAAATATATAAATTAAATATAGTAATATTTTGATAATTTTAATTAATTAATTTTTTTAAAAAAATATTCAAATTTAAAAGCCAAAAAAGTGTATGAGCTGGCACGAAGTAAATGACCGTATGAATAGGTCCGACACGGTGCAAAAAATTAAATGAGTTCATTGATCAAGCATGATGGGCCTTTTAAAATTTAGCGGCACAAAACACAAATGACCTCGAGTTTTATGATGAGGCACAAAACACAAATGACCTCGAGTTTTATGATGAGAGTTACGCATTTGCCATCTCTATCGACGAGTTTTCTGCAGAAAACGGCCTAATTGACACTTGTCATCTGAGTTTTGCCACCTCTGTTCAGGAGTTTTGAGGTGAAAACGGCCTACAGTGATATTTGTCATCCGAGTAAGTTGTTTTTAAGATGGGAAAAATATGAAAATCAAACAAATTACACCTCACTAATTTGTCAAGAATCCATGGGAATTATCAGCCAGAAAAATTTTTTTAAAAAAAATATTGTAGCCACTATTGAGATTTCCTACGTGTCCTTCGCTATCGGTTCTGTCTTCAAGCTCGTTCTGCTCTTTCACTAATTGTTTTTATTCATGATATTTTGATTCATGATGATTTTCAGATTTAAATAAAACAGAAATGTCAATTTCCGAGCAAATCAAATTAATAAAAGCTGGCAGGCAATCCATTGACAGACAGATTCATTCCTTCTTGGAGATATCTAACATTAACATCTTGGATTTTCACTTTATTGAAAGTTACTACCACCCTCTGGTCTTCAATTGACCATAGGATGATTCAAATGTTCATACAAATATGATCACTACTTGCTTATATATATATACACTATTTAACTCTTTGAAAACGGTATTTTAACAAGTAATAAACCTAGTGGATTATTCACACGGACCCATTTTCAGCACCCACCACTGGCAGGTTCGATAGAACTGAGCAGCCCGTTGCCCCTCAATTGCATGCAGTGTTCCTCGGCATCAGCCTGAGAACAAATAATCACAACAGACAAACCATTGTAGTGTGCTTCTTGCATGATGTTAACTGCATTATCAAGAGTCATCCCAGGTATAACCTTCATCAGTACTTGGACAACATATTCCCGCTTGTTATAGTTGTCATTATGCAGCACCACACGATAAGGCGGAGATGTTTTTCTTGATTTCCTGAACAAGTTAAACAATAATATCATCAAAGCTACCTCACCCCTTTTCAATGGTTGTGCTAATAGAAAAAAAAAAATGCATATTAACTCGAGAAATCAACTCACTGAAAATTGGAGGCATACAAAAGACTCCAAACTAATAAATTTAACTTATGGCAAAATGCACACAATGGACATTGGAAATGAAAATGAAAATTCCCTGACTCTATCTTTTCAAGTACATATAGGTTCCTAACCTTTAGCTTTTCTCGTAAAGTGGTCCTTTCCATAACTTGAAACCAATAACATTCTCTTATCAGTCCAAGCTACAATTAACCAGACAACTGCCTCCTCTATTCCCAGCCAACATATTTATACATACTTAACCAATCTGATTTCCTACCTCTACTAATCACTCGAGTGAAAAGGTATTTTTTTAGTTAATAGTTATACAAATGATCTCAGGAACATAAATTCATTAGGATATTATATGAGAACAAGTATATGATAAGCATGGACAGATTAATGCCTACCACTTCCATGGAACATATAACAAGGAACACCACAAAATTGAAGGAATATACTACCTCAAATCAAATTCAGATTCACGAGCAGGTGTGGTTATAACAGGCCTCTCCAACACTCCCCCACCTTTACCCGGTGCTGTTGCTGATAGAGTCATAAGAATGCTTCGGTTGGTGCATGATCCTCGGCAAAGAGTGTGTTTGTCCCCTGTCATAGATCATCATCATCATCATCGCTGATAACCACTCCACCACTAACAATATGTACGAAAATTAAATTAAAAGAGAACAGAAAAGAAAGTAAGAGAAGAAAAAGGTGATCCCAAGTTAAGGTCAATTTATCATATCTGGCTGTACTATTGAGAAAAGTAAAGAGAAGTGACAATTTTTTATCTTTCAATTTTACCTAACTGGACTTTTTCTCATTCCTGTTCATTTATCTGGAGGTACTCTCGAAAAACCCAAAAAAAAAAAAAATTGCATTCGGAAATTCTATTTCTTTTCCTAATCTCTCCACTTCTGAGGTGCGAGATTAAACAATGAACCCAGAGAGAAATTACTAAACAACAGAAATTCAAAACCGTCTCTTCTCTTCAATTGTCGTTTCTCCATTTCTCGCATTCCAAAACACAGGCATAATATCAAAGCATTCATTTATTAATAGAACGAAAACAAAATTCCCTAGCTAATGCTCAACTGGTTAACAAATACATTACCATGTTTAAGAACCCCCCAAAAAAGAGTGGCATCAAATCAAACAAGAATTACAGAGTCTTTATATAAATTCAGATTATAACTTGATTGTTAATTTCTCCGTAATTAAATAGCTTTCGTTTCATAGACCTATAAACAGAGGGAATAATTCCCCAAAATTAGTCGAAAAGAGCTTGAGCTAGCTAGTTCTAGTCCTACTCCTAACATAACAGATAAATTTCAGACCGCCAAATGAATCAGATATCGGAAAAAGGAACCAAATTAGATATAGCAAATAAATTTAAAATAAAATGAAATAAGGAAGAAGAACCTGGTTTGGAATTGAAGACGGTGTGAGGTGACAGAGCTAGTCTCCCACAAATTGCAGTATCCATTCTCTCTCTCTCTCTCTCTCTCTCTCTCTCTCTCTCTCCAAAATGGAAAATAATGTTACAAACACAAACTGGTGGTTGAGGGGAGACATTGAAATGAAAAGACGTCGTTTTTGGACCTCAGGTATTTCTATGCACGACGCATTTTGCTTCATAACCTCTCCTTTTTCTTTAATTTATTTTCTTCTAGCAAAATATCTTTTTACAAATTAGTTTTCTTCCATAATAGAAGGGTCGCATATGCGTACCTTTCCCTTTATTTACTCTCTCTTTTTTTTTTTTTTTTTGTTAAAAAAGAACGTAATTAGCAATTTTAATATTATTTTAAAAATAGTAATAAAAATTATAAAAACATATTTTAAAAATGCATTTGAAAATAGATAAATATTTTGAAATGTGCTAAAAATAATATTTCAAAATTAAAATTCACAAGAACATATTTGTTATTATTTTTCTTAAAAAAAATTGTAATTATTTTTGAAAACATGCTTAGGAAAATGGTTAATTAAGTTAAAATTTTAGAAGCAAACTTTTTTTAAAATTTTGGGAAACAAAATATACAATCAAACTCTTTTTCATTTATTTTTATAAATAAAAAATAATCTTTAAAAATGTAATCAAACAATCACAAAATGATCAAACTACTACTACTACTATTATTCTTATTTCATTTATGACATAAACTAAAATATACATTATAGATCAACTAAGTTCTTTTTAGGAACTTGCTTAAAATTAAAAATTATTATTATTATTATTATTTTTCATTTTTGAGATAGACTAAAACAAAAATTATAAGTCAACCAAGCCTTCTTGGTAAATTTATTTTTTATTTTATTTTTCTATTGCATGTGCAAACCTTAGGATGACAATAGTTCTCATTTCCCCGTAAATTATTTACTTATCAAATTTTAAATCATTCCAATTAACATTTCTTTGCATTGGTTTTGCCTCTCTATGAGTACAATGAGATATAAACTAATAAATTTATAAATGTAATGACCTAGTATAACATGTTTGAATATAAGTATGGATTTGGAAGTAAAATATTAGTGAAAATTCTTAATGGGTTAATTTCAATTCCTCTCCGTCAATAAAATTTCTTTTTTTTTTTTTTTTTTTTCATGCATCTCCCATTGTCTTTATAAACAAAAATTAGTTAAACAATATTTCACATAAATTTAATTTTGTAATGTCACATCATTTACAATTTATGGAATATAGTTGTTGTTTCATTATTCCTACACTCAACTTGCACATTGATCATTTATATTTAATTATAGTTTTGGCTTCAAATTTCAAGCTAATTCAGTAGCATAATGGAGCTATATGACTATGAATTCTGATAGATTTAATTATGTTAAATTTTATCAATTTTAATTAATCATTACTAATTAATTAAGTAATGATAATGCAGAAAAATAAAAAAAAAACTATATAATTTTAATATGGTTCAAAATTTTCAATTGTACATCCACAAAATCATGTCTAAATAAAAATAATTTGATAAAAAAATAATGATTATAAGTACTAGTGAACTTAAAAAAAAAAATAAAAACTCACTATTATTGATAGACTACGTTGCAAATAATGGCCAAATTACCATTATTATAGCAATTAGTTGTGGTATGCTTGCATATGATAACAGTTAGTTGGGCAAGTAAAATAGTTAAGCAGGTAGAGTTTGTTAAAGAATCTTTCACTTTCAGTTCATTGGTCTATTTTTTTTCAAGATAGTTTCTTCAATTTCATTATTTTAGTTTTTAGGATAACTATAAATAAGAGTAGATGTGTGAGGTTAAAAGGCAGAGAAAAATTTATTTGTTATTATATGTGGTTTGTTTTTGCCTTAAGTAGAACACGATTAATTTTAGTTTTTTTTTATTTGTTTTTGTTTGTAGTAGATTAAGACCTATCATTTTGGTATTAGAGTTTCTATTAAACCACAGAACATTATGACCAACAAAGAAAGGAGCAAGCCACTTGGAAGAAGAAATCATAGCAATACAAATAGGGTTTTGAGAATTAGAAATTCAAGGGGGTACGGGCTTTAATGAAATCTTGACAATTATCAACAACCTCCAAACTCGCCTACTGGAGAGCTCACTTTCACGATGAAGAGAAGAACGAATATTGATTGATGCAAACCCTATCTATCGACCAAAAAAGATGGTTTTTTTACGCTTTACTGATGATTATCCCATAGTATGGCTAAATCAAACGGAGTAGTATTTTGACACCCAAGAAGTTATGGAGCACTAACATGTTGCCATAACATCTTATTACCTAGATAATGAAGCAAACCATTGATGGTAATGGCTTCGATGGCTCTACCAAGATGAAAGGCAGTTGATTAATTGAAGAGTATTTGAGAGAAAACTCTTAGCTTGCTTTAGATCTAACGAGTATGTAAATTTTGATGAAAGATTGTCTCGTTTGCAATAAAGGAATTTTGTTAGGAAATATCAACATAAATTTGAGAAATTGGCCAAAAGAGTTCGGGGATGGCCACAAGGTACTTTGATAGGAACTTTTATTAGAGGACTCAAGAAAGAAATGGCATCTGAAGTTCGTATACGCCAACCTCAAACCATGAGGGAGGCAATTACTGTTGCTAGGATATAAGAGGAGTACTTGAATACAAAGAAGAACTCAAGCAAACAATTCTTAAGTTGTTAATTTAACATTAGTAGGCAAAGTACAAATCTAAGACTTCTAACACCAAATGCCAACACCAATTCGATAAATCACATGAGAAGAAATGCAACGACGTCAAGAGCAGAGATTATGTTTCAAATGTAATGAAAAATTTATAATTGGTCACCACTACAAGACTCCATAAGTGTTTCTCATTAACGCTAACTTTCAAGAGGGAGATAACGAAGCTACCTATGAGGAGCATGAGATGTAACCCTAAGAGGAAACATAACCAACTATTTCCTTGCATGCTTTTAAGAGATGTACAGGCCCAAAAACGATGAGAATGACTGCTTTTATCCAGGGCTATCCATTTACGATATTAATTAACAATCACTTTACTCATAATTTCATAAGTTGTCATGCTACTCGTTTGTTATAGATACTCGTATAGCCTACCAAAGAATTTGAAGTTCGAGTTACCAACAGCAATAACTTACACTACAATGAAAAGTTCATTCAAATTTTGTTTGAGTTGTAAGAAAAAAGATTCATAGCCACATTTTTTGCAATTCTGTTATAGGGTCTCGATGCTATATTAGGATTTTAATGGCTAAAAATGCTTGGACCATTTCTTTGTGACTAGAAACTCTTTACAATGAAATTTGCATGGGATGTGCAATAATGTATCCTTTTTGGGTAGCATGTGACATTTCCATGTGCTATAAATTCTCATGATTTTGTTAAGGAAATCAATGTGGCAAGTGGATTATTTGCTATAAGTCTCAAGGAGCAAACTCATTCACTTTCTACTTGGCAAAAAGAACTGCGACCAAAACAAAGGTTAATACTTGACAATTACTCTATTTTATTTGAAAACCAAAGAGCTTACCTCTATAATGTGAATTTGTGCATAGAATTATCCTCAAAGAAGGGACTCCACCTATTAATGTATATCCTTAATGTCATGCTTATTATATAAAAAAAAAAATAAAATAGAAAAGCAAGTTGCAAATATGTTATCTTCATGGATTATTTGACAACGCTAAAATTTTTTCTCTTTTCCACTATTGCTTGTTAAAAAAAAAAAGATAGGACATTGAAGTTTTGTACTGATTATCGTACCTTAATAAGGTGACAATTAAGGATCGATTTTCAATTCTTATAATAGATTATATGTTATACGAGCTCAACGATGCTAAATTTTTAAGCAAATTAGATCTTTGAGCTGAATATTATTGAATTCGCTTTCATCTAGATGATGTTCACAAAACAACATTTCGGACTCATAATGGCCATTTTGAGTATCTAATAATGCCTTTTAAATTATGCAATACACCATCAACATTTTAAGTGACTATGAACAATATTTTTTGAAGGTATCTATGCCAATTTATTTTGGTATTTTTTGATGATATTTTAATAAATATCATTTATTAATTCATTTAGATAAAATTTTGGAGATTCTTGTGAATTATTAATTCTATTTTAAACTATCAAAATATACCTTTGGGCAACAAATTGTATAATATCTTAGCCATATTACGTCTTCAAATGGAGTATAGGTTAATGATACGAAAATTCAAGCAATGCAATCATGACAAACATTTACAACTATCATGGAGTTACGAGGATTCCTTAGTCTTACCAGTTATGATTCTAAGTTTGTATAGAACTATGGAATAATTGTTGCTCTATTAACTATGTTGCTATGTAAAGAGAAGTTCTTATGGTCGCCATAAGTTGAAGAAACTTTTATAAAGTTAAAAGCGGTTATGACAAGTATTTTGGTATTGACTACTTTAAATTTTTTAGAATTATTTATAGTAGAGGCTGATGCTTCAGATCAAGGCATTGGGGAAATATTATCGTAAAAGGGTCGTCTTATTGCTTACATGAATAAAGTCTTAGCACCAAGGAAAAAAGAATGGTCGATCTATGCTATTAGAGTATACTCTAGAAGTCATTCATGTTATCGGTTTTAAGGATACATTTGTCTAGTACGTATATTATATATATTAATAAAAAAAATTTTTTATTCACAAATATATGTTATTTTCTTTATTTAGTCATGCATATAAATAAAGTATATTTGTGAATTATCTAAATAAATAATTCATTTAATAGTTAAATGATATTATCAAAGTTGTTCTATATGAAAATGATATCGATTAGGTAATGATATCACATAATAAGTATACTTAATGTCTTCGATAAATATCATAAGATGATATTAATGTAGGTAATGTGATGATCACGTTATTTAGGTATTAGTATGGAATAAATAATTGAATAACTATTTATTTAAATATGACCATAACGATAAATCACATAGTATTGCATGTAGTCAATGATTTATCGTATAATTGTACTAGTGTGCGATGTTGTTCTTTGACCTGAGACATTACTAACGAATCCGATATAGATGCATGTGGTTCATATGATGAATAAGTACGAGACTAGTCACGTCTTATATGATAAAACCGGTTTGGTTACGTGTTGCTTGTATTTAAAAATATGTAATGGTCAAGACGATATTCACTGACTCAATAAACATAAGATTGGAGTTTCCACTAATTCGATCTGAATTCAAATCTCCAGATAAATATTGATAAATGGGTAAAAAATAAATTTCTGGCTAGAATGATCAAATATCACACGAAAGAGTTCATGGTGACGAGTTTAGCGCATATAAATCGATGGTTCGTAATTTTATCAGTAAAAGATTTTGACGTATCATGAACTTTGAATTGATTAGAATTAGACAACGGAAGGACTTTACCTACACGAAATGTACAATTAAGATGGAAAATGATGAAGTATGATTTCATTATGGATTACAGGTTATGACACATTACTTGATGTTAACCATAATTGTTGAACATTTAAATAATTCAATAAACCCGAAAGGTTTGGAATAAGTTCACGGTTATTCCACAATGAACCTACATGGTCACACCAATAATCAAAGGTAATGAGAAGTATTTGGGAACAATAATATTATCAAGAATAAAGGCTAGCATCTTTGAAATAATATTTATGTCAAAATAAATAAATATATTCGATATATATATTTATAAATTCTTTAAAGTGTTTAAAGGATTTTCTTGAATTTACATGAAAATATAATTTATTATAAATTATATGGTCAAATTGATAATATTGATTATCTAAAGACCTAAATAAAAATATGCAATTATAGGATAATTACATATTGACCTATGTATATATACTTAATTACACTTTAGTTAAAAGTTAGTCAAATATTTACATTTAAGTCTATGGACTAAAATGTATAAAATAAAAATTATGTGATAATGATATTTTATCCATGCCACCTATATACCTTTAATTAAAAAGTAAAGACAAAAATAAAAAGGTTTGGATTTTTTTCATGTATATATACATGAACTTTACCATTTTTTGGTAGAAGAAAAAACTTGCCATAAACTCTAAAATTCTCTCAAGTTGGCCAAGTTTTTCTAAATCTATTTGGTAGTACAAATTGTGAAAACTTTACATAATTGAAGGTTTTGCATCATCCCTTATTAAGTATCAAAACTTATCTAAAATTTATCATTTATACATATACATGATATATGATTATTTGGCCCACCATGTGTTTGTGAAAATGTTTCAATAAATACAAACTTTAATTTTATGCATGTCATGAGCATTTTAATCCAACATTGAGAACCATATTTATTAAGCCATTATTTTCAGATCCAAACTGATCAAAGAAATGTCAAGCATTTTTTATATTAGTGAGTTAGTAACCCACAGCAACAAAAACGGGTTATGAAACTCATGGGTAATGATTATGAGATTTTATATTGTCTTGGACAAGAGAATGCTATAGTCGATAGACTTTCACATCAAGTCCAAACCCCAAAACTCAATTCCATCACTCAACTATTATTTAGTTTATGGAAAGAAATTTAAGTTACTAACGCACAAGAGCCATATTTATTGACAAAATAATAAGCTTAATATGCAAAATTATCAACTAAGATAAGCAATTCATTATTATAAAGGTTGAGTTCTCATTTCTCCAACGTCAAAATTAAAGGAAAAGCTAATGGATGAGTTTGATAACTTTAAACTTGGAGGGCATTTAGGAGCATTAAAAACCTGTAAAAGATTATCACAATCCTTTTATTAAGAATCAATGAAGAAAGAAGTGAAGTGCTACGTAGTGGAATGCCAAATTTGTCAACAAAACAAGTACGAGGCCCAAACTCCATTGGAACTTCTCCAACCTCTTTTAATACCATCACAAGTGTGGGAAGACATCTTTTTGAATTTTGTGGAAGGCCTTCAAACATCATAAGAAAAAAGTGTTATATTAGTGGTAGTTGATTGCTTCACAAAGTGTGCCCATTTTTTATCCTTGGCACACTTTTATACTACAAAAAAGATAGCTAAAATATTCGTGGAAGGCATGGCTCGATTATATGGTATGCCAAAAACTATAGTAAACGATCAAGCTCCAATTTTCTTAAGTAAGTTTTGGCAAGAAATTTTCAGGTTACAAGGAACAAAACTTAATATGAGTTTAACCTACTATCCTTAATTTGACGACCAGACAGAAGTGGTAAATTGTTGCGTATAACAGTATTTACGATGCCTTTGTAGCCAATATCCTCATTCAGAGGAGTCCAATTTAGCTTAGGCTAAGTTTTGGTACAATACCACATTCCATATGGTTGTTAAAATAACTCCCTTTCAAGCTTTCTGCGAACATCCCTCACTTAACATTATACGTTATATGAAAGGCACTTTAGCTATCAACGAAGTAAATTGTTCTTTGGTACAACAAGATTATTTGCTTAAAGAGCTCAAGAATAATGCAGAAAAAGCATAAAACTGTATGAAGTACCAAGCTTATAAGAAGAGGTGAGATGTCACTTACAAAATTGGTGAGTGGATTTTTCTCAAGTTACCACCTTATCGCCAGCAATCAATTTTTTGTCGAGCTCACCAAAAGTTTTCCCAGAAATATTTTAAACCTTACAAAATTGTTGAACGTATCAGACAAGTAGCTTATCAACTAGACTTAATGTCTTTAGCTAAGGTCCATCCCATTTTTTATGTTTCATTATTAAAAAAACAACTGGGAAGCACTAGTAAGGTCCTTTTAGAGATTTTACTTATAAAGAAGGATGGACAACCTAATTTGAAACCAGCTGTAATTAAGGAATTTTGTTAGATTAAATGTGGTGGCAAGTTAATGGAGGAGATTTTAGTTTTATAGAAATCTTTGCTCGATTTTGATGCAACATAGGAAGAATATGATAAGCTAAAGACCAAGTTTCCTACTACTAACCTTGAGGACAAGATTAATGTTAAAGGGAGAATGGATGATAGACCATGTCGCAAACAAAGCCCAAATTACCGTTGTTATAGCAATTAGCAGTGCATGTTTGCATATGATAATAGTTAGTTGGGCAAGTGGAACAGCTAGACAAGTAGAGTGTGTTAAGGAATATTTCACTTTCAATTTGTGAATTTTTTTTTTTTTTTCTGAAGATAATTGTTTCAATTTCATCATTTTAGTTTTTAGGATAACTAGAAATAAGAGTATATGTGTAAGGTTAAAGGACAGAGAGGAACTTATTTGTTATTGTATGTGGTTTGTTCTTGCCCTAAGCGGAACACTATTAATTTCAACTTGTTTATTTTTTTTTTCACTTTCATTTTGCTTTGTTTGTAGTAGATTAAGACCTATCAATTATATTTGTCGCCATAGTTTTGAATCTTCTTAGATGGTCTTATTTAGCAAGATCCTCTTGCCTTAACGAATTGAACTCCCTTTGACTTAATCTAGTAAGATCTCTCTATTAGTTGTCGTTGAAATCCCTTTAACAAGCAAAGGTTTTTATCTTGACAATAATTAGAAACACTTTTTTTAAATTTATAAAATTAGATATTATAGACTCATAAATCCATCAAGTTATTTTTCTTTTTAGTTCACAAAAATTACGAGAAACAACTTGAAAGATACAAAAGAAAAGGAAACAAGAAATATGCGGCAACTTTTATTGCTCTTGGTGTTCAATGCTTTCTTTTGGTTACTGTATAAAATAAAATAACGTATATATAGTACAAATATAACTATAGTTGTGTGTGTGAATTATTTTTTAAATTAAATAAAAATATATTTTCCTAAATAAGAAAAATCCTAAATAAGATTTTATTTAGTCAAATATTATTTTTCTTTTTTTTTTTTTTCTAACATACATCTTAAAATAAATTTTTTAGATAATTATGAATAACCACATTACCTAATAAAATTAGAAAAACAAAAAAATTCTCTTATTATGAAAATCTCAAAAATTATGAAATGAGTAGTAAGTGCACAAGGAACAATGACTGACAATAATTAACATTGTTTGATGCAATATGAATAAGCACATTATCTAATAGGACTAAGAAAACCAAAAAAAAATTATATTGTAAAAACTTTAAAAATTGTGGAATAAACAGTAAGTATATAAGGTACAGTGACCGACAATAACTAACATGCTTTGATGTAATATAACAGGTAAACACTATTTTTTGAAAGGATACCAATTATACAAACTATTGCAAACCTTAACATATTCAATATTGAATGATTTACAAGCCAACACTGTCTGCTTCCTTGTGACTTATAAAGTAGTAGTCGTAATCTTTTTCTAACATATTTGATTTAGATGATTTCTTGCTGACAAGTACACAGTCATTCCAAGATTATTACAAGGAAAATAAAGTCTTGTCACTCATCTAATTGAATTGTGGATTACTGGATGACATTATTCATATAAATTTATGTATAGAAACTATAAGTAGAAGCATCGGTGACAATATTTCGAAACCCTCCGATTGTGGATGCCAACATGATGAACACTCCGACGAATATGCAAGCCTGAAATGAATAATCAAATTAATGATACTCTTAACGTTATTTTTTGCTTTGAAGATATTTGTAGGACTTTGATCATTACCCAGTTGATGAGCCATTGGGGACTGAATCGTCTTGGTCTCTTGATTATCAACCACATAATACTAGGGAGCTGCAAAGAATTAATTTTCAAAATTATGCATTAACTACCATTACAGACGTTTAAACAATCAGAAAATTAATTAACAGGTTAGAGACTTACAAAATATGAAGTGGGGGCAAAACCAAATCCCCCAAAAAAACCAAGAAGATCTCCAAAGAATGGGAAGGTTACTCCAACAAACAGTGTAAATGCTGCAAAAGTTCAGTTATGTATTCAGAGAGTCATGAGATGGTCAATAGAAAAAGACAACTCCAGTTACAAGATACGGGATGATATACATAAATCATCATTGATTCTTCTTTATATATGCCTCCATTCATGCATCATTTTCAAAATAAATAGAATATAATAAAATCTACCCCGAAAAAGTAGCAATGAAATTCTCACCAACATAAGCAGATCGAGTAACTAGTCTGAGTGCAAGTCCGGGTTGAAAATTCATTCTCTTAACCATAATCCTCTCCAGCATGGCGAACACAGGCATTGCGTAAACCTATAAGCAAAAACACTCCTCCGTTATTTTGTGCACATATGTATAAGCACATCGTATTAGCTGTCGAATGTTTATTACATAAATTCAAACCTGATAGCTGCCAATGACATGAACTACAACCATTAAGTTTGCAGCAGCGATGAGCCAGCCTGGTCTTTTGAGTGCCATAAGAACATTATCTTCCACATCTTGCCCAAATGCCCAGTATCCTAACATAGCTACCGGAAAATAGCAAATTGCATTGATAAAATAGGAGCCAACTACACCTTTCCACATGGGTATTTTTGAAGGCTTTTCCAGAGTTGAAGGGATTGTAGACTGAATTTCAAGGGCGACAGCATGTCCAGCAAATGCAAATGAAATTTGTCCAAGAGCATTGAAGACTCGGAACACGAAATCTGATCGGCTAGTGCTTTTGTATGCATAGCTCACGTTATCAATCCTACCATGACTCAAGCTACCCACCCAGGCAATAGTTGAATAACTGCACCACCTCGGAAACCTTAATTCTTTTAGTGAAAAATAAATCAACAAAAAAATCCATTTTGTGTATTTTACACTGCTGTGTTTGTGACTGAAATCGTTAATTTATATCACTAGAATAACATTACAGAAGGGAAGTTTTCTAGTAAGGTTAGGTTATGACTTTTAGACTAAAAATATTATATAACTTAAGGAGCTCATATATATTTCATATAATGTTTGTTTGATGTTATGTCGGCTGCATGTTTTGGTTAAAGCTGCTTTATCTCATCTTCTTCAACATTCACCCCAAACTTATCCTGAAGCCTCTTATTTTACAAAGACCACAAATAATTTTATCATTCGTATATCAACCAGCCGTAATCGACAGTAAAGAGAGGAGGAAAAAAGGAAGAGAAGGAAAGATATCTTGTCAATAGAAGTAGTTCACGAGCAAAATTAATAATGAATCCCTGCTCCCCTACCTGGCCAAGCCTGGTGCACTGCAGGTTTATTGGCTGTTTTTGAAGGAACCATATTAGTTCTTAATTAATATATTCACTCTTTTCAACAATTAAACACAAAAATTTAATTTTTAATTTGTTTCTTGACTCTTTTGAACTTCATGCAATTTAATCTTTTAACATACTTTAGCCTCGTAGTTTTCTTTTCTGATATAATTTAGGATTTCAGTCGTCGAGAATATTTATAATATTTCTTAGTAACATACTAAGCATACAATAATCTAATAAAATTTATCATATATGCTTATTTAAAAATTGTCAATTATATCTATAGTTAGATTTAATTAATTAATCCATTCATAGTTGCATACATAATCTAATATCATTAAATGATTGTAGTATAACCGATATATATTACGAACTTTCTCTCGAGGCTAGGTCATTATGTATTGGTTGACGGTTAAGCCACTCGATTTGCTTAGAATTCTTTGAGACTAATAGAAATTTAGGAACTAATTAGGAGGTCATGAACCATCCATAAACCATAAAATTCATGAAATATCCAAAATTAACTAAAGTCTACCAAAAACAAAAAAAGAGAGAGAGAGAAAGAAGAATAAGCAAAAGGGTTTGAAAAAGTTTAAGAATGAACCTCAGTGACATGACGGCTGCAGCCAAAGAAACACCGGCAACAGAATTGAAATCGGGAAGCTGAGACAGAAAGAAATGGAGAGAACCAAATATTAGAATCCAATAAGACTGCCTGATTGGTGTGCAGTTTGTGCAGGCCATCTCCACGAATTTCTTCAGACACTTTCCTCCAGTGACCATGTACACAATATCACACCCAACCTGTACTATCAGCTGCTGAGGAAGCACTATCCATGGCCCGAGTTTCGGTCCAAAAGCATGTCTACCAAGGTCAATATATCGATCAAAACGAGTTCCAGGAACGCATTCATGCAGTTGTATCATTTGCCATAGTGTGTTCAAGGTCATGCACCAAGATATCAATAAGACCATTGTTCCTGGACCCCTGAGCCAAAACAGAGACAAAGATTTATGAGTTCCATAGTGTATAATGTTAGCTAGTGAAGATTTAAGATTTTGCTGGATTGAGTTTCGCGCGTGCGCACTTATATATATACATACCATCCTAAGTAAGCCATGGCATAGGGCAGGCTGAGAACGCCTGCGCCTATCATGGCTGTGACTGTGTGAAAAGTTGAGTACCACCATTTTGCTCGGCGAGAGGAATCTTCTTGGCTCCATTTTTCGTTGGATTCAACTTCCTGTTAAAGGTTAGAACAATTAAGAACAAGAAATAGACAAGAAACTCAGCCTGTCAAATAAAGTTGATCAGGTGGATAAGTTAGCTTAAAATTGTGTCATGTGGATATTAGGGAAACAATCTGACCTTTGGAGAAGGAGACGCTGAAACCATTTTTGCAGTTAAGGACAGAAACCCCTTCAATGCGGGAGTTCAGGGATCACCATCAATGTATATGTAGTGGTTGATGACTCAAATGTCTGATAGAACAAAGGTAATTGGAAAATGATATTTACTTTAGTTTTAGCTCTCCACTCATCAATTTTATTTGTTGCTTCCTTGAATGTTTTGATCTTTGTAGTAGATATTGACCACTTTGAGCATATAGCCTATTATCGATTTATGTTTTGATCTTTGTAGTAGATATTGACCACTTTGAGCACATAGCCTATTATCGATTTATTTTCGAGTTTTACAATTCAAAACGCGTCTATTTAATTAGGATAACCCAAGTTATATATCATGTAACCTAAACTCACTTGCTAGCGATGTGAAATGTGACATTCTTCTCCCATTTGGATCTCGCGTCCTCGTGAGGGGACCATACAGAACATTCACATATCAATAAACATATCATAGATCATAATAGAACATCTACACATTGGGTCGCAGGTTGGTTCTGATGTTATATATAACAGCTCAGGTCCAACAACTACTGAGTAGATATTGTTTACTTTAGGCACATAACCCATTATGAATTTATTTTCAAGTTTTGTAACCAAAAACGCATCTATTTAGTTAGGAGAACCCAAATTATATATCATGTAACCTAAACTCGCCCGCTAATAATGTGGGATGTAGTAAGTCATGTTAGCTTATCACCCAATAGTAGTTAAAAAGGTAGGAAATTTTTTTCCCTCTCTTTCTTTTCCCAAATAGAGAGGCTTCAGTGACCCACGAGCTAATCGAGTTAGTCAAATGATTTTACGATAAAGTTTTTTTTTTTTCATGTAACATATAATTTTTTTTTTCAATAAATTATTGGGTGTATATGCAGTAAAACAATCAATTATTATAAAATTAATGCGCATGCAACAAAAAATTATTAAAAAATGTATTGGGATGTGAGTACCCAACACTCTTTTAAGTTTATTATGGAAGACACTGTACTTTATTGGTAATTTTCTCACTTGCATTTAAGGACATTGTTGACATAAATGTAATTTGTGAAAATGGAGAACCAAACATGGTATGTTTTTTTAGTTGGCGATAAGGATCCATTTAAATCATTGCATATCAACTAGTCTAGTAGCTTAGCTTTAAAAAAGACCAAAGTTTGCGGGAATAATGATTAAAGTGAGGCTGCTGCTTGTGGTTGCGGGTGAGGGCCTTATTTCTTACTCTTTGAAGTGAGCCCCACTAGTTTGGCTTTGAGGCCGAAAGCGCCACAAGCCTCGGGCATATCACCTAAAAGTATTATATTGATTATCATTACCAGTTTGTGCAAATCTTATGCTAACATCATCGTCATACATACGTCACGGTGATCAGATCATATTAACACGACAACAATCACAATATGAGTCCTACCTCTGTTTAACGGGCTTTGCTGTCATTCAACCGTTACGCATTGAAACTTTTTCTGATTTTCTTGTTATATCAGAGGTTATGTTTTTCATTCTAAATTTCAAAATTTCGTACTAAAATTATGAAATTTCACATTTATGATATAATATTATTACAACTTCCCACAGCAGACCAGACCCTCTCAAATCGAAGAAAAATCGCTTCATGATTCAAAGCCCGTTGATATTTCCTGTCTCCTTCCGACCATTGAGAAGTTAGCCTACAACGCAGTCCTCTTTTCCTTCTGAGGTAAACAATATAGACTGACGGATTACTTATAATTAATCATTGGCAATAATTATCAACTTCGAAACAATTTATGTTTATATGTAAAGTTAGCATGCTTTTAACTACACTACACAGAAAAATTATATATGCTAAGATCATACTATAGTACATACACTGATGTTCGCTTTAGGATAAGTCAAGTTGATAGACAGGCAGAATGTTAATCCCTAGAGGACCGATAACCTAGCTTATGTTGCTGAGCTGTGGAAGTTAGTTGAAGCTGTGACAACTGTTGATGTTGCTGCAGTGGAGGCTGTTAATGAATATTTTCAGCACAGCAGCAGCATGAGCTCGAAATGCAGGAAGGTACAGGATGAAAGTCAAGCTGCCAACTCAGCAGATTCAAACACTTGATTTGATGCAAACAGAGCTGAAGCATCTGTCTCATTGCTAATCATCTACCGGAGAATTGTGTAGAAGTTCTAGTTAGTTTAAGCTGAGCTGTGCCAACTGTTTTTGTTAGTTAGTTTAGTAACAAATTAATTGTAATTAGCTTTTGTAATTTTAGCAATTTATTAGAAGATATTTGTGGATAGAACTTGCTTAGATTCTTAGTATAAATAGTGCATTGTATTTTCATTCAATAATAAGAAAAGAAATACAACTTTCTCTAAATTTTCTTAGTCTTCGAACACATCAAAAATCTTCATTTGGTATCAGAGCATTGAGGTTAAACTGATCCAATGGCCTATTCAAATCTCTCTTATTATGCTTCATCATCTAACACTTCATTCTTTTTTATCTTCAATAAAGCTTCGTAGGCTCAATTATCTAGTTTGGAAGTCACAGGTTTTGCCATCAATAAGAGGTAATGGCCTTGAAGATTTTATCAACAGTGAGAAGATCATAACTAAAAGATTCATTATTAGTGAAATTAGTGGTCAGGTGCATGAAAATCCTTGTTACATTCTTTGAAGGAGACAAGATCAACTCATTCTCAAATGACTTCTTTCTTTCATAAATGAAGCTATTTTAAGCTTCGCAATTGGTTACAAATTATCACTTGATGTTTGGATTGCATTAAAGAAGCAGTTTGGTTTGCAATCCAAAGCAAAAGCTTTTTAATTAAGATTTCAACTTCAATCACTAAAGAAGGAGTCTTTGACCATGTCTTACTATCTTTTAACAATGAAAAGCATATCTGATAGTTTAATAGTTGTTAGATCCTCAATATTTGATGATGATCTACTATTATATCTTCTTAGAGGTCTAGGTTATGAATACAATTCAATGGCGGTCCATATAATTCGAAGAGGAAAAAATGTTAATTTAGATAATGTATATTCTCTTTTGCTGACACATGAATATCATTTAGAGCAGCAGAACAATGCCCTTGTTACGAAATCTAAGCCAATTATACTTCCAAACATAATCAAAAGAAGATTAAGAACAAAGAAGGCTATAATTTGAATTAAGGACAACAAAGTTATCAAAATTTAGCTTTTGATAATCAAAGTAAGGAAATTTTCCTTTCAAAAATCTTCAAGGTAGAAGAGATTTTTCTGGAAGAAGTGGTCAAAATGGAGGTTGAAGCAATAACAAGCTTACCTATTAGATCTGTTTCAAGACTAATGACATTGCTGTGTCTTATTTTCACAAGTTTAATAAAGAGTGTATACTGACACTTCCTTAGAATCCTTACTTTTAACAATATTTTCAACAAGCTTATCATAAGCAACAGGTAGCTAACGCAGCTTATATGATAAATATTAAAGGCTGAGTTAATGATGGATGATATATTGATAGTGGAGTTGCACATCATTTGATAAATGATGTTAAGAATATGGCTATTCATAAGGATTTTATAGGTATTGAAAGCTTAACAATTGGAAAAGGGGAAGGTTTAAAATTACACATGTTGGTATTATGAAATTGTTGCCAAAAACCTCTTCAAAACCCTATACAAAATTTTTTACAATTTCATAAACACACAACATGTCTTCAAAACCCTATATAAAATAGGCTATTGATTCCTAATGTCATTGTTGCATCTTACTTAAGAAATAAGGACGTAATACCTCGATCTATGTTATCAATTTTTCATACTAGTCCATCACAAACTTCTCTTACTTTTGAAAGCCCTTTGAATTCTAAATGTTTAGTTACTAGCCTTAATAAAAATAGTGTTGGATGTCGTCGAAATTTAACTTGTTTTACAACTTCTACTATACAAAACTCGAATTTCATGTCAATTCTACATTAAAAACTTGGCCATCCTTGTGCCAAAGTTCTTAAAGTTGTATTACAATCTAGTAAAAATTTACCTCATATTAATAAAACTTAGAGTTTATCTTTTTATAATGCTTGTCAATGAGGCAAATGTCAAAAACTTCATTTTTGTCCCCACCAAAGCCTTAGCATCTTTAAAGCTTATACATGATGACTTATAAGGTCCAACATCTAAAATGTTTAAAGAAGGGTTTAGATACCATATTAGTTTTGTGGATAATCATTCTGAATGCACATGAATTTTTCTTTCAAGCTCAAATCAGAACCAATCACAATTTTTCATCATTTTAGACTATAGGTTGAAAATCATTTTCTACAACCATCAAATGTTTACAAACTAACACAATGGAGGTGAATTTTTGGCTTTTGCTTCATATTTGAAAAAACTTGGTATTGCATATAGATATTTTTTCCACATACACACCATCAAAATGGTGTGGTAGAAAAAACATAAGAACATTATGGAATTAGAGTTAACCTTAATGTCATAAGCTTTTATTCTACATACTTACTAATGCAATGCTTTTTACACCTCTATGTTCTTGATAAACAGATTGCCAAGTGAATTATTACTCAACAAATTTCTTTTTTATCTTTTTCTTCATTATTTTCATGACTATTCTTTCTTAAAAGTTTATGGATGTGCTTGTTTTCCTTTCTTTAGAAGTTACAACAAACACAAACTTTCTTTTAGATCAACTAAATGTGTCTTTATTAGCTATAACTCTTTATATAAAGGATACAAGTGTTTATATATAGAATCTGAGAAGATTTACAAAGCTAAACATGATATTTTTTATGAAGCATTATTTTTATTCTCTGAGATTTTTAATTTTTCAATTTCAAAGTCTTCTTCTACTATTTTCTCAACACTTATGTCTTTATTTTCTATTGTTCAAAAAGTTCTTATGTACCATAGTCATATAGTCATTCTATTTCCTCACAGTAACAAGTAACAACTTTGTCTCCTCAGATATCTTTCTTATATTCTTTCTTGAATACTTCTTTTGCACAATTACCAAAAACCCTAACTGTTTGAATTCCTCGGCCTACAAATGAGCATCTTATGTTGACAAGGTCTAAGTGTGTAATTTTTAAGCCTAAAATTTTTGTTGCTCAGAGTTTGATTTCTATTCCATCTATTATTAAGCAAGATTTGTTATCTTTATAATAGATAGTAGTTATACAGCTGAGTATGATGCATTGAAGAAGAATAATACCTCGTATTTAGTTCCTTATTCTCTTAATTTAAAAATAATGGGATGCAAATGGGTATTTATGCTTAAATACAACACAAATGGTTCCATTTCCAAGTATAAATCTCAGTTTGTGGCAAAGGGCTTTCATCAAACACTTGGGATTGATTTCTCAAACACTTTCAGCCCTATCATCAAAGTAGCAGTAATTAGAATTGTATTAAGTGTTACAATCATGAAAGGTTAGTTTATAGGGCAAATAGACATCAATAATGCCTCTTTGAATGAGAATTTATTGAAGGATGTCTATATATAGTAGCTTAAGAGATTAATTGACTTTAAACAACTTTATCATGTGTGAAAATTTACAAAGGCTTTATATGGTCTTAAGTTAGCATTGAGGGCTTAATATGAAAGGCTTCCATGTTTTTTACTTCAATATTGTTTTCTTAATTTAAAGCTAACACTTCTATCTTCTTTAAGATCTTTTCTTCCATTATATTACTTATGCTTATTTATATGGATGATATTTTAATTACAAGATTAGATTCTTCTCATATTAATATCTTTATTACTCAACTTAATTTTGCCTTTGTATTAAAGGACTTAAGTAATCTTCATTATTTTCTATAAATAAAAAAGGGTTGCATTTGTCTTAAAAGAAGTATATTATTGATTTATTTTATAAAGCCAAGATCAATAAGTGTAACGATTGTGGTAAACTAATGCTTTCAAGTTAAAAGTTAAATAAAATAGTGGGCAATGCATTCTTTGATCATCATTTTTATAGGAGTTTAATAGGTAGCCTTTATTATGTGACCACTACTAAGTTAGACATTAGGTTGTCATAGTTTATGTCTTATCTAACTGATATTCATTGGCATGTTTGTAAAAGGTTATTAAGATACATTAAGCAAACTAGTACGTATGGTCTTTAATTTTACATCAAAGGTAATTATAAACTTACCGTTTTCTTATATAAAGATTGGGTTGTGATTATAATGATAGGCAATTCGTTAAAGCTTTTTATATTTTCTTAGAGATAACTTGATTTTCTAATCATCCAAAAAATAGCAAGTTGTTGCTCGACCAAGTATTAAATTAGAATATCATGCATTGGCTTTTACATCTTCTGAACTTGCATAGTTTCATTCCTTGTTGCAAGAAATTTCCATGCTTCCTCCTTACGCACCTGTTTTATGTTGTGCAATCTTAATGCTTATTCTCTTGCTCAAAATTTTATATTTCACTCTAGGACGAAACATATTTAGTTGGATATTCATTTTGTAAAAGATTGTGTGTTTTAAAAATCACTAAATGTTTAGTATATTCCAAGTTCCAACCATGTTACTGATGTTTTCACCAAGCTACTTTATTATCCTTAATTTAGCTATTTCAGGTCCAAACTGAATATCCTACTGTACCCATTCAACTTAATGAGGGATTATAGTGAGTATATTTAATACAACAACAACATAAAATCAAAGTAATAGAATAGCTTGAAATCAAAGTAGCAGCATAAATTTGAAATGTAAGAAGGTGTAAGATGAAAGTCAAGTTGCCAACTCAGCAAATTTAAACACTTGATTTGTTGCAAATATTGTTCTTAATCCAAGGAGTTTAAACATCTGTCTTATAGCTGATCATTTACTGAAGAATTATGTAGAAGTTCTAGTTAGCTTAAGTTGAGTTATGCCAACTATTCTTGTTAGTTAGTTAGTTGGATTAGTAACAAATTAATTGCAATTAGTTGTCATGATTTTAGCAATTTGTTAAAGATATTTATGGATAGTATGTGCTTAGATTCTTAATATAAATATTGCATTGTATTTTCATTTCATAATAAGAAAAGAAATATAACGTTCCCTAAATTTTCTTAATTTCGAAATATTTTAAAAATCTTTATTAAGGCAATAATTATTATTGCAGCTATGAAATTTGCTATTATTGTTGCAATTGTTGTAATTATAAACATTGTTTGTTACTATTGCAATTGTGAGTGCATCGCTAATGTTGTTGTTATTGTTGCTACTATAACTATTGTTGATGCTAGCAGATATTTAAAGCTTGAACACAACCATATCTTGGTTAAACAGCCAAGTTTTTTGTTATTAAAATGCATACTTCATATTAAGTAAACATAACACAAAAATTACAAGTTATCACATCAGCAAATAAAATACAACAAGCATAAAAGTTGAGATTGTTAGATATTTTGTGTATTTCAAAATAAATTATGTCTTAATATTTAGTTTAATAGTCAATATTATGATTTTATTAATTTGTGTATAATAGTGGCATAATATTTTATCTTATAAAAGGAATCCATCAATACTTTAAGAAAAAAATAATCTCTTTATTGTTACCTCTATTTTGACACTAACGAATAAACGACTATATAATTGGATTAATATTTTACATTTAAGAATGCACTCTTATAGATTAAGTTATTGAATCTTTGATATTAGATCACCATTTAAACTTATTTGTACTAAGATATTATCCTAAAAGGACGGAATCTTTCCTTAAAGATAATGCTTTTAGCATACCTTGATTTATTGATTTAATCTTATATTTATAATTTGTTGTCCTAGTATCCATTAGATCTAAAAATTTACCAACAATCTTAAGGGAAGAAGGTATATTTTGATGGGTGATGAATGCAATCAGCATGCATTATGGTAATTCTCTACTTTTATAGAGATGAATTATAATAGAAATTGCATTTGTGTATCATAGTCATCTGTGGAAACTAAATGAATTATCTTCAAGAATTATATTTTGATTGCTAAATGAAAGCATATTCTGAGATTACTGGTTAATTAACCTCTAGTATATCTTCCCATTAATTAAAGAAAATAGAAAAAAAAAATACATGATTTTGATCGAGTTATGTCATTACACAATCACTAAAATCTAAGTTGTGAGCTAGATTTATGAGGTTAAAGTTGAATTTGATCAAATTCTTTTACATAAATCACTAAATAAAATGTTTGTCATTTCGACTTTGAAAGAGAGGAGATTGTATTTAGAAACTAAGAGAAAGGTGATGGTAACCTCACTTATGTGATTAGAGATCCCACAAAACAGGTTTATTAGGTTAAAATCAAGTCACTTATTGTTTTGTAGCACTATTGATATTACCCAAATATATATAGTTACTCTCTATAGCAAGATAATGTTTAACTATAATGAATATAAAATGAGTTTTTATAAGATTAATAAACTCCACAGCACAAAATGTTTCATGGTGGTATGTTTAAATTGTGGAACACATTTGATAGAGGTTCACTTATATAAGTGTGGAAACTGGATCGATTTTTATTAGAATTTAGATAGGCACATAAAGCACTCATGAACTTTAGGTAAATATAAGACCATTAAAGTGTCAAACTACAAAACAATTTAGTTATAGAGAATTCATTGTGGGTAGCTAGTCCTCTAACTCAAGTAAAGAAATATTAGTTCATAGAAATTTTATGTTTCCCTAAATTCTTTTAAGACATGACTAGTTGTCCAATGGTTAGTTCATAGCTTAAAAAGCACCAACGTATACACATTAGATTCTAAAAGATTCTATGGTAATTATTTTGTATTTTGAAATATATAGAGACTGTTAGATATTTTGTGTTTCAAAATACATTGTCCTGGTTAGTTGACTTTTATATATACAACAAATGTAACAAATATTTTATTTATTTGTTAGTTACAAAATATAATTTTAATAATTATTATATATTGTAACCTATATCATTATTTGTTTGTTGGTTACAAATTTTTAGTTTAATGATCAATATTATGATTATATTAATTTCTGTTTAATAGTGACATAATATCTTATATTATAGAAGGAGGACATTAATATTTTAAGAAGGAGATAATCTCTTTATTGTTATCTTTATTTTAATACCAAAGAATAAAATACTATATAGCTATTTTAGGATTTTATATTTAAAAGTACACCCTTATAAAATTAAGTTATTGAATTTTAGAAGTTAGACCACCATTAAGTCTTATTTGTATGATAATATTATCATAGAGGTGTAGAATCTTTCCTTAAGGACAATGCTTTTAGTATACCTTGACTTATTGATTTAATCTTATATTTATGATTTGTTATGCTACCATCCATCAACAAGAGAAACTTCAAATTGAAAGCAATGTGTAATATAAATACTCCATTTATTACAAATTACTCTAATTGGAAAGAATTTTGTATTATGGACCAAATCAAACCAAAACTTTATTTATTATAAACTAAATTCATATTCTCAAAAAAAAAAAAAAAAGTCTCATATAAAGGAAAAGCATTCCTATTAAACAGTAGATTTTATCAAAAATAAAGAGCAGTATTGTTTACGATAATAGTAGGATGATTGCACATTAAAGAATAAGATAACAAATAAAATATTAGAATACCCCCATCCCCATTAAAGAGAGAAATTAACAATTTAACAAAATTTAACACTAAAATACCCCATTAAAGAGAGAAAAATTAATAATTTAACAAAATCCAATAATAGAATACCCCTATAAGAGAGAGAAATTAACAATTTAACAATTAGAAACACTAGATAATGTAAACTAAAATAATTTATGTTTAATATGTATATAGTTCTTAATTGTCAAGTAAAATCCCATTCCCTAAAAGTTAAATTCAATATATCTATTTAAAAGAATTTAAGATGCCATCCTTATGGGAAAGTTTTCAATATTATAAGTGTTATACACCTTCGCAATTAAATTATCGTTGCATGCATACCATATTTAAGCCAATCATGGTAAATACATACACAGTTGAAAACAATTTATTGAAAAGGTATATGATATTTAGAATATTTAAGACTTCCTCCATCTTTATATATTTGAACATTTAATATATTTGCAAAGGAGTTAATACAAGAATTCAAGAGAACCATATATTTTCTTTTTCCTCTAATGCAAAAGTATTGCAAAGTTGATTTTAACAAGTCCTTAAATGGTACTAAGCCTAAAATTTAGTTGAAGTAATGGGAGAATTTTAATGCTTAATAACTTCAACAATAAATTAACTCCATAAAATATAGATGAAGTAGATTTAAAAACAAGTTTAAGGCTCTTATTCAAGTTAGCCAAATAAGTGATGAAAATGAAACATGTGGAAAGCAAATTATTTCAACAATACCACATAAGAAAATTTTGTTTAGAAAACCAAGACCAAAAGATTCTTTTATAGTTTCACCATGAAAGAAAACAATGAAATAAAATGTGATTGGAAATAGTGAACACTATTGCCATGCGTATAAATCATATATATTAAATTGGCGAACTAAATATGTTCATTACAAAATACTCAACTATATGTCTGCTAGTTAAGGGCTACTCCTGTTTAGCCATTGCTCCCACATCATCCTTGACCTTCATTTTCCCCTCACGAAAATTATGTTTTGCTAGTAGTGCAATTAGTAGATAATTGTCGTTGTAAATCAAGATTACTGTAAGAAATACTATAGCTGACAAAATTTAGATAAACAAATAAATCTACAAAAACAAAAATCAAATTTTGTCCAAATATCAAGATAAACATCATGGTACATTACTCTAAAGAATAAAGCTTCCTATAAAAAATATAAACCTTTAACTAACTTACAAGCTTCTTTTCTTGCAGCTATTCAAGAAACCTGTGTTGAATCATTGTCCGAAAAGCTAGAAAATATACTTTTTTTCATATATTGCCTGATTGTTAAATAAATAAATAAAGTGCTTAACATATCCTTGAAGATAAGTAAACCAAGTAATTATAAACTAAGTGACAAAAAAATTTCCATTATGTCAAAATTACTTCTTGTTCATGTGGTCCAGAAATATAAAGTGAACTATTTGCATGATTGGTGGCCAATTAGCTACAAGCTTGAAAATAGAAGAAAGAAACTTAAACAACTAGAAACGAAATGTAATGACAACAAGTTATAGTGCAAAATATTGAAAAAATCATATGTATACAAGGTGGAAACTAAAATCTAAAAATGTGACACCTCATTAGTCCTTTTGTTTGGCTTACATATGTGTGTGTGTGTGTGTGTGTGTATAAACACACACAAACATATTATTGCATATTTTAAATGGAAACAAATAAATAAAATTCAAATTGAACTTGTAAGAAATCCAATACAAACTAAATACGTTAATTTTTAAATGATTCATATAGTCAAGTACACCCATTCTAAATTTCATTACATATATATTATTCCATATTTTAAAATGGAAACAAATAAATAAAATTCAAGTTATCTTGTAAAAGACCCTCTACAGACCGAATATGTTAAGTTTTCAAATGATTCATATAGTTAAGTGCACCTATTCCAAATTTCATTCTAATCAAATGATTTGCAGTTGTTAATACATCTCGCATTAACAAAATGTATTATTCTAAGGAGAAAAGACCACGTTAAGGCATTTAATCCCATGCATATAGTCTGTACATCTATTCGCACAAATTACATAGCATCATGAATAGCTATTTGTAGTTGTATCACTTCTCATACCTTAGTCTCATCACAACAATAACGTCCCTATCCTACAAGAACTATTAGTTAATGTTCTACCAAAAAAGATTCAATGTGATTGGTTACTAAGAAAATTTACAATGAATATTTTCAATTGTATTGAATTAATGATGATAGAGTATAGTACTTATACTAAGAAAAACAAGACTAAATCTATCCACAAATATCTTCTAACAATTTGTTAATTTTACAAAAACTAATAACAAATTGATTAAACTAATTCTAACAATTCTTAACTTATTAACTATAATAACAACTATCATAAACTAGCATAGCTTAGTTTGTTTAAACTAACTTTTCTTCAATCCGCTTGGTAGGTAATTATTTGTAATGTAGATGCTTTGAACTTTCTAGACCAGTAGTTCAATTTTCATCACATCAATCATTTGGTTATGCTGAGTTAGCAGTTTGATTATGTTAAAGCTTATGTTGTTCAGCTTAACTAGCAAAATCTTGAGTATATGCCTTAACATCCTTTCAAGCTGTATAATCATAGTTAAACATTTAGTTTAGACCTAAAGTAATTAAATCATGGAAAAGAAAATAATTTTGTAAGAACAGCAATAATTTCTTTTCAATTAAGACTCCACTAAATATTTAACAATTTTTGAAACACCTTATCTCTCACAAAATGGACATTTAATTCCATATGTTTCATTCAAGAATGCAATACTAAATTTTAGGCTAAAACTGTAGCATATCATACCATAACATGGATGCTCAAGTAGAAAGCATGCATATTTCTTGCAATAAAGAGTGTAAACAAGCAAGCTCAATAGAGATATATGCTAAGGCATGATATTTTGATTCAGTATTCAAACAAGCATGACCGACTGCTTGTTTGAAGATCAAAATATTAAGTTCTCACCAAGAAAAACATAGTAAGTATCAACTAATCATCTATTATTTAGATCACAGACTCAATCTACATCAAAAAAGATATAAGTTCATGATTGTATTGCCTATAACATTGAAGACCATACATGCTAGTTTAAAAGCAACCCAATGGACATCAGTAAAGCAAGAGAGAAACTAAGATAATATATTAACAGTGTAAGAAATATCTGGCCGAATGATTGTCAAATATTGAAGACTTCCTACCAAGCTTCTGTGTATATGTGGATCTGAAAATGCATTACTTCCTATCTTGGTTAACTTTTGACTAGAAAATATTTAAGTGTCACATCCTTTACAATCATTCATTTTGGCTTTAAGAAGAAGATCAAGAACATACTTCTCTTAAAACAAATGTAACCCTTCAACATTCTCAAAAATTTTAATACCTAAAAAATAATAAAGATTGTCAAGATTCTTTAAAGCAAAAGTAGCACTGAATTGAGAAATAAAACTTGTAATTTATAAAGAGTTTGAACCTGTAATCAAGATGCCATCAATGTAAACAAGCACTAATAATACAAAAGAAAAATTGACTTTTAAGAATAAAGATGTGTTAATCTTAAAATTGCAAAATTTCCAAACAAGTAAATAACAATGAAGTCAATCATACCAAGCCCTTGATGCCTACTTAAGTCCATACAAAGTTTTGGTAAGCTTACATACATGATGAGGTTGAGTTAAATCAACAAACCCCTTAAATTTTTGCATATAAACATCCTTTAATAAATTTTCATTTAAAAAGGTATTATTGATGTCTATTTGCCTTCTAAACTAACTTTTCATCATTACAATGCTTAAAATAACTTTTACAATTGCTACCTTGATGACATGACTAAAAGTGTCTAAAAAATCAATCCCAAAAGTTTGATGAAATTTTTTTGCCACAAGTCGTGCTTTGTACTTTGAAATGGATCCATTAGTATTGTCTTTAAGTTTGAACACCTATTTACAATTTACTACTTTGAGATTTGGATAACAAGGAACCAAATGCTAAGTATTATTGTACATTAATGTATCATGTTTGGCTTGCATGACAACTATCCATTGAGAAGATAACAAGGCTTATTTGACAATGGTAGGCACAGACATTAAACTTTAAACAAAAACTGGCGTAAGCTTAAAAATTCCACATTTTGATCTTGTTAGCATTGGATGTTGATTTATAGGTTAAGAAGTATAAACAAGTATAATTATTGGTAGATGCCTTAAGATCTAATTATATTTTTTTGGATATTTAGCATATTTATTTCTTATGTATCATGATATTATTGATTAATATACTTTATATTATTTCATTATTATATATAAATAGATATAACAATACCCTTAAAATAATATGTTCAATTAATAGAAAACTACTATTAAATATCCCTTGTCAAGTATTATTATAGATAGAGTAATAATAATACATAGAGACTAATATGTGTGGTAACTGACGACAACATGTTTTATGTCATGATATAAGATATCAAATTAACACATAGGTACAAGTTAGTAAACTAATATACTAAACTAACCCGTTATGAAAATGCTACAAAAATTGTTATATGAGTATCATAAGCCATTTTCATAGTAACAATAGTGTATGTGATTCTTAAATTTGAAATCATCATGGTTTTCTACATTGAGAATAACATATTTTAATATTTTCAAACGTCATCCATAATAGAGTAAACTATAAAAAAAAAAGTTAAATATATAATGACTTATATAAAGAAATATTTGCAATCAAAATAAAATTTGTCCTTTTTATATAATGAAAGTAATATTTTTGGATTATTTAATTGAGTAAGACTATAAAAATGTATAACTATAATTTAATGAGTGAAAATGTGATATTTATATCATTTATTTGAATAAATTTAGTTATGATATTAAAAAAAATATAAAAATTAAACTATACGAGAGTGAAACATTTCATGTTTCGTATTCAATTAAGATATTTCGGACAAAAAAATTAAATTACATGATAATATTGGTCACAGATAAAGTGATATCAAACTACTAATGTTCTCGTTACTTGGGTAATTATGATGTGTTATTAAACACCGCTCACTATTTGTAACACCAAAATTAGATTATGGTGTCAATTTGGTGTCACTATCAACGTTATGAGAATATATTAGGTCTTATATTAAGATAAAAAAAAATGAAAATGTAAATTTATAAATAAGTTTTGATAGAAATGAAGAATTTTAAATTCGACTAAAACTCTTTGTGCTATCTAAGTATTGGGTTTAGCTACACCTATTATGTAAAGGTGGATAAAATTTAATAGTACAAATTTTATTGAATAGATTAGGTTTTAAAAAAAAAAAGGTCCAAACTTAATAAATTAACACACACAAAAAAACACAAGGGTTAACACTCTAGTTCTTTTCTAGTTGTGTGAATATCATAAAGATATAGATATAGATATATTGAATACGTGTTCATAGTTTGACAAATTAATCAACATATAGTTATGAATTCTAAATCTTTTCTTTATATATAACATGAATGTTTTATTTCATAGATCCTGATAAGCAACGAAAAATATTTTTTT
Organism: Khaya senegalensis; assembly: GCA_032402905.1. Taxonomy (NCBI): domain Eukaryota; kingdom Viridiplantae; phylum Streptophyta; class Magnoliopsida; order Sapindales; family Meliaceae; genus Khaya; species Khaya senegalensis. The sequence continues at coordinate 4,931,757 of CP135537.1, forward strand.
TTTTCTGGTTTGCTACAATAATATAGTTGGAAGAGGTAGAAATAGAATTAAAAAAGGAAGATGAAAATAATACTTAAGGAGAAAAGGTTGCTGCAAGTTACAGTGAAAAGTTAGATTAGCTATGATCTACAAGGAAGCTTTGAACAATAGGTATAAAAGAAATTGAAGCTAAGAAAAATGGCATTGACAATTTTGAAAGAGAAGAAGTAGAGTTCTCAGAGAAAGAAAATGTCGCTTCATCAAAAACAATGTCTTATTATATAAGTTTTCCTAAATTCTTTATGCAAACATTTGTAACCTTTATAAAAGGAACTATAACCAATAAAGACACAATGAGCGGATTGAAAAAAGAGTTTATGTTTATTATAGCTATGAAAGAAAGGAAAACAAAAGCAGCCATAAACTTTCATAAAGGAATAGTCAAATAAAGCATAAAAAGAAGATAAAAGCGTGGTACATTATGTAAAGTCTTACTTGGTTAATGATTTATTAGAAACACAAATGTATGAAGCATCCTAACAATGACATAAAGGACTTGAAGCATTTGACATCAGTGTTAATCCTATTTCAACTATGTGTCTATATTTTTTCTCAACAATCCCATTTTAGTGATGTTTATGTGGACAAATATATTGGTATACAATTCATAGTTTCTCAAATAAAGAACAAAAGCTACAAACTCTCCTCCATCATCAATTTGTAAGCACTTAATAGTTTTGAAAATTGATTTTCAACTTGTAATATGAAATGATGAAAACTTGAACAGCTTTTAACTTAAACTTCAGAAGAAAAATCCAAGTGTATCTATAATAGTTGCTTACAAAACTTATATAATATCTAAACTCTTTTTTTAAATTTTCAAAAGTTAAACCCCTTAAGTCAGCCTATACAAGATCTAAATATACTAATACTTTAACAACAAAAATATCGAAATAAAGTTTATGGCTTTTGCCACATTGACAAATATTATAGAAGGTAAATTCTTAGTTATATTGATAGGTGGTAAGTTTTTACAACTTTGCATTACAACTTTGAGAATTTTGGCACAAGGATGGTAAGTCATTGATGCAAAATGGAAAGAAAACTTGAAGTTGTAGTTTGTACAATAATTGTTAAGCAAGTAGAATTCAAATGATATCTATCATCACTTTGATTTAAACTAGTAGCTAAATAATCAAATTTCAAAGAACTTGCATAACTAAAAGAAATTTCAGACAGACTATAAGGTGGTAAAATTGAAAGCATGGACTGAGGAACTAAGATTTTATTTTCTGAGTAACATGCACCAGTAAAGTTTGGAAGCAACAACTTATAAAGATCTTTCATAGCCACTCTTCTCAGCAGCAACAGACCATTCATTTTATCTTCAGTAAAACAATTATTATTAAAGAATTCAATAGTAACATCATTGTCACAAAAAGCTTGGAAAAACTAATTAATTTTTTTGTGATTTAGAGACACATAACATATCTTTAAATATGCTTAGGTGATTTTGTGTATGATCTAAAAAGGTTTTCAGTAATAATTTCATAATACCAACAAGTGTAATTTTTAAACCTTCTCCATTACTAATGATTAATCTTTCATTACCCGTAAAATCTTCATGAATAACAAAATTCTTCACATAATTAGTCAAATAATGTATAACTCCACTATCAATATACCATCTATCATTAGCCAAGCCTTTCATTTTAGCATATAAGCTATCTTAGCCATATGTTATTTTTGATGAGCTTGCTAGAAATACTATTGCAAATAGGAATTCTAAAGAGGTGTTAGTATATATTCTTTATTAAATCGATGAAAATAAGCTGGTACGATGTGACCAGTTTTAAAACAAATCTAACAGGTAGGCTTATTATTACCTTGACCTCTATTTTGACCTCTTCCTTTTAAGAAACCTCAACCACCTTAAAAATTTTTGAAGTTGAAATTTTTTCTATTCTGATCACTAAACCTTGGATTCTTATATCTTTGATTAAAATTATAGCCTCATTTATTCTTAGATTTCTATTTATTATGCCTATAGGCATAATTAGCTTGAATTTTAATAGTAAGATCGTTATTTTGCTGCATTAAACGACACTCATGTGTCAACAAAAGAGAATAAATATCATGTAGGTTTTTATTTTCTCCTTTACTAGTGATATAAACAGTCACAAAATTGTATTCATATCCTAAACCTCCAAAAAGGCATATCATTATCAAAAATTGGAGTTCCAATAACTATTAATTTATCAATTAAACTTTTCATCTTCAAAACATACTAAAAAATAGTTATGGATTCCTTTTTTAAGGATTAAGTTGAAATCGTAATTGTAGAGTCTTAGCTTTTAATTAATAACCAAACTGCTACTTTAAAAAAGTTTGAACGTTAAATATATATGACTAATCAATAAGCTTAATATTGCTTCATTCATAGGTGAAAGAAGCCACTTGAGTAGGAATTGATCCTATTGATCCTATCTCCTTCAAAGAATAAAATTTGGATTCTCATGCATCTGACCACTAATCTCAACTATAGTAAACCTTTTTGGTTTATTTTTCTCACCATTAATAAAAATTTCAAAGCTACTATCTCTTATAGATGGCAAGACCTGAGACTTCCACATAAAGTAAGTAGGCCATCGAATCAATGATTTGCTCTAATACCGAAAGAAGATTCAATGTGTTTGGTTATTAAGAAAATTTACAAAGAAAGTTTTTTCAGTCTTATTGAATAAATGATGATGGAGTACAGTATTTATACTAAGAAAAACAAGACTAAGTCTATCCATAAATATCTTATAATAGTTTGCTAATTTTTCAAAAACTAACAATAAATTGATTTAACTAACCATAACAATTCTTAGCCAATTAACTATAATAACAGCTAGCACAGCTCAGCTTGCTCAAACTAACTCTTCTTCATTCTTTTTAATAACTAATCATCTATAATGCAAATGCTTCGAACTCCTTGGACCAGTAGCTCAATTTTCATCAAATTAATCATCTAGTTATGCTAAGTTGACAATCTAATTAGCATGCTTCTTAACTTACATTTTAAACTTATTTTGTTTAACTTGACTAATGTTATCTTGAGTATACACCTTAACACTACCAACATACATCTCATATTTAACATCTCTAAATAAACTTTACCTACTACTAAAGTGCAATTTAAAGTCCTAAAGACTAAATACATAAACAAGTCTTAACAAACAAATCAAAAGAAAATACCACATTATCAATATTAGTCAACAACATTGTTGGTTAGAGTTTGTTGCTCTACCACACCACCAAACTACCTCCACCTCATCTTGTTTACTTCAAGTCCATTATCTTTTTTATTGTACATTAATCCCAATTATCATATTAAGGGTAATGTTATATCATAACATCATCTTTGAATATGTTATAAGAAGCATGACCTCAAGAAAAAGTTGTTTTATCCAATATAGATATTGCATTACACAAGACTTAAGTTTTTCTTTTCCTTATGTATATAAATGAAATATTATTAAAAAAAATAAAACATATAAACTCTATTTAAAATAAATACACATGACTAAATATATTCAGAAAAGTAGCTTGTACTCTTTCTATACAATAGGGAGAAAAGAAATTTCGATACCCTAAGTTAAAGATATTCAACATTGTATGTTCAAAAAAATTCATCTTAACTAAAATTTATAAACTCAAAGGTTTGTTGTAAAACAAGTATTTACTGCATCAAAACAATCTAAGCTTTGACAAATAAGTCAAATTACAACATTCGTGTGTATAACAGTTTTGTTGATAAAAAAGCATTTTACATACTATCATCTTTATTTCAATTGCCAATAAACTGGTTTTTTCATTTTCTTCTTTTTTAAGTGAGAGTTGAGACCAAAAATTTAGAAAAAAAAAAAAAACCCCCCAAAACTTCTTATGCATCATAGGATTTTTGTCAAATGTTATTATCTTTGATACATGTACATCTTGCAGGCATCTGACCCAAGATGGACTAGAAAATTCAAAAATTTTACTTTTAACATATTTATTTACATAAATAATAACTCACCGAAAAAATAAATCATATATTAATATTTAAAAGACAAGAAATGTGTATCAACAGTTAACGTCATTTGTAAGAATTGAATAAAACAAGTAAACTTGAAGTTAGAAGGAAAAAATTATTGAGTTGGAAAGCAAATTTCATGGTTATGGGACTTTTAAAAAAAGAATTAGAAGAAGGACAAATAATAAAAATAAAATAAAATTAGAATAAGCCAACCACTGGTCATCAGTTACTTCTTTTATAAATATTGATTGACAATTTACAATCACACTCTTAAAGAAATAGAAATGTTCAAATCTAATTTAACATAGAAGCAAAATGTCAAATTAATCCCTAAATGAAAAATGGAAGATGTTGTTGATTGTTATTTGTAGCCGTCGGCCACCGTTTACCATCGTTTGTCGTTGCACAATTAACATAGTTTGAAATCTTGAGGGTACTATCGAAATCTAACAAGATCGATGAATCAACCTCAACCGAGATTCATTATCGACTACCAAACCAAAATGTCATCGTTATTATCCAACGTAAAGAAAAACCCATTTATTTCCACAATCAATTCACCTCGATCCACTGTTCATGAGAACACACCTCCACCACCACCACTACCACTTTTTGTCCCATTCCTTGTTCAGTTTTTTCGCCCATCTTTTGTCACTGATCACCTTACTAGACGTAAAATTGCACGAAAAATTACAATGTCACCCTATTTTTTTTTCGTGTTTTCCCGCCTAACCGTCGCCATTTAGACCAAATCACCATGTCTAATGTGTTCCTCATGGTCAAATCTTCCATATCCGACCAATACAAAACCGTTTCAGCCACCATTTGCTAGCATTGGCATTGGTGAGAGAAATTATAGTTAAGCCCCACAAAGATAATAAATTATGATTCATTCCTTAGTTGACTAAACTGCTACAGGGTAGTCTTATATCTGTCATTGATGAGGAAAATATAGTATGCCTTGTATATACAGTAAATTATGATTTAGGCCTTAATTAACTAATTAGTTTCAACATAGTCCTATATTTGCTCTTAGTGAGGAAACTTGTAGGTATGCCCCCAAGAAATAGTAAAATAAGATTCAGGCTTCAAATAATAAGATTGGTGCAATTTTGTCCTATATTCTCATTGGTGAGATAAATTATAGTTTTATTGTAGTTTTGATCAATACCGTATCTATAGAAATAGTCCACTCAACATTTCTAATCCATCTAAACTTATTGAAAGGATAAAAAATATCTAATGGAAGTCTTGAGAGCACTATGCATTATTACTCCTACTAGAAGAAAGCCTTACCAAAATTTATAAGAAAAAAACTTATATAACTTTAAGAAAAAAATACGAGAATATAAATAAAAGGTCCAAATAAAGGAAAAGATGACTTTAAATGAGTTATGGCACTTTCAAAGTAATACCAAAAACAATCCTTAAAAGCATTTTATTCTTATTATTTTACTAAATTATGTTTTATGATTTACTTTTTTGGTATTACAATCACATATAGAAAACTTTAAAATTCATTGAGGCATTGAAAGGTTTTTGTCATATTTCCAACACTTTTGATCAATGTTCATCTCACAGGCATTTAACTTGAAAAGAATTAGAAAATTCAAAAATTCCATATTAGCATATTTGTTTTTGTGAAAAAAATAAATCAGATATAAACAATTAAAATTTGAAAAATATATATCAATACCATTAAATTAGATCTTCACGTGAGAAATTAAAAATAATATATTATATATACTTTTGTTATTTTTTATTGCATTTTATTTTTAGCAATAATATTGATATAATATTTTTAGCAATAATATTGATATAATATTTCTTGATTACTTACTTTAAGTTCTTATTTCTAATATTTATTATTTTAAGTTACATTATTATCAAGATAAAGATACTACTTTTATCACTATTATAAACTAATGTTTGCAAAATATAGAAAGTTATTAGAATTTAAAGTTCTACAACTCAATCTTATTAATCAGAACCTAAAGTTTTAAGATACAATTTTTAGCGTCCTAATAAATAATTTTGAAATATGAACATGAGTTTTTAAAATAAGAACTTAAAATTTTAAAAATAATTTCACAAATAATTATGATAAGACCTTTAAATTCTAAATATTAATTTCTAGATTGGACTTAAAGTTCTAAGTTTAAAAATACATTTATATATTTTCACTATTTTTTCATGGTGTTTAGATGTGAAAATACATTATATATGTCGTGGTTTGTAAGGCGCCATTTTAAAAAGGAAAAACAAATATACTTCCAAGATAAAATTCAAAGTCATGATTTTTTTTGTATTGTTTTTATTTGAAGTTGATTATAATAACTAAAGAGAAATATTCTCTGAGAGTAAAGATAATAAAATATTTCAAAAAATTACAAAATTATAAAACTATTTTAAAATATAACTCAATCTTATTTATTAGTACTTTACAGTTGAAATTGTGTGGTAAAAAAGTTATTAAAAATAATATGTTAGAGAATACACTCCTTATTTTTTTACCTTTAATGTCATACTACCACAATAATTTTATAAGCATAAATTCAAAATTATATAAAATTATTTTTATGTCTTTTACTTACTATAAATTATATTCATTTATTTGTTCAGCATTTTTGAAAGTGAATATAAACTAGAATTCTTAGAAATAATTGTAAATGAATATGTTCAAAATGATTAAAAAAAAGACATATTATTGCCCATGCAGTAGTCGTAGGTCTTCTCAATGAGAAAACATAAAAATATACATATCCATTAGTGAAATTTTAAAAGTATGATAATTTTTATTATCACTATGCTATGAAATGACATTAATCATGTACTTGTTGAACGTATAAAAATATAATAAAATCTTACTCACCATCCATAAAAGTGAAGGAAAGAGAAAGTACTAAAATGCATATTAAAAAAACTTTCAGCTTTATTATTTAAATTGTATTATACAACAATAAATATAATTGAAACTGCGCAATAATGAATAGAAATTTGTTAATCCAAAAACATTTATATTATAGTATGTCTTGATCACTTAAGATCTACAATTATGCATAGAACAATTGAGAATTCCCATATGCACCTATTACAGAACCAAGGTATTTTATTCTACAATATGAGTATTTCCACCATTTGGTCACAAAGAAAACTAATGGTCAGACTATCCTTTATAGAATTAGTTTTGAGTCTCTATCATTTTTATAGAGAATTCAAGATAAAATTATAGGTCTATTTACCCACCTAATAGACTATTTTGTTATTTTATAGTTTTAAGTGATACATCCCTTAGAAACATATTTATTTATTATCTACTCATAATTTTGTATTTGTTAGATCACTTGCACATATCATCAAATTAAGGACATAATTTTCTAATTAGTTGATAATGATTATACGTCTAAATGATGTTGGTGAGTTTACGTCTAAGCCTTTTGATGACTATCATACATCAATATGGATTGATAAAGAGCATCATGTTTTACATGTCCATAAGAATGGATTTGTTAAAAATCACTCATTAAATGACGAAAATTAATTGCTCAAATTTTATTATTATTTTTATTATTGCTTTTAATTTGCAACAATTTGATGTTAAGAATGCATGTAAATCCCTCGACAAATTCTGCATATGTATATAATTGCTATGTATTGAAAAAGACTCGTCCATCTTTAGTTATAATTTTAGTTAATACAAAATATTACATATGCCTCTCTATTATTTTTATTTTTATTTTAACCTGATATTTTAGAGATATTTTTCTTCTCTTTTCCCTAAGAAGAAGACTAAAGTATAAAAATAAAGTAATTAAGAAAATGTTCAATTAGCTATTAACTAGAACCAACCAAATGAACTTAGTTGATAAATAGGTGAAGCCCAAATCTAGAGAAAAATCAAAGAACCATAGAAAGTACAGGAGCTCGCCAAGCCCATAGTCTAGTCTCAGTCTCTTCTTATAACTTGACAGTTAAGAAATTGAAACTTGGAAGAAAAAGCCTCTCGAAACGACTCTAATTCCCTTAAAAATAGTTAGATAGAAACATTTGGTAGTGGAACCTATCTAAAGTAATTAAGATCACCAATTTTATCATTGTTATTTGGTTCATCGATAATCCTTAAAAATTACTAAAAAGGTAATTTTTTTCTTTTTTTTCTACGCTTTTCTTGTCTAGTGTGGATTTCATTAAATTGAAATTTATGTAATTATTATTTTTCAAGTAGTTTTAAAACATGTTGTGGGTGTCTTTTGATTGCTTAAAAATTATTGGCTTAAATATGAGTCTCATGCATGTATTTCAATTTTATTACCTGCTTTGCATTTAAAGAATATCCTTTTGGTTTTGATGGGATAATTAATGGTAGGTTCATGCATTGAAATAATGATGATGCTTAAATTTGAAAGTGAGGATTTGAAAGGTATTTAAAACGACTTAGGCTTGAACACCTTTTTGTAGGATTATGTATCTTTGAGTTGTATAATGAATTATGAATCTAAAATTGACTACTTTATGGATGGTATATGATTTTGCACTCTTCAGTGTACTGTAAGCTATGGTTTCTTCATGGAGATTGGATTTTGATTGAATGGTAATTTAAGGCAATTTTTTGATATAATAATTATGTTAACAAATTATTTTTTTAGGAAGTATATACAACTCACAATTTTGCTATCCTTAAGCATTTGAAAGCGTTAGGAGTATTCTTGAGGAATAAAAATTGAGAAGTGAAAAAGCTGATATGAGAACTCATCTGTTTCATTTTTTTGACGTAATAATAAATTTATCATTTTAGACTTTACAATTCATACTGAGAACGAATACCAAAGAATACCGTCAATGAGTCATAAATGTCATGACTGTAACTAATAAATGCTTATGAATGGGAAATGAAAAATGACCATTAAATATAGAACAATTAATCGATAAATGTTCAATGATAATGCATTAATTAGAGTAACCACACATTAGCTAAGATAATTGTTCAATTAAGCTTATATAAAATAAAGTCAATCTCAAAGTAAAAGGTAAGCACACATTATTATTTGAAAAACTTTCTTACTCTATTAATATTAAAATACTTTTCTAACTTAAGCTTCCAAGGGTTGTCGTTAGAAACCCTACTAACCTTTAACTTTACTATTCTTTGAAGGAAAATCAAAGAATAATGCTACTAAGAATTGAGAACCAAGGAAAGTTGAACATGTTAACTAGCTAACAAGCATCCAATATCAACAATTGGCACTATATATAAGTGTAGTGATATGTACAGATATATTGCTAAAATATACTGTAAATCAAAGCTAAATGAATCTTGATTTAATCAACTAGTTGATGATACCAAAAAGCATTCAAGAAGAGAAAGAAAAAAACACTCGAATTACGTGGTATGGCAATTGATGCCTACATCCATGGATGAACAAATCTCAACTCTCTTTTTATTAATTAGGAATAAAAGAATATCTAGATTACAATCACAAAACTACAATCCAATGAAGAAGAAGATTACAGCCAAGAACCTTGCACTCACTTTCTATAGACGATTCTTGATACTCTTTTTTCTACATCACACCACCATTCACCAAGTTCCAATCGTGAATGAATATTCCTCCTTATAATCTTTGAATTTTCTTGCCATTTTGAAAGAGAATTAGTTGACCTTTTTAACAAAAGTTTTTGTTGATAACTATAATGTCAGTATTAACTGTCTAACTACCTTCTTTAACTAACACTTAACTAACTTCCTTCTTAAGAACTCATTCAATCAATCCTTCTTATACTTGTAAATCACTCATGGACTCACAAATCTCTACCTTGATTAACCAAAGAACTAAAATCAATCATCATTAAACTTCTTAAGCAGATTCAATATTCATCAAGTTCAAACAAAATTTAAACTTGACACTAGAAACAAGTTTAATCAAGATATCAACTAGACTTGGTTGTGATTTAATCTTTACCAATCTCACATTCTCATCATTTATTACATCCCTAATAAAATGCAACCTGACATTTATATGTTTAGTCCTCTTATGATACATCTGATTCTTCACTAAATGCAAAACACTTTGGCTACTATAATGAACATTTACTTTATCTTGATTAACCAATAATTCATTTATCAAGCCTCTTATCCACAAGGATTCTTTAACAGTTTTAATTGTAACAATATATTCTACTTCAATAGTATACAATGCAATTATATAGAATAAAACAATAACCTGTAAGTGATCTTCTTCTGTCAAGATTTGCTTCATAGTCAGTATCTACATACCCCAGAAGTTTTTCATGTTTTGATACATTTTTGCCTTACATCAATCTATGATTTTTTTATACCATTCAAATACCTTAGAATCCATTTGATAGCATTCTAATGTTCCTTTTCTAAATTTCCCATGTATGTACTTACCAAACTCACTACTTGTGATCTATCAAAACGAGTACACCCCATGGCATACATCAAACATTCTATAACACTTACATAAGGTATATTGATCATAACATACTTTTCTTTCCTAGTAAGTAGTACTTAATCCTTTGATAACTTGGAGTAAGAAGCCAATAAAGTTAGAACACTTTTTGATCCAGTTATCCCAAACTTATTAATTATCTTATTGATATAATCAGTTTGAAATAAGAACAGAGTCCCTTCTTTCCTATTTCTGAAAATTTGCATCTTAAGTATTTTCTTAACCTCTCCAAAATTTTGCATTTCAAACTCAAAACTTAATAAATCTTTAAGTTCTTTTATTTATTCTTTATTTTTACAAGCTATCAACATATCATCAATATAGAGTAGTAGATAGATAATATCTGATTTTGAAATATTTTTAAAATAAACACAACTGTCATAAAGACTTTTGTTGTATCCTATATTGATCATAAACATATCAAACTTCTTATACCATTGTCGAGGTGATTTCTTAAAGCCAAAAAGAGATTTTTTCAAAAGACACACTTGTCATTCCTTGCCTTTCCCTTCAAAACCTTCAGGTTATGTCAATATAATATTTTCTTTCAACTCTATATATAAGAAGACTATTTTAACATTTAATTGATCTAACTTTAGATTCTAATTTATTGTAATTGCTAAGACAATCCTTATGAAGCTGTGTTTCACTACTGGTGAAAAAACCTTATTGTAATAAAGACCTTCTTTTAGTATTAAACCCTTTACAATAAGTCTTACCTTAAATCTAGCCTCTTCCATACCTGGTACCCCTTCTTTAATTTTGAAAATTCATTTACAACCAATAATTTTCCTATTTGGTAGTCTATCAATTAATTTATATGTTTGATTTTTCTCTAATGATCTCATTTGCTCCTTCATAACATCCAGCCATTCATTCTTATATTTACTTCTCATGGCTTACTTATAGAATTGTGGTTTATTATCATTTATAAAATCAAAACATCACAAGAGCATAAGAGATTAAATCTACATATCCATACTTGTTTGGTGGTCTAATATGCCTTCTTTCTCTGTCTTTGGCTAATTGAAAATCATCCAATATTGTTATTCATTAATCATCACTATCACCCTCTTTATGAAATTAATCTATCGAGGATCTCATACCTCCTTTGTCAATTGTCTCCACCTCAAACTGAACACTATCTATAGGGTCATTAACTTACTAACTATTTGATTCCTTTTTACTTTGATTTGTCAGTATAGTTTTCTCATTAAAGATAACATCTCGACTAATTATATATGTTGGAGGAACTGTTGATGAACACCAAATCTTGTAGCTTTTTACTCTCTCCAAGTAACTTACAAAAACACCCTTAATGGCTCTAGGTTCAAGTTTTCCTTAGTTTATATGTACATATAAAAGATAGCCAAAAATTCTTAACTTGTTAAGATCAGAAGGTTTTCCATACCATACCTCCTATGGTGTTTTAAGTCTAATAGCCATTAAAAGACTTCTATTAATTAGATAAGCTACAGTAACAACAACTTCAGCTTATAATGACTTTGGAAGGTTGGCCAAAAGCATCATACATCTCACTTTTTTCATTATGGTTCTATTCATTTTTTATTTTTTTTTGTTAACCTATTCTGTTGTGAAGTTGTCTTACAGTCTTATGCCTTGCAATACCTTCTCTTTTACATAGATCATTAAACATTTTATTATATAATTCAAGTTCATTATCTGTCCTAATTCTCTTGATCTTCTTGCTTATCTAATTTTGTATAAGGGTCATTCAAGCTTTAAATTCATCAAACACTTGATCTTTTTTCTCAAACACATAAGCCTAGACTTTTCTTAAATGATCATCTATGATGGAGAGAAAATATCTAGCACCTTTAAAAGTTGAAATTTGAACATGTCCCCATAGGTTTGCATGGATATAATCTAAGTTTTCTTTTGTTTTATGAATTGCAGTAGTAAACTTGATTCTGTGTGATTTACTAAGTACACAATCCTTACATAATTTAAGTGAGTCAATTTTATTCTTACTTAAGCAAACCTTGTTTGCTTAATTCCTTTAATCCTTTGATACTCATGTCTTAACCTAAAATGCCACAGTCTTGTCTTCTCCTCATTTTCGATAATTGTATTTGCAGAAGTTATTACTCTTTCAAGAATATATAGACTATTAACCTTTTTCCCTTTCATGATGATCATAAAACTCTTGTACACCTTTAAAATTTTCTTTTTAGCCTTAAAGGAATAGCCTAATTTATCTAACATCTTAAGTGAAATCAAATTTCTCTTAAGATTAGGAATAAGTATTACTTGCTGAAATTCTCTTTTAACACCATTAAATATTCTAATTTTAACATTCCCAATGCTAATTACTTTATAGATCATTTTATTTCCCATTAGGACTATACCACTATCAAAATAACTTAAAGAAGTGATGAGATTTTTATTTGGAGTCATATTAAATGAACATCCAAAATCAAGAACCCACTCACTTTCAGTTTTGATATCCAAGGCAATAAAAAGATCAATATTGAGATATCCATCTTTAGAACAATCACTAGCAACCTCTAAAGTTGTTTGAACATCTGAAATTGATAAAATATTTTTTAACTCGTGTTCTTTTTCGACAATTACTACGTCTCCATTGATTTTTCTTATATTTTTTTTTTTGGTTCTCTTGTTCTAGATAATTTTTGATAAAATGCCTCTCTTTATGACAAAAAAAAAGCATTTTCTCTTTACATTCTTTGATTTCAACATGTTTTGATTTCTGGGCTTTGATCCTCTTTTCTTATCACTTTCTCCATTGATAAGCTTGTTCTTTCATACAATAAAGTTTTAACAAATGCTTATAAGATCTTGGTAAAGAACATACTAACATTAGGGCCTAATCTTCATCTTCCAACATTATATCCAAATTCTCAAGATCAATTATAATTATGTTAAAGAGATCAAGATGGACTTCAATTTTTATTTCTTCTTCCATCTTAAGTGTATATAATTTTCTTCATGTACAATTTATTTGCCAGTGACTTCTGCATATATAATCTTTCAAGATTTTACCATAAACCAACTATTGTCTTTTCTTTTGATTCCTCCTAAAGTATCTTGTCTCTAAGGCTTAAAATAATGGCACTGTGAGATTTAGTCAAGATATCTTTCTTCTCCTTTTCTATCAGAGTATCTGGCATATTTTCTTTACCTTCAAGAACATCTTCAAGACCTTGGTGAACCAATAAAGCTCTCATCTTGATTCTCCATAAGTTAAAGTCATTATCTCTTATGAATTTTCTATATCATACTTTGTAATTAACATAGTAATCAATCTAAGCTCTGATATCAATTTGTAATGATATGTACAATAGATTGCTAAAATATATCCCTAAATCAAAGCTAAATAAATTTTGATGATACCAAAAAATATTCAAGAAAAAAAAGAAAAAACACTTGAATTTCGTAGTTTGATAATTGATGCCTACATTTATAAATGAATAGACCTCAACTCTCTTTTTATTAATCAAAAATGAAAGAATATCCATATTGTAATCACAAAATTATAGATCAGTGAAAAAAAAGATCACAGCCAAATAATTTACACTCACTTTCTGCAAACAATTTTTGATATCCTATTTTCTGCTTTATACCACCATTTACCAAGTTCCAGTCATGAATGAATATTCCTCCCTATAATCTCTGAATTTTTTTGCCATTTCAAAACAAAATTAGTTGACCATTTAACAAAAGTTTTTGTTCACAACTGTAATGCCAATATTAACTATCTAATTGCCTTCTTTAACTAACACTCAAGAAATTTCCTTCTTAACAGCTCATTCGATCACTCCTTCTTATACTTTTGAATCATTCATGGACTCATAATAAGAACCAAATAAAGAGCTTTTTAAAGAGGAATAATGACTACGTTCAAGAAAGAACAAATGGAAAGAATTTTGGATAGGTTGCAGTAAAGTTTTAAGATTTAAGTAATCATACTCCTATAGAGAGAGATGGTGAAAGAATAGAGGAGTTACAAGGGGCAAGCAAAGCAAGTTAAGATAATGAAAGAGATGATGAGAAAAGCTTGGCAGCGTATGGCCAAACAGTTTAAGTAAAGTCTTAGTGCCACAAAATCAGGAAATGGAATGGGCAATGGCAACTCAAGAATAAGGCATGAAAAATAAGCAAATAACAAACAAAGAATTGGCAAAGATTATCACTTAGAGAAGTATATTGCTACCCAAAAAGGGAAAAAAAAAGATTGAAAATAAAGAAAAAAGTAAATAGGGTTCTCGCCGCCAAAATACTTAATGTCCTATTTAAACTTATGAGTACTAAAGACAATGAGTAACAAGAGCAAAAAATTCTTAAGGCCATGTAACATCCTCAAATCTAGATATTCCTCTGAAACTTTAGTATAATTATTTTTGTAGTATATTTTGAGTTTTGAACTGTGAAATATATAAGAAAATTTTTGGAACTTTAGTTAGAGCAATTTTAACAAAAAAAAAAAGGGGAGGTCAAAATAACAATAAAAGGCAAAACTGTCATTTTGAATAAGCGTTGATAGATCAAATAAGAGACGATTGACTTAAGAGTTGTATTTTAGTTATTACTGAAGAAAAATATAGGTTGGATAATTTTAAAATGGTAAGAATCGCTAATTTGTCGAAAAGAATAAATAAAATGATAATTTTGTCGAAAATGGTAAAATGATCAATTTACCAATATCACAAAGGTCAGATTGAAACTAAATTTCTAATAATGTTAGAAATATTGTTAGAAGTATGTAGAAAGAAATAAAATCGAATTTAGACAAAAATACCTTTAGAAAAGAGAAGAAAAAGATCAAAATGATCAATTTTCTTTCCTATGGGCAAAATGGTCATTTCATAAGAAATTTTTGAATTTTGTGTCACTAAAATCTGATGGACTAAAGTGAAAGAATATGAAAATAGTTTAAGTAGCCTCATAATTTTCTTAGGAGTTAAATAGAAGCTTTGAAAAGTTATTGGGTAATAGTATAATTTTTAAAAATATGAATGTGGATAAGAATGGTTGACTTTTCAAAATTGAAGCAAATCCGCCTTTTTCTCTTCTCCTTCCCATGAGCTCCCATTTCTTTCTCTTTCAATTTTTTTAAAAGAAATCAAGCAAAATCTCTTAATCCGCCCGTTTAATCGTGTTATTGTAGAATGAAAACTTGTTCTACGCGTCAAGAGCTTGAATTTGACGGCAAAATTTCTTAATTTTATTAAGTTTTAGTTTTTAGAGTTGTTGAAAAAATTATTTAAATAATAGTTTTATGGATTAAATGATATTTTAGGTTTTTTTAGCTTGAATTTGGTGCAATAACCATCATATTTGGATTTGAGGTAAGAACCCTAAACCCTAATTTTGTAATTTAGGGATTTTGAAGAATTGATGCCCAATTTATAAAATTGAGTGTTTGTAAAATATATTGAAATTGATAGAATTGTATAAATAAGAAAAAAAAATTAGTTTGTGTATAATAGGATATATTTGGTTACTATTTATTAAGTACTCAAATACTTGATTTTAATGTGTTTTGATATGTTTAAATGTGTATAAATGTGTTTGAGAATAGATGGAATTGGTAAAAATTGGTTTAGATATGTAAAATGAAAGAAAAATAGAAAAAAGGAGAAAATGGTCCATTTTGGGTTACTGTTCATAAATATTAAATTATTATATTTTTGATGTGTTTATGTGTTAGTAATTGTATTGGGAATAAATGAAATTAGTAGGAATTGGTTTAGATGTGTAAAATGGAAGAATAATAGAAAAATGGCAAAATAGTCAATTTTGGGTACTGTTTGTTTAGTGTTAAATTATATTAATTTAGAAATGTTTAGAATGGTTGATTAAATATGTGTGTATATATATATAAATGAAAATTTCATTGCCGGAGAATGGCTACGGGTGTGAGATTTGAAAGTGTTTTAAGTGATTGATTAATTATGTGTGTAGATTTGTTTGTGTATATGTGTGTGTGTGTGTGTGTGTGTGTGTGTGTGTGTGTGTGTGCGCGCGCGTGTGTAATTGTGAAAAAATTAATGTGTGTGTGTGTATAATTGTGAAAAAATTAATGATTAAATATTCCTTATAGTCACGCCTTAGTCCGCCAACATCCATCATCTAAAGAGGTATTTTAAAATACCTTTCCGGCGATGTATGTTTAATGTAGGAATACTTTAATATAAGTATGTACGTGTGTGTGTGCGTGAATGTATGTGTGTGTGTATATATATATATATATATCGTAAATGGATTAAAATTATATATATATATATATATATGAATAGATATATATATGAATTGGTTATTGTTATTATTAGGAATATTATTTTTATATTTGATTTGGTGGTACATAAATGGATGGGTATTGAAAAGCGGCGATAGGTATAAATTATTTTATATTAGGAAGAAATTATAAAATGTTGTATATGTGATTATTAGAATTTTAATAAATTACTAAAAAGCCCTTGAGTAATAGTAAAGGGTAAATAAGTAATATGAACATATGATTAATTGTGGAGAAATGTATAAGTGGCTAATATTCTTAAGATATGATTTCGGAATTTTCTTATACACCGGTAGAGCCGCTTAGGATAAAATGGAATAATGATTTATTATTTATTGTGGCGCTCCTTGGGACACATGGAACCCACAGTCGTCCTTGTAGTGTCCGAAATTGTACGTGAGAAACCACTGCAGTCCTCCATGGCGCCTTTGGGCACGTTGAACCCATGATAAAAAGCGGCAGTTCGCCATGGCGCCCTTAAGGGCATGATGAACCCATGGTAGCATTATAATTGTGCCAAACTTATTCATGTATTGGTGTGTAAGATAAATAACGTGGTCATGATCCATAGTTTGCCTAAGAATGACTGATCAAATGAAAAGAGAATAGGATAGTATAATTAGAATAGATAGAGTAGAAAATGTACAAAGGAAAGTGGTACTATACTATGATTATTCGTAATATTCTCATTGAATTGTTAATTGCGTAGTTAGGATGGTTAGTCCTAACTGGTTATTATGTAACGTTAGATATACAGAATATATTGTTGTCCTGATTAGTTATTATTTGTATGGTTGGAATATTATAGTTTGTTAAATTATTTTATTGGGTTTTATAGTTTTTACTGAGTAATTTTAAATTACTCACTCCGTGGTTGAAATGATTTTCAGGTATAACTAGTAGGGCAGTGGAACCGGACAAACTCTCAGAATAGTGACCTGTCAAGAGAATTGGGAACACCAGATTTTGACGATGTAATAATTGTACTTTTGTTATAAATCGTATTTTTGATATATTGTATATATTGTAAATAAGTATATATGATGAATGTTTCATTTGATAATAAAAAAAAAATAGTGTTTTTTTTTATATACTTATTTAAAAATTATTATTATTATTATTATTTTAAATGGGTAAGGGAATCCCACAGGTCAATTCAAAATTAAAGAAAAAGCCTTAAAGAAAAATCTAAAGGATACCATAAAGAATGAGACAAGAATGATTGCTTGAAGAATTAAAGAAATTGAAATAGAAAATGCAATAACTCAAGAAAAAGTGAGAAATCAAGGAAAAGAGGGAGTGCAAATTCACAACAAAGATGCCCTTGTGTTAGAAAATCATAAATTTATAACTCTAAAGGAATTTAAAATGCTGCAAATTGCAATATATATTAGGCAAATAGATCTTACATTATACTTAAATTGATACAAGAAAAATGATGCATATATAAGTGTTCACAGAAATGAAGATGTGCTGACCTTTGTCATTGATGTTGAAAAGCATGCACAACTCTAGTACAAAAACCTATCTAAGAGGAGTATCAAGTCTTTTTAATAGTTATGCCACGAATTCACTAGAAAATTTTGAGAAGTAATCATACTAAGGACTTGAAAAGCCTAAAATTAATAAAACAAATGGTGAATAAGAGTATGATGGATTTTGTAAAAAAGTATTGTTCTGAAGTGTTGAAGTTAAGGGTATACAGCTATCCAATCACTTTGGAATAGCTAAAGAAGGGAATAAAATTATGTGCCTTTTGGTATAACATACAACTTTGTATAACGTAATATAGCACAAGGTAAAAAAAGCCATCATAACTAAGGAAAAAGTTGCAAAAAATAGAAAAGAGGAAAAAAAAAAAAGAATAACCAAGAATCTTCAAGGTTCAAAGAACCAAGAAGACATAGAAATCAGCAAGTATTAAAAAGACATAACAATAAGTACCATCAAATGAAGAGTATTTGGTCAACAGTCAATAATAGAGAGGGCATCCATGTTGAAAAAGACACTTACAAATGAGAGGATTACAAAAAGAAAAGAAAGAGATAAGACAAAGGCTATCAATTTCTCATGAGAGCTAAGAATGAATGGTAAAGAAAATTGAAAAAGGTAGTTTATAGCATTAGATACATCACTAGACAAAATTTATGAAAACATTAAAGATAAGGAAATGTTAATAATGTCAAGGAAACTCAATCCATCAATAGGAATTAAAAATAAAAATAAATATTATGTTTTTCATTATATCTAAAGGCATGATATCAACGATTGTGTAAAGTTGAAGGAACAAGACAAGGTGTTAATAAAAAATAATTACTTAAGGGAGTACATTATGAACCATGGAAGTAAAAATAATGAAGAATCTAAGAATTCAAACAGATAAAGATCTATGATCAACACTAGAAGACCAATTTTAGCAAAAGACTCAAATCAAACTCAAAAAAATTATTCTCGATATTCAACAGAGGTAGTAATGATGCAAAATATGATTTTTACTATTCAAGTGTACAAAAACCTGAGAGTAAATAATGATCCCATTATGTTTACCAAAGAAAATGCAAAGAGTGTCAATTATCCATATGATGATGCTCTAACAATAACTGTGAACATGGCATCTTCATTAATCAACCGAGTATTTATTGATCCTCAAAGTTCGGTTTACATTTTATTCAAAAACCATTGCACGAGATAAGAGTAAAAGAGGTGAGATTGAAGAGGGTGCAAACTTCTTTGTATGGTTTTCGTAATGGATATGTGATACTACTGGGGAAAATCTAACTCCTAATGACTGAGAGGGAGAAACCATATTTCAAAACTATAATGGTTGATTTTACTATATAAGTGATTTTTACTATTTAGAATAGAGGTAGCAATGATGCAGAATAGAGGTAGCAATGATGCAAAATGTGGCTTTTACTATCCATGTGAACAAAACATGAGATTAAATAGTGTCTCCATTATATTTACCAAAAAAATGCAAAAAATGTCAATTAATCGTACAGTAATGCTCTAGCAATGATTATGATAGTGGAATCTTCATCAATCAACCATGTATTCATTAATCTTGAAAGTTCAGTTGACATATTGTTCAAAGAAACATTGCATGAGTTAAGAGTAAAGGAGGTGAGATTGAAGAGGGTGCAAATGTCTTTATATAGTTTTGGTAATGGATGTGTGATACCACTATAAAGGATCCAACTCATAGTGGCTCTGAAGTAGAAACCATGTTTCAAAAGTATAATGGTTAATTTTATTGTCCAAGTGAAAAAAAAAACTTGAGATTAAATAATGTCCCCATTATGTTTATCAAAGAAAATGCAAAAAGTGTCAATTATCTATACAATAATTCTCTAGCAATAACTATGAACATGGCATCTTCATCAATCAATCAAGTATTCATTGATACTAAAAGTTCGGTTGACATTTTTCTGAAAGAAATATTGCATAAGTTAGAAGTAAAGGAGGTGAGATTGAAAAGGGTGCAAACTTCTTTGTACTATTTTGATGATGGATGTGTGATACCATTAGGGAAGATCAAACTCCTAGTGACTCTAAGGGAGAAACCATATTCAAAACTATAATGGTTGATTTTTTGGTAGTTGACCAACCAATGCTTTATAGTGTTTCATTGGAAATGCCATTTATGCAAAATTCCAAGGTTGTAAAGCCATATATTACTTGAAATTAAAATTTTTGGCTAATAAGGGAGTGGGAATTGTATGTGAAAACCCAAGGGATGCCAAAAGTTGTTATATAACTATGGCTAAGAAAACTTTTTGTTTCTCAATAGAAAAAGTGAGAGGATGGAAGAAAACTAATAAGTGAGAAAATAAGTATGAATATTGGGATATATCACGTAGTGGAATCAGTAGAAAAATTAGAATCTTTGGCATTGGAAAATGAGAATTCTACTAAGGTCGTCAAAATGGGCTTCAAATTGTGTGGAGCCGACTAAGCAAAAGTTTTGAGTTTCTTCAGAGAGCACTCAAATGCTTTTTGCATGATTGCATAATGACATGCATAGAATAGACTCAAAAGTCATTTTTCATTGGTTAGCTATTGATTCTTAGTTCAAGCCAGTAAAAAAGAAGAGAAAAGCATTTAATCTAAAAACGTATGAGGCAATTAAAGAAGAGGTTGATAAGTTATTAAATGCGAGATTCATTATAGAAGCACAATACCTCTTATGGAATGCTAATGTAGTGATGGTAAACAAAGGTAAAAGGAAAATGGAGAGTGTGTATGAATTTCATCAATTTAAACAAGGCTTGCCCAAAAGACAGTTTCTTTTTACCAAAAATGGATCAATTGGTAAATGCCAAAAATTGAGAAGGCTGAGTAGATCAACAGAAGAGCCAGAGAACTTAGAGAGAATGCCAAGAGAGTTGTTGAGAATGTGGATATATGGATGCTGGTGCTTTGATGCCAGAGTTCAAGTCTTGCAAGAAAAATTGAATCTTTGAATCTATATCTTTTTGCTAAATAGGTGTAGCGAGGAGCCTTTCATGTCATAAAATGAATAATAATTTAAGAAATATTAATAATGGAGCCATTTTTTTTTTCAATTTCTTTCTCTTTTTTAGAAAATTAAAATATTTTTTCAACTAAAAGTAAAAAAAGAATATTTTATTTTTTTATAAAAATAAAATTTTTATTTTAAAAAAATTGTGACGATTTTATAATTAAAAAATATTTTTTATTTTTTAAAAAATTTAATTTATGTTTAATTTTATTAAATTCAAAAAAAAGTGCAAAAATATTTTACAGAAAAATACAAAATTAAAAAATAAAAAAAAAATGCACTGAATAATCCTGAGTCTCTGAACAGAAATATGCCGAGTGGCATAGTCGAAGCCGATTGAATCAATCAATGATTAACCACTTTGGTTTGTTGAACCAATGAAATAATTATGTGAAAATAAATTAAGCAAGCAACGCACCCCGCGGGAAGCAGCCAGGAGAAAAATTTGCACTTGTGGACAACCATGTTCATGGCTGTTCGCTACAACACTCTTTCCTTCTCTTGCTTTCGATGCACAACTAAAACAACAATACCGTCCTCATTATCAACTTCCCCTTTCACTTCAGTTCGTCGTAGCATCATCAATCCCATTGCGTTCAAGCTCCCAACAAGCAGATTAAATAAGGTTGTTTCTGCTGTAGTTTCAGAAGAGAATGCAGTTGGTTCTAGTAATTCTGGCACTGATGCGTTTAAACTCACTTACTTAGAGGTGGGTCTTTTCTAAATTTGTTTGATTTTCTGTTTAGAGGTAACTGTTAAAATTAGGTAATTTCGTTTTTGGGAATTTGAGCTTTTTGTTTAAGATATTTTGTTAAATAATTGATTTAGGGGAATAGTTGGTTGTGGGAAGTGGACGGTTTGAAAATATTGGTTGATCCAATCTTGGAGGGCAACTTGGATTTTGGAATTCCTTGGCTTTATGATGCTGCTAAGAAATTCTTGAAGAATTTCCAGGTACTTTTATACTAGCTATATAAATGTTCTTCATCACATAGTTATCTAATTAATTAGCTTGTTCTGATTGATATGCTACTTTATTGCAGCTTAGTGATCTTCCACAAGTTGATTGTTTATTGATTACGCAAAGTCTTGATGATCACTGCCACTTGAAGACCCTAAAGCCACTTTCTAAAATGTCTCCAAATCTTAAAGTCATTGCAACCCTCAATGCTCAGCCATTGCTCGATCCCCTTTTTAAAAATGTGAGAGACATTTTGTCATTTTCATAGTTTTCCTGTTTGTTGGTGATATATTATCCTTTTAATTGATGTTTAGATGTTTTGTTTGTAGTTCAATCAATTTTCGCAAATGAAAATTGGGTGGTTGTTGAAAAGTAACTGATTGTTCATTCCTATTTTAGAGTTTCAAAATCTTGTTTCTGTGTAGCTCTTTTTAAGGAAGGTGTTGATTGCTTTCTGTCTTTTACCCTCTGTTTGCTTTCATTATACCATTCTTTGTTGACGAATTGTATTTAATTAATAAGTATGAACTAGTACATGATGAAAAATGGAAACTTATTTTTTTCAAATACAATTTGCATTGTACTTATAGATAGATAAATCAATTTATGTATTGGTGGTTGTCCTCAACCTTAGCCCTTCCAAGAAGTGCCTTTCCTATCTATTTTATTACAGCTGGAAAGCAGCGATGACTTGATCCAGTGCTGGTTGATTTTTCTGTTCTTCAATGATTTCAGTACCTTTTGATGTATGTTCTCATTCCTTTTTTTGAGCTGTCATGACCTATGTTTGAATGGCACACTCTGTAGACAGCTTGTTCACTTTTGTAAAATTACCATACAAGTATAATTTCTGTTTTCCATCTCTTGTAAAATAATAAATAATGCATAAATAAATTAACTTTGGCAACTGGTTCTCAATGATGATGCTATTTTGCATTTTGCTGTACCATACTTGTTCATGCTACAAATCATTAGATGTTGTTGACTTAGTAGGCATTCTTGATAGTTTACAATCTTAGAAGCTGAAAATCTTACTCTTAATGGGTAGTCTCACATTTTCCCCGATGTTCTGAAATATTGATGCTATTATGTAACTTTGCTGTCTTATACAGCTACATTCTTTGAAATTTCTTTTGTGGCTATCATTATATGTGTCCATAGTGATTCTCTGTAATTAACAAGGCTTAATTAAGTTTCGATTCCTACAAAATGATAGTAACAAGTTTGCTATTCATATTTTGCACACTCTATTTCTCACATTTAAATATATAGGTCAAACATAAAATCAAACAAGACTTTGCCAGAGCAAATTTTAAGGAAAACAGACTCATTATCTGCATATTTTTAGGATTAAAAATGTCAGAAATTTAAGAGTGATAAGAGATGCACTTTTCTTGCATGAGGTGGTGAAATTATTTATAAATTGTCAAAATTAATTTGGTTTTCAGGATTTCATTCATCATTAGATTCTTAGAGTCTGGAGTTTTACTTTGTTGCACACATTATCCTTGTGGATATAACTAGACAAAACCAAAATAAGCATTTCCTCTGTATGTGATGTTACTCCTTTTTCCCCCCCTGAATTCTCTAGATATTGTAGTTGGCATATGCAATGAAGTAAGTATCTTCTGCACAACCTTATTACCATGTCAACTTGGTTTGGAGCTCACTGGTATGAAACCTGTCTGCTATGATCTCTGATAATCATTTTTTTATATGCTTGTATGTAGATTATCTGTGTTTACCATTTTAAATTTATTTTCAGAATCTTACAGGTTACATATCTAGAACCTGGTCAGAGCTGTGAAGTTGAAGTAAGAAATGGTTTGAAAGTCATAGTTAAAGCTACTGCTGGTCCAGTTCTGGGTCCCCCGTGGCAACGCCCTGAGAATGGGTAAATCATTTGATCTTTGGCTTTCTGATATGATTTTAATTATGCATTTCTTTTCAGCTGATTATGGTACTTTATTTATCTCTCCTCTGGTGCATTACTTTCTTTGTTTTTGGTTAAGGCAACGATTTAAGTTTTTCCCCTTTGGGTTGTAATATGTGGTCCAGGTATCTTGTCAATTCTTCTCAAGGTCAACTGACTCTTTACTACGAACCCCATTGTGTATACAATAAAAACTTTCTGGAGAAGGAACGGGCTGACATTGTCGTTACACCTGTCATAAAGCAGCTTCTTCCTAAATTTACTTTGGTTTCGGGACAAGAAGATGCAGTTCAACTTGCTAAGCTGCTGCATGCAAAGTATACAACCTAATCTCATCCTGTGAAGCTAAGGCGATAACAATTTATTATGTTTATACGTATTCAACTTCCTTTCTTTGTTTTACAGGTTTATTGTGCCAATGAAAAATGGAGATCTTGATAGCACAGGGTTTCTCGCAAGTATAATTCAGGCTGAAGGAACAGTTGAATCATTCAAGGTAGGATTCTTATTGCTGAAAAATAGTTGAGGTGAAAATCAATTACTACATCAGATATTGTGCTTTGGGCTTGGAAGCTGTCAACCAATTTTTTAACTTGCAATATAACCTCTTCTTGATACAACTGCAATAATAAAATGGTGAAATTTTGAGTTGATGCCAATCAGTAATGTTTCTAGTTTTCCTCTCTGAGACTTAACTTGTATCCATAAGAATGATGACTGACTTCTGCTTTATTAACGTATATTATAAGCAGAAACAATAGGGAGTTCTATAATAGCCATTTTGATAAATTACTCAACTCATAATTTAAGGATATATGTAACTGATCTCTTTGTCAAGTCTCTAATAATAACTTTCTGCTTAACATCTTATTTACATAGGCTTTGCTGTGAACTTGTATGAATCACCATGTGGTAATCCATTATGTGCATCGGAAGAGATCTTAATCATTTATAGTGTGTAGTGTAGAATAGGGTTTCAAAGTTAATATTGGTATCTCATTCAGACAGTCATGTGGTAAATTGAATGTTAAAGACATTCAGAGGCAAATCTGTGTAACCTTTTAGCCATGCTTTTGTTTTGAACAGCAGAAAAAATTTAAAAATGCTATAAGAGAATGTTCTACTACTTTCAATTGTCGAGTAAGGTTTTATTTTGGAATTGTGGTGTTTCTGAGAAAATATTTGGTAACATCAATTTTTAGTGAGATCATGATACCTAGTGCTGTCTTTCATCCTAAAACATCTCAATGAAAGATAGTGTCTAACCAGTTGAGACTGATTTGTGGTTGAGCCATTCTATTATTGATTTATTATATTTTTTATTTTAACATATCTTAATTAATTTAGGATATTAATGGAATGAATGGTGGTTAATGCAGGATCTTTTGTCTAAGGAAATACCAGATGCTCAGGTACTAGAACCCACCCCCGGTGTAGCTCTAGAAATTTCAGCATCTTCAAAATAGTGCCCTTTTTTTCTTTTTCTTTCTTACAATATCTGTGACTTAATTGTAGTTCCTTCACAGTGTATATCAAGTAATTAATATATTTCTTTCCTAGCAGTTGTCTTGTATGTTGTCTTACTCCTAAAATTCTAAATGTAACAAGGATTCATCTCTGATCTATGCCTTTTTATTTAAGTGAATGTATAAAATTTAGATAAAGATTTTGTATATTCTTAACTAAACTAACCATTAAACTAATATGAATTAAGAAATCAAACCCATAAATACTCAAATCTTAGCCATACACACTCAATCCATCATCAATTATCCTAACCTAATTTAAGACCAGCCTATAAATACTTAAATTCATAAAACTCAATTACATTTAAACACTGAAACTGAAGTTGACTGAGTCCTCAATTTTTTTTTACCTCATTCAGTCAAATTCTTATTTAAATAGCCAAGTTATTTTCTTGGTTTAACTATTATTTGAATCAATGACATCTTGTTTAATTATCAGATCACTTACCGTGAAAGAAGTTAGAAAAATATTCATTTTGGACAAAAAAATTAAAAATTAACAAAATTAAGAAAATTTAAATTAATTAGTATTTTATTTTATCATTTTATTTCTTTTATATAATTTTAAAAATTCCAAGAAGTAAACTAAGTCATTTGTAAGATTTAAAGATGTATTAATGGAGAATAAAAAGTTGACTACAAAAATTGTAATATTATATCAAAATAATTTTTATACTAACAGAGCATTTGTTTCTATTTTTTATTTTGAAATTATTTTATATATTAAATAATTATAATTTTTATGATCTTGAAATAAATTTTAATGTATTTTAATTTATACTAAATCTTTATAAAGGTTTTAAATACTTTGTAAGAAAGAGTTTTTTTTATTGAAAAAGTAAAATTAAAATATTGAGTTTATATTTTTAAATTTGAACAAATTTTTATCTTAAATTTTTTTATTATTAAAATTTAAATAGTAATTTTCTTAATTGATGACTTTACCTCTATACTTTGAATCTTTCTCAACTATTACTTTATTCATGTAAACTTAATTAAAACAACTTGAGAAAGCGATAACGTGAGAAATCATTAATGAGATATGTCCAATTAATTTTTTATTTACAATAAAGATTGATTAGTTGAGTCAAATTACTAGGATTTTTTTTAAAACTCTTACCTGTAAAAAAGTCTCAATGCATATGGTATAAACTATAAATAAAAAATTCAAAAATGCCTCAAATTGGCCACTTCGCTCAATTCAGGAAAATAGACATAAACATAACAAAATAAAATGAAATAGCAACGCCCCCACCAGCCGTGTACAGGTTTGCACAGAACTACAGCCTAGCCTTGCTTTAATGGGCCAGAGAACCCATGTCATCAAAAAGCATGATGTATGAAAAATATGGACACACTAGTAATACATTAATTTCTGTTGACCCAACTGATAGACATGTTTCATGTTATGGACCAAGATTCAATAAATATTTGTTAGGCCATTGGAATATTCCCAAAATTCCAATATTGTTAGTGTTCCACTCTTTCCACAGTAAACAGGTTGAGAAATGACTTTTTTGTACCAAATCTTCTTTAGAAGTGAACAAATTCAATTTGGATGGTTGTGATCAAAAATTTAAATCAATATAAAATTATAAATTTTAATTTAAATCAAATGATCTAAATTATTAATAAAATATAAATTAATCCAATTCAAATTAATAATTATCAATTTAGTTTAATGGTTTAGACTTAAACTATAAATATTAAAATAATATAAAGTCTAATAGTTATATATAATTATTTTTATCTTTAAACTCAAATAATTAATGTAATTATGAGACTTAATTTTTTATAATTAAAAATTTTGTTATAGTATAATAAAATTTATCATAAAAATATTTTAAAAAATTTTTAATATTTTTTAAATATATTAATTTAGTGTAATTTAATTAGTTTAAGATTAAATTTAAATAAAAAATTAAATTACTATAAGAATTAAGAAGATGAGATAATTTATAAATTATCTCCATCTCCCCCGTCTTCTTAATTCTTAAGAGATCCCAAAAGTTATTTGGCCTTTCCATACACTCAAAGGACATGTTTTCCTCTTTCCCTTTTCTAATAAATATTTAATCTCAACTTCAACTCCCACATTTCATGGAACCATGTCTATCCTAAGTCTTGCATACAATCTACCACTATATTATACTTAATAGAGAAGACTCTGCACTAAAGCCAATTGGGTATTCTTTCCTACAATTATTCTATTTCATTGCATACGTCTCATCACCAAATCTAATCGCATCAACCGATCACAGCCGTCTGATGTTTTTCGCTAAATTTATAGACAATCGACCAATCATACATAATCAAAACACATAATAAGGCCACTGAGGTCAATTTTCTTATAAAACCCAAGTTATAATTCGCAAGTTTTACATACGACAAAATGTACAGAAAACAGTCTTTGTAAAAAAAATCAAGCTAGAAAATGGTGACGGAATCTTGGACTAAGCAAGATTCCGAGGATAAGAATATCTTCTCCTCGGCTAGAAGATAAGTTTTAAAATAGAGAGAATATACTGGGACCATAGATATATATATTAAAAAGTCTAATAAATATTTAAAAAAAAATCTTTTTTAATTATAAAACTTATAAATATGCCCAAGTTCCCAGAATATTCCATGTGGACCATATACAAACTTATAGAGATTACAATACTTTCTCTTTATTTACAACGAAAAAATATTGCAAGTGCGGATGAGGTTAGGCTACTACAAAAGCTACAGCTTTGTCTTATACCCACGAATAAAATGATCATATTCCAGTGCTCTGAGTTGTCATTTCCTCCGTGTGGGCCTCGTTCTATTGGAATTCCCAAGTCGCCACGGTTTACACGATCATTTTCTTTTTCCTTTGGTGGACCCATTAAACAACTAATTAAAACATTGATGTTGTTGTTTCATGGTAATTTGATGCTGCTAATTGGGGATGGCAATGCACCGGATACCGGCTGGGAATTGTCGCTCCCGTTCTCGTTTTGGGAGGCCCATTTTTGTTTTTCCGGCTCGTCCATGTTTTGAGCAGTTCACACCCATTTTTAACTTAGCTTTTGACTTTCCATTTTTCTTGCAACACAATTATATACTGTTAGGTTTATATTTTATATCAGCTCATTTTATATTAAAATAGTTAAATTTAATAAATAATAATTAATAAATAGTATCATATAAACAGAATTAATAGATAGTATCATTTTTAATAATAAATAAACAGTGACAAATGTTTAGAATCACAATATTTCACTAATGCTCAATTCTATTCGAGTGTTATATTATCTAAAAAGTTTGCTCATACTTATATTTATATAATGGTTGTTCATGTGAATAGTAACTCAAAAAATATAAATATATATAAAATTTAATCTAATAGTTGACGACTACTTTATTTTACTTTTACTTATTACTTTAATTGTTTATTGTTATGACTTTACGTTATTGAATTGTCTAAGATTTATAAATGTAGAATTAGCAAATTTTAACATATTTTAATTTTTTGATAATTTAAGTTTTCTATTATATAAAATACATTTCACCTCCTCTCAAATATTCTAAAATTCAAACGAGGGAATTTCATATAAGATTAATGTTAATTTTATAGATGGGCTATTCTCAAATAATTCTTTTAAGATTTTAACAAAATCACACATAAATATAAAATTTTATAAAATTAACAAAAAATACTCTTCAATACTAATAACATTATATCAGATTGTTAATTAACTAAAATAACCTTACGTGTATAATTTTAAATATTAGTAGCATTTTTTGCATACTTTTATTGAAATTTAGAAAACTAACAAAAATACTTTTAAAAACTATTTTTTTTATATTTTAACATCTAATTAATTTAATTTACTAAACATACATAAAATAGGTACTAATTTTAATATAATAATACCATAAATTATTTGTATGTGTAGAGTAATAAACTATTTAATTTGATATATAAAATTATATGACATGAATATATATAAATATATATTATAAATTATTTACTTATATAGAATTATTTTAACTGTTATAAAATATATTTATGGTTGTTAAAATTAATTAAATCTAAATTTTTTATTTTAGAAAGATGAAAAATTAAAAATATTACATTTACAAATGTTCTCAAATTATTTGAGATCAAATAAAAGAACAAGAATTATAACATCATATGAAAAAGATGTTAATAATAGTAAGAGCGAAAAAAATTATTGGACATAACCTTATGAAATAAATAGAACAACATACTAATAACAAGCCATGGCACAATAGACACAAATATGTTATAATTACATAGTGGCCCATGTTATCCAATTAGATGTTTAATCATGAGCTGGTATGCGAACTAGTAATCAGTGTATATAAAGATAAAGCAACTTGAATTGAAGCAATATAAGCAATTTAGCAACATATAACCAATTGGAATTAATGGAATTTAAATAATTTATAGTATTATCCTATTAAAATTAACTCTTAATTTATGTATATTTATGAAATTAACTTAGATATCAAAATATAAAAAAAAATAATTTTCAAGATCACTTTCTGTTATATTTTTAAATTTTAATGGAGGTACATGAAAAATATTATTAATATTTAAAATTATATGTATAAAATTATTTTATTATTTTAGTTAATCAAGTATCAATTAAATATAAAGGTATTATTATTGAAGGATTTTTTTTATTAGTTTTATAAAAATTTGTATTTATACATAATTTTCATCAAATTTTAAAAGAGATATTTAAAAATATTCCTTTTATATATTTATATATTTGACAATGAAAACAAATAATGACATAAATTAATTTTGATAAAATAATTAAACATAATTAAATTAGGACATGTGTAATTTATAAATAAAAAAAAAATCTTAAGTGAGTTAAAATGTATCATGATCATTCATAATCAATGTATCTATCAAATAAATAAGTTAAATATATTTATCTTTTAATAACTTATCTCTACATTGTTTTATATTACTATCATATTTAAATAATTTATTCCGAGTAAAGAATGTTAAGGACAATTAAATCCTTTATTGTTTGTTTAAATATCAATTAAGTCCCTTCTTTATAACAGGGTGAGGTAGAATATAGCGGCGATGTATAGTAAAGTTGGAACAAATGTATTGAAAGTAGAGACAATCTACGGGAAAGGGTTTTTTTTTTTTTTTTTTTTTAATACCGTGACACTTTATGACATTCTAATAATGCAATGAGTGACATTGGTTATTGATATTAACAGTTGATTAAGCAAAATTGGATGAAGTTTGCAGGTAAATCCTTTGCAAAACCTCCTACTTTTGCCAACAAGAAGCGTAAAAACATGATGTGTACGTAAATTCTTGGAGCGTTAGATCTGATCCAAATGCAGTTTGAATTCTTATTTTCTCGTCTTTTGTAAGAAATAATATAGAAGAATCTTGTCTTTCTGAGGCGCAATGGAGCAAAAACTGTTGTACAAGCAACCGAATTTTCTAGGACATACACCACCAGTTTCCTAATCGACAAAAGATTTCGTTACATCCATTTTCAAATTGTAATTTGCTTTAATTTTAATTTCTTGTACAAGAAGATTTTCCACAAGTCAAGTTTCTTTTATTATCATTCATTTATTATTTGTCATTGCCCTCTGTGAGGTAGGTCTTCAACTTTTCCATGAATAAAGAGAAATACAAATTGTTCCAACTTCGTCAGTTAGGCGTGGAATTTCTCTAAACGTGTAATCGATGACATATTTATATCTTTTTTCCAAAGTAAAAATTGATCTAAATTTCTCAACAGTAGTAAGTTTCAGAATGTGGTTCATTTTCTGTTTTCTGATTGCAGAATCATGAACAATTGTGTTGCTGGCTGATAATTATTGAATGTAATTGTTTCTTCCACTACCCTTGTTTCTGGAAACAATTTGGTGAACCACAAGGATACTTATTCAAGAAGGTTTATTGTCACTATCCAATGTATCCGACTAACTCCTATAAGTTTTACACTACAAAACCACCAGAAAGAAGAAAAAGTTTATCGTATCATAGTGGGGTTTCTACCAAACTTTGTTACAAAATTTTACATCATCCTCTTCCTATGGCTACTAAAACGCAGGGGAGGCTGTGATCGTATGCGTGGAGGAAGATGTGGAAGGAGAATTTGGATGTTGGCCGCCTTCACTATGGCTGCCCCTTTCTTCTGATTCCAAGTGCTCAGATTGTTCCAATAGCGATCTTCGCATTTCTAATGCTGAAGATTGAGGAACAACAGGCGGTGGTGCTGCTACCGGTGCATAGATTCCATTGGTAGCTCCAGTCATAGTGGATCCTTCCCCGGATGATTTTGCAGCAACTGTTGCATATTCAGGCGGTGGTACCCATATGCCTCCAACCACTACAAATTGGGGTGCTTGTGGGTTGGCGTTGTTGTGCATTGATGGACTCGGTCTCCTCATATGCAGACGATATTTCTGAAACAAATTGAGAAGATAATGAACATTTTGGCTATGCTTGGACCCAGTGCATTGCCGGGAAAAAATATTGGTTATGATTGAATCCGACCAATTTCAAAATGCAAAAAATTAATCACAGTTGTATTATCATAATCATAAAAAATGAAGAAATCTACCAACAATTACACACTAAACTATGGTGATTCCATAACTGCACAGCAAATTTACAGGTGATGGAGAAGATTACATCTTGAATTTGATATCTTAGGCCTAAATTACATCAGTCGATTGATGGGTCTATACCGCCTATTGCATACAAAGGCAGGAGAAAGGTAACTTAAGTTCATTCCAATTCAATGAGCCTCAATCTAAACCCCGCAATTTTTCATCAATTGGAGAGTTATATCAAATGAACAAGAATAATTCATAGACTATTATAGTTACTAACCTGTAAATGGCTCTTGACTTCGTCATTAGTTAGCCCATCAACCTTCATTATCTCCCTAATTTGCTTGGGCGTAGCAGCTGCAATTCAATTGATTCCTCATATCAGCACACATTCCACGTTTAATTTAATTCGATTGGAAAAAAAAAAAAAATCAACACATACCGTGTGAACCACCTAGTTGTTGAAGGGCATGCAAGAACCTTCTATGCAATTCAGGCGACCAACACCGCCTTGGTTTCCTTTGAGTCTGACCTTCTTTATCCTCTCTTTTACTGCTTCCACAGCCACCCCCGCCGCCGTCACCTTTAATAACAGTCTCAGTCGTAGAACTAGTTGCGGCCGCTGGCAAGGAAGAATTAACTTTGCCAACTGCTTGTTCGGTCTTTTCTACAGTTTTCTGGAATGGCTGAAATGCACCGCCATTTCTCTTCACCTCCACCACTGTTGTTTTTCTAGGAACATCCTACAAGAGAAAAGGAAAAAAAGAAAAATTAAAAAATTAAATTTTCTTCTCTTTTCTTTTCCTTTTAAACTTTCCAAGAGACCAAACAAAGGCAAAGTTAGAGTTTAAGATGTTTGTAAGTACCTCTTTAGGCAGTAGATCTGGTGATTGATTCCATAATTGGACAGATCTAAGCCAGTCTGATTTTTTCTTGTCACTGTTCTTATCTCTACTGCTTGTGGTGGTCTTATGTGAATGTAGTTCATCATTATCTTCAGGAGAACAACTCCTTTTCACAGGAATAAATTCCTCAAAGACAGGAATATCACTTGATGTCTGTTCCGAACACTCAGATTGTCCATGCATGTAGTCCGTCGTTGTACCAGATAACTCCCGTCTGCATGCTTCAATAGCTGCAGCAGGAAACACTTCTTAAAATACAAAAACAAAATTCCTATTTAAAATGAGAATAATAATAATACATACATACATACCTTGTGTGACAAGCTCTAAACACAAGGGAAGTTCGCGTTGGAAGACCTGAATCTTGCGCTTTTCCTCCTCTAAAGCTTCAACATAGTCATGACACCGCTGCATTTTTTCAGCGTAATTCATGTCTGTCTTAACTTTTTGAGCTATGTGGCTTTAATTTGTAAAAGAGATTAGATTATAAAGGGGAGCAGATGATTATAAGAACAAGGGTTGTATTTGGTATTGGGTTTAGGACAAAGCATAGATAGATCCGAACAAACGAAAGCAATACGAATCGTAGCAGAGGAATAAGGGATCCAAGTAGAATCAATAAATGGAATAAACTTTGGAACCCAGATAGAATAAGAAGAGAAAGAGAAGAAGGTTAAATCGAGGTCCGATGTGTGGAATTGATGAAATCGGAGGGCGGAGAAGAGGCGTAAGGAGAAATCGAGGTCGGGGCGTCGCGTAAGAAAAACGAATCTTTGATTGATTGAAGGAGTTGTTGTTGTTGTTGTTGTTGTTGCTGTCTTAGAGTGAGAAAATTAAGGGGTTTGTTTATATAAAAGAAGAGAGAGAGAGTTGAATATTCTAGGGTGTGATTCGTTTTTCGTCTTATCTGTGTGCGCTGGCAATTGCATCACCTTCTCACTGTCTACGGATAAGATCAAAGACCTCTCTCTTGCAGTCTAGACCTTTTTTCCCATCCCCTGCATACGTTCTCACAGTACAGGATTTGTACTCTTTTTTTTTTCTTTTTCTTATTTCTTTTCTTACCCATTATGTTATTAGTTTTTTCTCATTTTTATTCTTCAGCATAAATTTAAACTATATTTAATATCATCATACTTGATAAATATTATGTAGATTATTGAAAGACGATGCAAATGTCGGCCGAAAATAGGCAGTGCTCGTGATCATTGTGTAGAACGCCCTTACTTTATTTCATTTGTAATTTTTTGTCCCTTTGGTTTTTGATTGGCTTATTTTTTTCAGATTAATTTTTTTCTCTCGCAATCGAATATACCTTTGAGGGTTAGGCATCGCGAGAGCGTTTTCAGAGGGGGCGAGGAATCTTGTGAGCGTGTAAACACAGAGACCACGTCGCCTATGATTAGGTTTACCAGCAACAAGTCATGATTGTGTCTTTTCACGTCCATTAAGGGCCAATTGGCTTGTCTTACCCTCACCCACTATTCCTTGTCCTTACGCTTCGGTGAATTATTGCTCAATCCACTCGCATTCTGAGGGCGAGTGGAATGGTGTCGCCCGATAAAAATCGGGCACGTTGTGTTCGTGGCGTGCCATCTAATCGGGCACGTTGTGTTCGTGGCGTGCCATCTTTTCAAACCGTAACTAAATGTTACTTTTGATTTAAGACCCGCCAATGTTTTTGCCACGGTCTAGATAACTCACAACTTTCTTATGTTCATCCCATTATGTTACTACATCCCTTTCAAAAAAAAAATACAATAATAATAATAAACAATATTAATTATTTTTTCTCCCATGCTTTGTATAAAATCTCTTTAGGTTATAACTCTAGTGCTTCTCTAACTATTTTTTTCTCTCTCAATTTTCTTTTTTTTTTGGAATGGCGGTGGGAAATTTTGAATTTATTAATTAGAATATTAATCATAATTACTTGGATCAGAGGTTGAGTAAATAGGGAAGAGTATAGACTTGAGAGGAATATAAAGATAAAAAATTGACGGAGTTGCAATTACAAATGCATTGCATAAGTAAGAAACAAAGACCGGTTCAGAAAGGGAAGAGGCATAGTAAATTGTTTGTGTACTGCTTGTACTACACATGTTTTATTAACACGAGCCGCCCTCATGACATGAGATGCTTTAAAGCCGTGACCGAAAATCCGGTCCAATTTGAACTTGTTTTGTTTTACATGGAAGCTAATCGAACCGAATCAATGGAGTATATCCAATTTTTGATACCCTAACACCCAGCATAAGAATATGCTTTTAGCCCATTATTTAATTTTAACAAGGACCTTTTATGAATATATCAATAAAAGGGGTTGTGAATACTATTCATCTTCCATCTAAATATTATAAAAAGACAATCGTAAATTTAATCAATACTTTTTATGGCAATTTCATGTTTTTAATAATATTTTACCCTCTTTTTTTTGTGGGGGGGGTGTGGTGGGGTGGGGTTAACCAGAGCAAACGTTGAAACATTTAGACGAAGAATAATGTGAAATATAAATTCTTTGTTTAAATTTACACGGTATGAAAGTAGTGGTAAAATAAAATATAAGAATTTCATGCAATTATTAAGGAAGGAGAAATAATGGTGGCCACAGATTGCACTTTCAATATAAATTTCCGTACAGCTTCCAGTTAACAACATGAATAGCCGTCCGGTGTAATGGATTGAAAAGTAAAATATCTCCTCATCGTTGGTCCCCAATTCACACGATTCGTAAAAAATATCAAAATTTCATTATCACAAAGTCAATTGTGAATCACATTTTATCTGCAAACAAAACATAATAAATAAATAAATAAGAAAAAACATTTACTTCAGTTAAAGCAGACCTAATGAATATTGAATAGAGTCGGTGGAACGATAATTGTCTGATCCATAACTAATACTAATGATCGTTTTAATAAGGCCATGCATTTTGGAATATCAAATAAACTCAAGAGAAAATAAAAAGATTTTTTTTTTTTTTAAATTTTATACAGCACAAAAGTTTAAAAGATTAATGAAGAATGAAAAAAAATAAATTAATTTTGTAAGTATCTATAAAATAATATTTTTTATTGGGCCTATAAATTGTTATTAGAAGCACCTCCATCCATACTGAAGCCCATAAAGTGTTTCCGAATATTATCAATGGACTCCGTACATTTGTCTTTCAATTTCAATAGTGGAAATATTGGCACAATGTAAACTAGAAAAGCAGAACAACTATCTCGTATGTTATTCGTGAATATGATAACGTGGATCTTCAACTTTGAAGACAGGTAAGTTAGATGGATAGAAGAGATCCCACTCAAAAATGAAAGTTGACCACGACTAGGAATCCGAAGTAGCGAAGAGATATATAGAATTAAAGAAGGGTAGTAAATGAAAATGGTTGGAGTGGCAGTGACTCTAATGATAGTGTCAGTGTAGCACAATACACTGCAGTCTGATGTGACTAATATAAAAGATATCAAGGAAAATGGTTGGGCGGCCATTAGGGTTACTGTTTTTCTTTTCCTGGTTTCCTTTCTAATACAAGAGGAGGATTAGGGCAATCTTTACTTTTAGCTTTCGTCCATTCATTTCACATTTTTACCATTTTCATATACCAATTCACTTTCCATATCTACAGTTTTATTTTTGTCCACTTTCTTGGGTTGGGCACATGTCAATCAAACTCTCTCGTGCTTTTTTTTTTTTGTTTCGGCCAAAGTGAAAGATCTACAGTCAATTCGTGTTTTCAGTTCTCAATTCTGTGTATTTGAATTATTTTACTAATTAAGCTTAATGTTTCACAAAATGGGCAAGACAGATATATAAAAATTGCCACGAATACGATGAAATTTATCATGATCCCTTTTCGAACTAAGTGTCAAATCGATCTTTTCCCTTCACAAAATCCTGTAAAGGTAAATTGATTGCCATCGTGTAATAAAGTTTTGTCAGTTTTCAATTGTGTCTCGGCAAACTCGTTAATTTGTTTTCTTACAGCCCTTGTAGATTGATCACGGCCGGGGATTGCTGCCTTTCTAGTGATTGGATCCCTTAATGAAAGGCGATCATTAGTACTCCAATATAAAAAAATGTAAACGCTTTGGTATATTATCCAAATAATATCAACGAAAATCCGATAATTAAATTAATAGAAGTAGATCATGCATGCCCATTATTGGGATTTTCTGTAAGATTTCCTGTTAACTGAGTTAATTACTTATTACTTTATTGCGTAAAACATGCTAACTTTTAAGCACTAATCATAGTCAATAACTAAACCATGTCTTTTTTTTTTTTTTTTTCCTTTTCTTTAATTTGTCCACATTAGTGTTACAATTAAAATTGTAAGTAGAAGAGATTCACCCAAAGAATGCATAAAAATTCAAAGAAAAAATATAAAATAATTAAGTAAGATAATTAATGGATACCTCATCTTTGTCAAAATAACATATAATGTTACATATAAAAATTACAAAGGCCACTCCCCAAGAAAATAAAAGAAATAATTTTTATGAAAACTATAAAATTACCCTTCTACTACAGACTTGTTAAAAATATATCTTTATTTTTTATTTTATTTTTATTTTTAAATATAAAACTTGCTTGCTAAAAAGTTAAATATTATCTTAATAATATTTTGAAATATTTTCACTTATAAAGATTAAATGTGCATGTTTTTATTTTTGATTCTTAAAAATAATAATTAGAAAAATATATTTTTGAATATAAAACAAAAAATTAGAATTTTTTTTGTTTTATTTTATTTTCATTAATAAAATATTTTATTAAAAATAAATTTTATACATTAAATTTTTTATTAAAAATATTTTTATTAATAACTTTTTTACATTAAACTTCTTAGTAAGTGAATTTAATACTTAAAAAATAAAAATAATAAAAAATATCTTAAAATATCTTAAAATTTTTTAAAGATCACTAATATAAGGATAATTTTATATTTTTTAATAAAAATAATTTTTTATTATCTTCATGGGAGGTATGTATAGTTTTCATATATAATTTTATCTATTATTTTGACGATTGACAAACTTTAAAAGAGGTATTTATTAATTAACCTAATTAACTATAATGCACACAATTTTATTTTCTCTTGATATTAAGTCTTTTCTTAGATCGAGGCATAATACGAAAAAGTACACCAAATGCTAGAGTTTATAACTAGAATAAAGGAGTACTACTATTCACTATAGCCTTCATATAAACTTCCAATAAATTGACACAAAAAAAGGCAAAAATTGTGCTGGTAAAAGTATCTATTTCCCTTGTTTCCTTTGTCCCACAAGGTACAATAGAGACCATCAATCAGTATACCATATTTCATGTACAAATAATGCATACCCATCTAGCTTTATGGTTGGCTTTGAACTCTCTTTGCTGCTAGTCACAAGTTCAATACAGCACAATGTTGCAAACACATAATAGATTTCACCATGATCATCATATTCTTCACTTCAAGGCCAAATCTAGCTTAGTATTTTTAGTTAACCATTTTCAATAGACTACATGAATAGCTTGGTGGAAAGTTTGAAATAAGCATGGTTAATGGGATGGATTATAACAATTATCTACCATTAAAGATTTAAATTTTGGCATATATCCTGATAAAAAAAATCCTGATCCATGCTACATTGTTTTGTTGTTGAGCTAGAAGCTAAGTTGCTATTGCATTATTCTGATACTGAGTTGGAAGCTAAGCTAGATGTATTTCTATTAAATAATCAATTATAATTTAGTTGTTAATTGGTGATTAGTTGTAATTTGGTAGTTAGCTATAATTAGTTGTTGAAGTAGTTAGCAAATATTTTTGAGAGTTCGTATAGTTATGTGTGTGTGTGTGTGTGTGTGTATGTGTCAATAACCTTTTGTTCAATTAGTGATTATACAGAACAATAATATAAAAGTAAATAGAGATTTTCTCATTAAAATTTTTTCCTACCAAATAAATAATTTCTTCTAGGAGTCAGAGCTTCTAATGGCTTGCACCAATCTTTCAATCTTTGCAATTACAAATCCTTCTTTTTCTTTCCCCGTTCCAATCAAGTTATATAGAATCTATTATCTAACTTGAAAATCTCAGGTATTGTCTTCAATTAGGGAGAATGGATTAGAAAATTTCATAGTTGAAAATTGTGTCTGTCTCCTTAAGTTTCAATATGGAATAAATAAAGATTTAAATATAAAAAATCTAGATTATATCTCCAAAAAAGATAGGACTAGCTGCTACTTAGTTGGCTAATGTCCTCAATAATAGAATCTGCAATTGGAATGGTAATTGGATGAAAAACATCATTCGAAGTTTAGAAAGCACTCTCGAATTAGTTTGGATCTCAATCCAAAGCTTAAATCTTGCAACTTTATTTTCAAATTCAAACAACCAAAAAAAATGGCTGTCAATTATTTAATACTTTAGTAAGATGAAGAATATTTTAGATCATTTAATAGCTACTGGAGCTTTTTTGTCAAATGATGATTTTGTATTGTATTTGTTGGAAGCTTTAGGACATGAATATGAAACAATAATGGTTAATATCATGAGTACAAGTGAAATGCTAAGTGTATTTAAAGTCTACTCACTTGTTTTAACTCATGAATTTCGAATTCTCCAATAAAATATAAATCATGCCACTGCAACATAAGGAAACTTTGCTACAAATTATTCTCAAGCGAAGAATTTTCAAAGAAGAGGAAGTTATTAGTAAGCTTATAGCATAGGAAATAATTTTCAAGATGAAAAAGAAATAGAAAACTCTAATGGAAGAAGTGTTCAGGAAGGAAGAACTTAGCCAAATAATTGAGAAAATTCAAAACCTATTTATTAAATCTATAATAAACTTGGTCATACAACAAATATATGTTGTCATCGATTTAACAAAGATTATAAAGTTCAATCTGTAGATTTCTCTTAACAATCAACATATTTTTAAGCTTTTAATAAAAGAAAAAATTTGGCAAGTAGCCTATGTTACCAATGTTCAGGATGATTGTGAAACTGATGAAGGATGATATTTGGACAATGGTGTTACTCATTATATGATTAATAATCTCAAGAATATAACTATACAAGATAAATTTATTATATCTAAAAGATTAATTGTTGAAAATAGTGTTGGATTGATTATAATTTGTATAGGTAATTCTACTTTGTGCTATAAAGGAGAGTTAAATTCATCTTTCATGCATATTCAATTAAGAAATATGCTTTATGTTCTTAATATAACAACGAATTTAATCAACATTTCAAGTTTAATTGATGATAATGATATAACAATTGAGTTTTGTAGTGATTTTTGTTTTATAAAAGATAAGAAAATGAAGAAAGTGTTGCTAAGGAAAATGGCTTCAAAAAGGTTATGTAGGTTACTATTTAAACTATCATCAACTTCTAAATCCTTATGCTTAAATCCTCATATCCCTGCTCATGTTTTTATGTTATCTTTTTTTGATTTGTCATCGAATAAAATTTGTACTCAATGTCAAAATATGATTATTCATGTCTCTGTTTTGCAAAACATGTTCTAGCCAATATTTCTAATACTTCTACATGTTCTGATGTTGATTATATAAAATTTGGTCACCCAAACCCTAAGGCTCTGAAGCTCATTTTAAACACTTGTAAAGTGTCTTGTGATATAAATAAAATTTCTATTCTTCAATTTTGTGATGCGTATTAGTATGAAAAGAGCCATAGATTACACTATACAAAATTATCTATCAAAACTTCTCAACCTTTAAAATTGTTGCATTTAGATCTATGCGGACCTACAGCAACCATTTCTCATGATGGATTTAAATATTATTTTTTTTATTATAGATTATTATAATTGATATACTTGAATATTTTCATTTAAACTAAAATTTGAAACACTGATTACACTTAAATATTTTAAAATTTTTATTAAAAAATAGCCTAGGTTGTCTATCAAAACCACACAATCTGATTGAGGGAGAGAATTTCTTACCTTCAAAGTGTTTTTTTAGGAAAATGGTGTTGATCACAAGTTCCCTCGTCCACATACACATCATCAAAATTGTGTAGTGGAAAGGAAAAATAGAACAATAATTGATATAGGTTTGATATTGCTGGCTCAGGCTTCTTTACCATTTACTTTTTGGTGGGATGCATTCTTAATTTCAGTTTACCTTATTAATCGATTACCTATACCTGTTATATATGATATCTCTCCTTATCAAAAACTATTTCATTGTTTTTCTGATTATTTAATGCTGAGAGTGTTTGATTACTCTTATTTTTAATACTTGAAAAGCTATACAAATCACAAACTAAACTTTCTATCATCAAAATATATTTTTCTTGACTACAACACTTTTCACAAAAAGTACAAATGTTTACATCCTTCTGAAAAATTGTATATTGCTAGACATATTATATTTAATGAACTGTCTTTTCCATGTCTTTTTTTTATTCTCTTCTGCTTTTGTTGTTTCTCATTCACCAAGTTTTTCATCTTAAATTCCTCTTTTTTAACATCCTATTGTTTAAACTACTTTTTTAGCTCATATATCTTCCCCTCTCTCTTCAGCCAGCATTAATCCTCTTAATCAACAACATATTCAGGTAATTCCTTCTTCTAGTTCTACTTATTCTACTAAAGCATATACTAGTGCTTCATCAATTTATCAAGCTCAGAATGTGCATCCTATGGTGACACGATCTAAGAATGGGATTTTAAAACCAAAGGTTTTTCTTGCCACTGATGTTTCTTCTTCTATAGTTCCAGAACCTACATCTGCAAAGTTAGTATTACAAATTTTTGTTTGGAAAAAAGTAATATAGGAAGAATTTAATGCTCTTTAAAAGAATAATACATAGGAGTTGGTTTCTTTTTCTCTTACATAAACTCTAGTTGGTAATTATTAGATATGCAGAACCAAATACAACTTTGTTGAAAGCATTTCCAAGCATAAAACTCAGTTGGTAGCTAAAGGCTTCCATCAAATTCTAGAAATTGATTTCTTTAAAATTTTTAGCCCTATTTTTAAAGTATCCATTATTTGATTAGTTATCAATTTGGCTGTTATGAAAAGCTGGTCTATAAGTTGATATTAATAATATATTTCTTAATAAATCTATTACTGAAACAATTTATATGCCTTAGTCTGAATGATTCATTAATCCTTAGTTTCCATCCTATGTTTGTAAGCTGAATAAAGCATTCTATGGCCTCAAATAAGGCTCCTCGTGCCTGGTATGATAAGTCAAAGACAGCTTTAGTATAATGGAGTTTCTTGAATTCTCGAGTAAATACCTCTCTTTTTATAAAGCATATATCTACTTTTATTATTCTTATTCTGATATATATTGATGACATTCTAATAACAAGTTCTTTCACATATTTGATTGAAGTTTTTATTTATCAACTTGGTCTCACCTTCACTATTAAAGATCTTAGCTTGCTCAACTATTTTCTGGATATTCAAGTTTCATACAACTCCACAGATCTTCATCTTTCACAATCCAAATATATATAAAAGATCTTATAAAAAGCTAACATGGTTAAGTGTAAATGATGTGATACTCCTATGATTTGTGGTTCAAAATTAACCAAGTCCTCTAGTAATCCACTTATTGATTTTTTTTAAAAAAAAAAAAATTATTATTGGTACTCTTCAATATGTTACTATCACAAAACTTGATATCACCTTTTCAGTTAATAAGCTAAGTCAATTCTTAGCATCTCCTACTAATCTTCATTGGAAAGCTTGTAAAATGCTACTTCGTTGCTTATCTACCACTACTTATGGCCTACAATTTAATTCTAATGGTACATCTTCTCTTGTCTCTTATGCTAATGCAAATTGGGCTTATGACTTGAACGGCAAAAAGTCTGTCAGTGGCCATGCTACTTACTTTTGCTAGAAATCTTATCTCATGGTCATCCAAGAAATAACAAATTATTTCTTAGTCAAGTACTAAATTAGAATATAATCTTTGGTTGCTACTTGTTTAGAAATTTTCTAGCTACTATCTATTCTTTCAAAACTTAGAATACAATCTTCTATCCTATTCACTGGTATGATAACCAAAGTACTTCTACTTTAGCTCAAAATTCAGTCCTTCATGCACAAACTAAGCATATAGAATTGGATCTTCATTATATCATAGACAAAGTTTTAAATAAAGAATTGAACATTCGCTATATTCCTTCAAAATTTCAGGTTGCAAACACTTTTACTAAGCCATTAACATTTTCTTTGTTTTCTTATTTTCAAGCCAAGCTCCAAGTCCCTCTACGACCTGCAGCTTAAGGGGGGATGATAGAAGAAATCTTAATCCATGCTACATTGTTCTGTTGCTAATCTGGAAGTTAAGTTGCTATTACATTATTTTGATGCTCAGCTGAAAGTTGAGCTGAATGTATTTCTATTAGATAATCAGTTGTAATTCAATTATCAGTTGATGATTAGTTGTAATTCAGTAGTTAGTTATAAGTAATTGTTGAGGTAGTTAATGGATATTTTTGAGAGTTTGTATTGCTTTGTGTGTGTGTGTCAATAACCCTTTGTTCAGTTAATGAATATACAAAACAACAATATAGAAGCAAACATAATTTTTTCGATAAAATTTTTTCCTGCCAAACAAATAATTTCTTCTTATCCAACCAAAGTGATGGTCCATTAACTATTTAGTTTGGTCAATTGATGTTGTCAATCAATACCTGATTGAATCGATGACTTTATTATGAAAATAGATGAATGTTAAATAGAGTAGTGTTGCATTATGATGTGGTAAATTGAAAGATTCAACATAATTTTTTTTCTCTCTTTGATCCACAGTAGAAAATTTTCATATTTGAGTACCATGATGGAATTAATGCGTAGGAGCCTTGAAATTATTCACTGTTATAGTTTAGTATAAACTTTGAATCTGTTTTGCTTACCAAGGTTGTTCCCATATGGTAAGTTATGTCGTAGCCAGCTTGCCTATCTTATTGGCTAACAATCTACCGCTTTAATTAATTAAACTGTGCCAAGACTTGGCAGTAACTAGAGAATTAATGATGTGTGTACGTTGTTGTCATATGACTTGATGATTCTTCGGCCTTTTTTACTTTTTCTATTTTTAATGTTCATTAATTTATTTGAAATTAGGTGTTTGTTTCATTTCTGCATTATAACATCTCTCTCCACCTCGAGAAACCCTAAATCTCCATAACTATCACTGTCATAATGTAGTAGAAGAGATTTGAGCAACTTGAGAATGGAGCATTCAGAGAGAGAAAGGAGTCACTATTGGTACGGTATTCTATCCATCTTTTTTTCCCGTAAAATCTCTCCTCCTTTACAGGTTCATTGTCTCCTTCACTCCCAAAGATGCTATTATCAACAAATCAAATTTTCATTTTCTTTCAGTCCACGTGCACTCTCTCAAGCGAACAAAGACACTTTAAAAACGCTTCTC
The DNA here is from genome assembly GCA_032402905.1 of Khaya senegalensis. Classification (NCBI taxonomy): domain Eukaryota; kingdom Viridiplantae; phylum Streptophyta; class Magnoliopsida; order Sapindales; family Meliaceae; genus Khaya; species Khaya senegalensis. The sequence goes on from CP135537.1 coordinate 4,976,430, forward strand.
TATTGATATATCCTTATTGAAAATGTTTTTCCAGTTAATTAACACTCAACACAAAACCCTAATTCCCATAAAAATTTCTTTATTTATTCCCTTTCTCGTCCCACTGTTCTTCTCCAGGGATCCACGCCAAAACTAAAATATTAGCTCTCTGTCCATCTCACCCTCGTATAACAATCATCACCATGCAAACTCCGGCTTCCGTCGCTTACATATCCTCCAGTGAAAGTGCTTGTTTTCAAGCTGATGATCAAGAAGATGAAGATTCCATAATTCTTTCTCTTGGTCCACCTGGCCAACACGTTTCCAAGCACCCCAGCTATCATCACCCCTCAAATCAACTCGGCAATAACCACAATCCAACTAGTAAAAGCGGTGTAACAGTCGCTCTCCACATTGGTCCGCCAACAACTGAAGCCGGCACTAGCAACAATCCTAATGATATTGGTAATGGTAATCTAGTTGAAGGACGGTACTGGATTCCTTCGCCAGCACAAATACTTGTTGGCCCGACACAGTTCTCGTGCACTGTCTGCAACAAAACATTCAATAGATACAATAATATGCAGGTCTCAATAACATAATCACATGAATAATTAATTAATTATTATTTTTTTATAAAGTTTAAGTGTATATCATGTTGCTCCGTTTCCTGTTTAGGTTTTAGTTGTTACTTATTTATATGCTTAATTAAGTCTGCATATATAACTGCATTCTTTCGTTATGTTCTTTTTTCTACGCCTTGTGTATTTTTAGATGCATATGTGGGGACATGGTTCACAATACAGGAAGGGCCCGGAATCGCTAAGAGGGACAAAAGTTGCTTCTTCTATGCTCAGATTGCCTTGTTATTGTTGTGCTGAGGGTTGCAAGAACAATATAGAGCACCCGAGATCAAGGCCATTGAAGGATTTTCGGACACTACAGACACATTACAAGCGAAAGCACGGAGCAAAGCCTTTTGGGTGCACGAAATGCGGCAAGGCTTTTGCTGTTAGAGGAGATTGGAGAACTCATGAGAAAAACTGTGGAAAGCTTTGGTTTTGTATTTGCGGTACTGATTTTAAGCACAAGAGGTCCCTTAAAGACCACGTTCGTGCCTTCGGAGATGGCCATGCGCCCCATACTGTCGAATTATGTGAAGTTGAAGAGGAAGAAGACAACGATGAAGAAGATGAAACTGATAGAGGGGATTTGGGTCCTGTTTTCTTCTAATAAATTAGGGTTTAGATTTCAATTATTGTTACTAGTTAATTAAGATAGATTAGCAAGTGTTTCTTTTCAATGAAAGAGAGTGAGAGGACGAACACAAACAATACAGTGAAAGCGAAGGCTACAATCTGCATTCAATGTTTAAAGTGTCCGTCAGATTATATAATCTAAGCACCTGTTTGTTATACCTTTTTTGGTAAAAAAAAGTACACACATAGATATGACATAGATATGGATCCATACATATTTTCATAGAAGAGAGAGATGAGTCACCATTATTTTAAAAGGTGGTCATGTAAATTCAGTAGTGACTGCAGATAAGAGCATACATGCATGCAGACGTGTACAGTACAGTCACAGATTCTACTGTTCATATTATAGCTTTGCAAAATTTTGCCGCGGATATCGGGACTCTCTTTTAACTTGATCACGCAATCTCTTTCATTATAATACTGAATCTCTCTGAGCTTCGACTACCACTACAAACACTTTGATCGAGCCCTATGTCAGGAGGGTACCGAGGGACCACTGATAATTACTGTTTTTGGGGTTTCACCCAAAGGGCTGTCTCCTTTTTACCTTTACAGATACAGCTTTAAATTTTCAGATCCATCTTATCAATTTCTCTTTATTCTTATTTATAATTATAATCCGCATGCATCTTTTTCTTTTGTTTACCTTTCATTATTCCTTCATTGCTAGTGTAATTAACTTTCATTTGTGTCGGGTAGCCTCGATGAAGACTCTTTTCTGCCTAGTATTGCGCGCATGCAGCCCTTCAAATCAGAAGGCTCCTCTCTATCTTATTTGCATTACATTCTACCAACACGGGGAAAAAATAAATGGTTTTGTTGATATACACGGTGCATACTCCATATAAAATATCTTGTTTGGGTTTGGATAATTCATAAGTTGTAAAACTCTGAAATCTATACTTGACATTCGTTTTTATATCTCAAGGTAAGCCTTCGGCTGCGTGCCATTAAGTCCTTGGAATGATATGTGACGCAGATTTCACTTTCCAAATGTCATGCTAAATTGCTAAAGCTAACAAGGGACGTTTTACCATCCAAAACCTTTTGATGCATAATATTCTTGTGTAAGTACTAAATGGGTAAATATTTATATGTTAATATCTATATTGAGCATTTAGTATATAAACATGTTTATAGGTTATGACTTATACATGTCTATAATTAACGTATTTTTACATTGGAAACTTTTCATAAACATCCCTGATGTTTGAAAAAAAAAATCACCTTACTTCTATAGTTTACAGAAATAGTAAAGTTAGATTCTTAATGTTTTAGTCAACATTAAATTTTTTTTACTAACCACAATTAACATCTATTTGTTTACATTGCAAGTACAATGAAGTAAAATTATTAACCTTTGTACAGATGTTGTAAAATCTTTTAGAAGAAGAAAAAAAATCAGCTTATTTTTTATTTTTTCTTATTCCATTAAGGAGTGAAAAGACAACATATAACTCAAAATTGAGTATTCAAATTTGAGAGATCAACCCTCCTTTTACCCTCAAAAACTTCTCTTTGGTGTTATCATAATCCTGCTACGCATAACAAGTGAGGATGCCATTCATTCTCATGAAGAAAGATCGCTATCCCATGTAATTTTACAAAAAAAAAACTTGCAAGGTGAAAGAGAAAACAAACTTGAAGCGGATAAACAAATAAGCAATGTAACGAAAGGAAACAAATAAATAATATAGAGTGCTTCAAGTCATAACATAGTAGTCATTTTTCTTTAAGATGCTATTTATTTCCACCGGACCAATAATACACATAAATTAAACAAATACATCATCTGAATAAAATAAACATCTAACTATTTGTTTACTTTAGGCATTAATGAAAGTAAACTTAAATATCCTTAAATGTTACAAATCTACCAAGAATTAATATTTTGTTTCAGCTGATAAACAAAATATTGAAATATTGATGCAAGCTTAATGCATAAATCTTTAGAAGAATGATGAGAAAATAAGTAATGTTTGAGAAATTATTGTACTTCTTTGTTATATTTTAGAAGCTACCACATGTCTCCTATGTATAAAAATGTATACAATCCTCTATAGAAACACTTTTATTCACAATATCTATTCATTTATTTTCATTAAATTAAGTTTAAACTTAATCAAATTTGTAAATTGAATCAAAATATGAAACAATACATTGAAAAGTAATGTTTATTCAGTCCAAATTTTGACTTGGAAAACCCTTCATTACAGCTCTATATATAATGGCCATCAAAAAGACAAAATATAGATTTCTCATGGCTACAACGCCAATGCTTCTGTTTGGGCAAATATATATACACACATGCATGCTTTATTCATGCATTATTTTGAAAAATTTCCAACAGTCCCCCACCATTTTCAAAATATATGCAATATTAAAAACACTTTTCTTATGCAAACTTGAAAACCTTATGCATAAATAAATTTCTCTTTTGGACTTAAAATCTTCATTTAATGAAAACATATTAAAGTTAATCAAGTTAGTATAGTATGTAAGTTTTGAACCAACAATCTTATTTGATTAATCAGACATATCTCATACAAAAATTTTCTCATTCTTAGATATTTTTTAGTCAACACGTGGATTGACCTTATATTTTTTATCATGTTTTCATAAGTGCTCTAGTAATCAATCAAGTTACATAAAAAGCTGCACTATCTCTGACATTCATATAGGTGAACTTATCAAGAATGCTCATGTAACTAAATATTCCAAAATAACTATGTTATAAGTCCAATAAAAACTAAGTAGTTTATTCTTTTTTTGGTTCATCATAAGTAACAATCACTTTTACCCATGGAACACATTTGAAGATTATAGTCTTACAATCATAACTTATAATATACTTTTCTCATTAAATTTTAAGATCTTAATGCTTCAAATGTTAAGTCAAGTTTCAATTATTGGTGATATTTAATGATGGTTCCAATTCTATCCCCTTTGAAGTTTTTAATACAATATACCTTGAAAGACTTTTAGTTAAAGGGTCAACAAAATTTTAACTAAATCTTACAAAGTCAATTATAATTACTCTTTCAGTAATTATTTTTCTTACATATGCATTTCTTAAACCAATATATTTAGACTTACTATTATAGATTTGACTACATGTCCTCAATAATATTGTCTTACTATCATAATGTATAAACATAAAAGACATTGATTTAGGTCATATAGTTATTTTTATTAACAAATGCTTTAATCATTTAGCTTTCTTGCTATATAAGGCTAATACTATGAATTTTATAACTATGACAGAATCTATTATATATGTTTGTTTCTTAAAATCCTAACAAGTAGTACATCCACCAAAGGTAAATATCTACCCACTTATGAGAGTATGATTATCTCAGTGTGTTCTAATAGCATCTAGGAATGCTTTCAAAACTAAAAGATATCTAGTAAAATATATACCATAATCCATTGTATATTTCAAATATTTAAAATTTTATACACTGTTTCCTAATATATATTACTTAGATTACTAGTATAATACTAATATTTCCAACAACAAAAACTATATTTGATTTTATAAATGTTATAGCATATATAAGACATCCAATAACACTAGCATATTCTAATTAGAACACTACTCTTTCAGTATTAAAATATAACCTTATGTTTGGATTAAAAGGTATTGCAACAACTTTGCTATCAAAATGATTGAACTTCGTATTTTCTCTATATAATATAATTAAATTAGTATTAAAGTATTATCACTTTTGATAATTTTAATACTCAAAATAACATAAACAAATCCTATGTCTTTTATTTCAAAGTTAAATAATAATGAGGACTTAATGATTTTAATTATATCACCATTAGTCCTAAAACTTAGCATATCATTAATGTATAAACAAATAATCACACCTTTATGTTACAAAATATACTATAAACACATTTATTTGATTTATGTTTTCTAAATCCATTTTATACAACCACTCTATCAAATTTTTTGTGCCATTATTTTGGAGATTATTTAAATCTATAAAAAGATTTAACTAACTTATATACTTTATTTTCTTATTCTAGTATGACAAAACTTTCTGATTGTTTCATATAAATTTCTTCATTTCACTTTCTATTAAGAAAAATTATTTTCACATCTATTTGATAGATCTCAAAATAAAAAATTGATGCCAAAGCAATTAATATTCTAATAGTAACAATTCTTGTAATAGGTACAGATGTATCAAAATAATTAAGGTCTTTATTTTGAGTAAAATCTTTTGTTACTAATTTTACTTTGAATCTTATTTTATTCCAACAACTCTCTTTTTCTTTTTTAAAATTCATTTACAACTAATAGGTTTTGAACCTGGTAGTAAATTAACTAATTTTTAAGTTTTAGTACTCATTATAAACTCCATTTCGTCATTAATGGTCTCTTTCCTAAATGCAACATCTTAAGATTTAATTGTCTCTTCATAAGTAATAGAATTTAATTCATATAACGTGAAATCATAGTTTATTTAAATCCTTAGTGCTTTCTACTAAATAAACAATAAAGTTTGGTTCAAATCTTTTTTAACTTTTAGTTTTTTAGATTCATATCATGTTAATCTTTTATTAACATTTATAAGTTTGTCTAAATTTTCTGCATCAAGACTTTTAAGAATTGTGAAAAAATAAATAAATTTTCATAAAAGATGGCATCTTTAGATTTTATATTTTATTAATCTTAATAAAATTATTATATTTTATTATTAGGAATCTATATGTTTTACTATATTCTGCATATTCTAAAAACATACATTCAATACCTCTTTCACCCAATTTCTTTGTTTAAGCTCTAGTAGTTTTACAATAACTCAATAATCTCAAAATCTAAATAAAAAAATACTAGACTTCTTATGATTTCATAATTCATAATGAATAATTTTTTATTTTTTATTAAGCGTTGTATTCAAGACATGTCATGCACTTGATAATGTTTTATCCTAATAACTTTTTCAAAAAGTGTTCTATTATTCCTTTTTGCCATTCTATTTTGTTGTGGTATGTTTGCAAATGATATTCCATGCACAATACAAAATGATTCACAAAACTCAGAAAAATGATATTAACCTCTTTTATCACTTCTAAAGGTTTTAATTTTAATGTTATAAAAATTTTTAATTTTTATTTTATATAGTTTAAGTTTATCTAATATTTCATCTTTTTAATGTAAAAGACACATATAACAATTTTTAAATAATCATTAATAAAAAGTTACAAAATATCTTTTATCACTTTTAGTAAGTATATTATGCATATTACATACATCACGATATATTAATTGTCTTTTAATCTTTGAAAATGGGGTTATTATAATTTTAATTTGGAACATACTTTACATTTTTCATGCATGTCATTTTTAAAGTTAAGATTAAGTGTAAATTAGTCATATCATCCAATCTCTTAATATTAATTACCTTAGACAACGTGCTATAAAGATAATGAGTTAATCATTTAAACAAAAGCATTGCTTTATTAATATTAAATTCAAACATTTTCTCATACATATATCATTTTCCAACAAAGGTGCAACTTTTAGAATACATACTTGTCTAATTCAAGTACAAGTTTAAAATAATTCTTGTTTAAAAAGCTACCAAACAAAAGATTTTTTTTCTAACTTATGATATATAATACATATTGATAAGAGTTAATGCCTTTCTAGAAGTGAATCCCAATTGTAGACTATGTTAATGCCTTTGTAGAAGTGAATCCCAATTGTAGACTATCTTTTCTTTTGATTGTTGCTATGAAAAAATTTCTTATATACAACACACTTCCATCCTTTATAATTTTATAGGATGTGAAAAGGCCTTTATCTTTGCACACATATTTAATTGTATCATAATCTATCCACCATACTTTATTATATTTTAGAACATTAATTTTAGATATCATGGCCACTTGATATTGAACCTTCTTTTTTTTTAAGATGTCAGACATTCTCATTTATAATAGCCATGCTTCTTACAATGATGACATGTACTCTTCCTTCTTCTTATGTTGGTTCTCATTATCATCAAATTTTCTCTATTGATTACCTTTGGAGTGATTAAACTATTTAAACTACTTCCTTTCTTCCACTACATTAATTTCTAAAGATATTAAGTTTGGATCTTCAAGATTGTTAAGTCTAATTTATTCTTCAATATAAAGGCTTTGATCAAACTTATCAAGAATAATTTTCTCCTCTTATATTTAAGTTTTTTTTATATATAGTATTTCCAAGAAGGTAGAAGTTTATCAATAATGAAAAAAAAAAAAAACAATAATAGACTCATTCATCTTCGTATTATATTAATTAAATTTATCAAGTATTTTCATTATTTCATGATATTGTTCAACCATACACCTATTATCAACCATCTTATATTGAAAAAATTTAAAAGCTAAGAATTTCTTGCTCATTTCATCTTCCATCATGTATTTTGCTTCCAATACATCTCAAATTACTTTGGCTATGGACTTGTTATGGTATTGATCAAAGATATTGACATACATTGCAATACAAATATGTCCTTTGCACACGTAATCATCTTGTTCCCACTTTGATGTATTTTTATTTCTACTAATATCTTATCTTCATGTTCTTTTGATTTCAGTGTTGTCAAAACATAAACTACATTACAAGAAATGCAACTTGTTTTGCCATTGCCTAAAATTATTATCATTATAGTGCTTCAACTTCACGAAATCCACCGTAAATTGTTAAAGTGATGATATTAATGCCATTTTTAAATAAATAGCTTCTTAAGTGAGATGTGAGAAAAAAATACATGCAATCTAAAGTTAGAAAAAAAGAGTAAATAAACTTGATGTGAACAAAAAATTATAAACAATGTAAGGAAAGAAAATAAATATGCAATATAATGTGTTTCAAGTCACAATAGAGTAATCGATTTCCTTATTGCCTTCACCAAACCACCAATGCATATAAGTTAAACTGATACACCTCCAAGGTAAAAAAAAAAAATACTTAATTGTTTACTTACGTTGTAAAACTAATAAAAGTAAATCTGAATACCTTTGAATATTTTAAACACGTCAATAATCAATGTTTTATTTCTGCAAATAAATAAAATATTAAAATTTTAATGCAAGAAAATATAAAAATACAAAAATCTTTAGAAGAATGGTGGGAAAATAAGTGAGGAATGTAAAAGAAATGCTTATACTTCTTTATTATATTTTGGAAGTCACCACATGTTTCTTATTTATAAATATGCATTACCTTTATAAAAACACCTCTATTCATAATATTTCTTTATTTAAATCTGTTAGATTAAATTTTAACTTAATTAAAGGTATAAATTAAATCAAAATATAAAACAACACATTGGAGGGTCGTGCCTATTAAGTCCAAGTTACGGTCTTGAAAACTAACACTATAGCTCTGTGTATAATACCCATCAAAAAGACAAAACACTCTGCATGCTTTCTTCTTACATTCTTTTGAAAATTCACCAACACACATGCATAGATAAATGATAAGAAAAAATATTTGTAACATCAATCAAAATGATTGTTTAGTGACTATGAAAAACAAAAAAATAATTTCAAGTTATTTTAATTTGTTTTACAAATTCATTAAAAAAAATTTGTAAAACAATCGATTTCTTGTTACCATAACTGATGCACTATCCCCTAAGAAACAAAATAAGGTAACTTTTTTTGTTATTTTATCGTAGAAGAGTTAAGAGTTATTTGAGTGGTGCTTAAAAGATTTTTTAAAGGATCAAATTAATGGTACAGTATCATGAACTCTTTTTCATTTTAAAGGCTAATATATGTTAATTACTATCAATTCAAAGGACCTTTTTTGAAATTCATTAACATATTGAGGATTTAATTGACTGTTCCTTACAAATTTTGCAAGTAAATGATTTTCCTTTTAAGATAAAAGAAATGATTTTGAAAAATTATTGTATTTTTATTTAGTTTGGAAAAATAATTGCTAATGCTTTTATTAAACAACTTTTTTTTCTCAAGATATTATATGCATTTTAGCAATTTTTTTTTACATTTTTCTAACAAAATTTATTAATATACTTAATATTATCTATTAAAACACTCTAGGTACTTAAATAGTATGTAATTTTTTTCAAAATTATATATGATATTAATTAAATTTGATAAATATTTGTAATAATTAATAGTCAAAAACATGAATAATTATCTATTAATTTAATTTAGTACATGTGCAGTGCTAATTAACACTGCCCAACAAACAACCATTTAACAACTAAAGTATTCACCCATTAAAAGCGAAAGTCTGGAGCAGTTTCACAAAATTTTTTAAGAAACATAAGTGGATATTGACAATTATAACCTTTTAAATACATCTTTTAGACTTTATTTTCTTCCTTTAATTTAAGGGCGAGTTATACATAACTTGAGTTGAATTTTATTTTTTTTTTTTAATACAAGTGCCAATTGAAAAGGTTATAACAGGTGCTTATGGAGGACAAAGCACGGTTAGAATTTTAAATTTAGATAAATTTTAAAAATACACGTATAAGTTTCATTGGATAGAATAAACTATCAATTTAAATAACATCAAGGCAGGTTAATATTGTATACTAATCCTCCTTACAATTATACTTAGTATTATATAATTTTTTTATCCTCCTTACAATTATACTTGGTATTATATAATTTTTTTAAAAAATTTTTAATTTTTTATTCAATATTTTTTAATAAAATAAATATTAAAAAATAAATTTAAAAAAAATGACTATTATCAATGATAAAGTGACTGCCACTTGTTATCTCTGATTTTGGCTTCCTAAGATACTTGATGTTGTGGGAGAATAATATTGTCACGTAGGTCAAAGAATTTGAAGTCAAATAATACAAATGGAAAATGTATTCACCACTATTATATTATAGTAGTATGTTTGTGATTATTTTTATTATTTTTTTATTTATATATTAATTTATTTATAATATTAAATGCACATTAGATTGTAATGTACCACAAAATAAATTAAATATATTAATTATTTTTCAATATTGATCCTATAATTATAATAAACTATAAAATAAATTATTAATATTTATATTTTATTCCAAAATAATGTATTTATTTTACTATTGAGTACATTAAGACTAAACACACGTGCGTGTGTATAAACTTTACATTATTGAAACTTTGCATTACAATATTATGATTAGGAAGTGTATTACAGTAATTATAATAATAAAATCTAGAAACCATTCAAACGAATTGGAAGATATTTTAAGAGATTTTAGACGACGACAACAACAACAACGGAAAAATGAAAATAAAAAAGTGTATGGGCATCACACAAGTGAAAAGTAACCCCTTTTGTCTTTTTCAATTGAAAGGAATAAAAAGTTGGCTGAGTACACAAAAATCATTCTTGAAAACAGATTTTGATTGAACCCATTCTCATATAGATAGATATTAAAGTGACGACAACTGAACTGAGTAGCAGCTTGCAAATTGAACAGATTAATCGAAGGAAAAGAAAAAAAAAAAAGTGAAACCAATTGCCATGCTCTCTACTTGTACTATTTTGTATTCTAAGTACTTTTATTTTGTTTTATTCTTTTGCTACCAGATTGCTTTTGGTTGTACATGTTGCAGAAACTCAACTAGAGGTAAACTGCTCGTTTTTGTAATGCGAGCTGCATTGCTTCATCAATGAATCAATTCGTCTTGTCGCTGTTCGGTTCAGACGTTTCTTCCTGGACTTATTGCTTAACAAATGCTCCAGTCCAGTCCAGTCCAGTCCACGAGAGAGGAGTAGTAACAAACATTTTAAGAGGTTTTTTTTTTTTTTTTTGTCTATTTTCTTTCTTTGTATATACATGCCTACGTGTGTTACAATCATTAAGTACTTAATGCTAGTGATATAAATGTTATAATTTATATATATATATATATATATAATAGCATTATTAATCTGCTTCCGGTATCCTCCATAGTTTTTGTTTGCTTCACAAATTATATAAACAAAAGGGGAGGGACGACGACGACGACTATAATTGAACTCCCCCCACCTACCCCCAGTTTCAAATTACCATAATAATACATTACCTTAAATTTTTTTTAAAAATATATATATTTTAGATGACATGACATTTATTACCTTATTTTATTCCTACTTTAAGACAAAACCTCTTACAATAAAGTGACTAAAAATTGGATATATTAAATACATACATAATAATTTTGACTGGGGGGGTGTGTATTCATAATATTCAGTTTTTATTTAAAATATAATTGAAAGAGACGCGGCCACGGTCTTCAGTTTTACATCAAACTAATCGTTTACAAATGCTTAAATCATACATTGACTTGACATAATTGAAACAAGATTACTACAATGCATCTTGGATCTTACTAATTATATCAGTGATCAACATCAATTGGTGAAGTTACAAATGACCGCATGAGGCTCAGTAGCCTTAGCAGCCGGTGCAGGCTCAACGCTCGGCGACGGCTCGACGGGCTTCACAACGAGCTCTTCTGGCAAATCAGGAATACCCTTCAAATAAAAAGTGTAAAACAACTTATAAGGAAACACAATTTGATGCAACTTCACTTGTCCATACACGCCCTCAAAAATCCCAGAACCGCCGGTCACGGCCAGGTAAGTGTCTTCATGAGTCAAATAAGCTCCTTGGACCGATACGTGACCGTAATCGCCGAAGTAGAAGCTGTAAATCGCTTCATATCGGTCGCCTTTTTTCTCTGGTTGGTGTTGGATTAATAAGCAGATCCCTGCTGTGATGCCCAAACGCCTTTGCAAGTCTCCGCTGTATAGCTTGTTGGTGAATGGAACAAGATCACCGAGTGCCAGATGCTCCTGTTTCTGGTTTAGCTTCAGAATTGCTGGGCTGCTTCGGTCTTTCTCGTTGATTTCATATACGTATAGTTCTTGTACTTTCGCTGAAAATTAAATTAAAAAGGAAAATAATTAATAAATGAGTTATATTCATTAATTGATTTATAAACAACTGAATTAAACTTACTAGCTCCAGAAGAATCTTGTCGGTCGTTTGGTTTGTTGAAGAATAAAGCTGTGGTGGTGACGTTCTTGGAGCTTCTTCTTCTGCTGCTGCTTGAGAAATATTTGTGTGATGTTGAGAGATTGAGGTTTCGAGCAGAAAAATTAGATGATTTATGAGTGAGATTGAAATTACCTAACAACCTTTGTGTTTGGGAAGATGATGATGTTGTTGAGTTGGGAAATTTGAGAGAAGAGAGAATCTTTAAAGAGGTTGCAGAAGCCATTGATGGGATGGAGAAAAGGGGATTAAACTCAGAGAAATATTGCAAAGAAGAAGAAGACGGACAGATAGGTTAGAGGGTAAACGGTGCAAAAAGCATACTATTATTATATAGAGCAGAATTTGGATTAACAAAACACTTGTTGATTCGCACGCGGGGTTTTTTAAAAAGACTGAAGCACGAAGAAGTGGGACAGCCCAAACCCAAAGAAAGTGGTCGGAGGAAAGGGTAGATCAAACAATAATATCGAATAGTTTGCATGTGACACGCAATGGCAGGGGAATTTCATACAATTAGTAGTTGTTGCTAAAGCATTGGTTGGCTGGATTCGGAAGGAACCTTGCTGCCCTGACCGCCCCAACCCCACTCTTTAATTTAATTATAAAAGATCTTTTTAGGTGACCATAAAGTGTATTATAAGAAGAGAATCTTAGGGGCTGGCTGTAAATAAGCACTTTTAACTCCCAAATATTTGTTGGAGTCTCCACAAAAATTCATAAAAATGAAACATACCAATGATAATTTATTATATATATTTATTTGAAACATATAATGTTATTATGCATCATACAGTACATTACATAATACTTCTCTCTCCTTTTTGACATTAAACCAATCATAAAGTTCCTCTAGGACCTTTAGACGAAGAGTTGCATATCCATGCAGTAAAGTTGAGCTGCAGAAGAGTAAGACCTGTGGCGGGCGATATTTCAGTTTGACCGGCTGCTGCCAGTGAAACGTAGAAATCTCAGCAATAAATAAATTGTGGAAAGTAGAACAATGACCGGCACTCTCACCCGGTCCCTGTGCGACGACGGAAACAGCAACATGAGTTTGTTTTGTTTTCTTTTCTTTACTATTAAAAATCTACCTCGAACGGCGTTTGCGTGTCAAATTAAAATAGAGAACGAAACCGGTGAGAATATAAGTAGAAGTTTCTCTGACATCTCATCCCTAACAATTACATGCTCGTCTATTGTAGTCGCCCGTCAATGAAGAGGAAGAGCAGTTAAATTATGGCTTGGAAAACCTTAGAATAAAGACATTTCTGCGTGAAATGTATGGATTTTTCATAGCATATTCTTTGAAAACTGAGATGTTGGCTTCAAGTAATGGCCAGAAACAAAATAAAATAAGCATGTGGTTGTTGAATTTCTAGAAAAACAAGACGGCTGGGCAATGGTTTCCACTTGGCAATCAAACCTTGTTGTCAATTCATTAATTATTTAATACAATTTTCAGAAAGATTCTTAATTTTTTGGTGTCTGCATACAAAACTTGATTTTGTTACTTAAATTTATAGATCGACATCCACTATGAAAATGATGATGATATAATTGTTTAATCAAGCCAACTCATATGATATCCGATTTGCTGATGCTCGTTCAATCACATGATATGTTTTCTGCGAATGAATGCAAAATAGTTAGCAGAAAGCCATCAGTACAAGCTGGCTTGGATTTGGACATGCATGAAATGAAATGTTCACGAATTTTGGCCATCTGATCAATCATAGAAAGTGACTGCATATCAAAACAGATTTCATTAACAATATATTCACGGAGTGAACCCTTATAGACATTTCAAGTTTCAATAAGACAAACATTACAGTGCCAGTATATTCAAGGACTGACTCGTTGTCTAAAATGCAGGATTAATTTCAGTTGAAGTAATTTGAATAAACAAACTATGAAAAAAGTTTTGACAAGGCTTATCAAGCAGTTGGTGATGAACAGATGGTTCATGAATATCCCAAGAAATTTCTCAAAAGTCCGTCCTGAAAATTTTTCCCCGCAAGTGTAAACAAAGGATTATATCTCCACAAAAATTTATGAAAAAAATTACTTAGTTTCCAGTTTATGAGAAATGTAAGCCTGACATACCCAAACGTTACAAAAGGACCATTGTTAAAAATTCCTAATCAAACTATACATGTAACAAATTAACACACAATAGCAACTTAACTTCCTTCTGAATTCATATATGGTACTTCAACACTGCTAAGTTCTCTGAACTATCATCTGGAAGAGTGAAAACCAATGATACTGCTCAAGTAAAATGCTACAAGATGTCATGCCTATGTTCAGAAAGAACAAAAAAAAAGAAAGAAGAAGAAGAAGAAACATAGGCAACCAGAACTAGTTTCAGCAAGTTTCAGTGCCCTCATCCTAAATTGCTTTGGGATATATCCCACCATTACAACTCTATAAACCAAATAATTTAAGCAATTCAACTAAGCATGAAGAACATGATATTCAAAATAATGACTTTCGAGCAACAATGAGTTTAAAACTAATGAACCTTTATGAATGAAAGCTTGTTTGTATGCTTCACTATGTATGTATAAATATTGCATTATGAGGCCAAAAAATTATTTTCAAATGATTATTTCAACATTTTGTTAGAATTTCCGCACCAGTTCTAGTAATTAAAATGGTATGCTCAAATTGTGCAGCGGGGCTGCCATCGGCAGTCAAAGTTGTCCAGTTGTCAGGCCATGTTATACACTCAATGCTTCCCATTGTAAGAATTGGCTCTGCAATAAGAAGTTAAATGCATCAATGGCATCTGTTTAAAAAGCTCATCTGGATTTTTTTTTTCATTCCTATGACTAAGAAAGCCAAACTCTCTATTTTTGTCTGTCTCAAAATATGTGACCTTCCGGATCACTTTTATTTCTTATCTTTTCTTTTTTCTTTTTTTTCTTTTTTCTTTTAATTTTTTATTTAAGGCAAAGAAACAAGATAAACTTCCTAGTAATAAAAATATTTACCAAATAAGGGACAAGATGTCCACAAAAACAAACTGTCAAAGAATCCCAAAAGAAACAAAACTCTACAAACAGTGTGGCTAAGCTCACCTCTATAGAGCAAAAGAGTCCCAATAACTCCTAAAAGGCAAAACTATACTTCCCAACTATTTTAACACCCTTTCAAATTAAGAACAAAAAGGAGAGAGACATCTATAATGTGTTAGTTCCTTCAAATAAGAAACAACACATTATAGAAGCAAATTTCAATTTTAACGCAAAATTATGTTTTCCCGACTCATCTCACTCTTCAGAACAATCTCATCATCCTTCTTAAGTTTGTCTAGCAGTTACAAGGGGAGAAATAGACAAGAACACACACACACACACCCACCCATGAAAAACTGCCACCTGGACCTATTTATTTAAGGTGGGTACAAATTGGAAATTTTTATTTGAGTTTTTTGCCCAGGTAACTACAAAGGTCCAATCTGAATACAAGCTGGCAACCATATATAATCAAGACAATTCTTTGATTCTCAAGAAGAAAAGAAACGCACTCACCAATAGTAAATGTTTGACCTTCAACCATGCAACCAGGTTTTTCATTGCCTGTGAAACAATTAATAATCACATTCCGAACTTCGAAATCATATAACACCAAAGAATACAAATAATGAGTTAATAGCTTATCAGAAAAGGTGAAACAATTAATAATCACATTCAGAACTTTGAAATCATATAACACCAAAGAATACAAATAATGAGTTAATAGCTTATCAGAAAAGTTATCAGCAAAACTTAATTGGGTATTCTACAGAGATAAATATTAAAATAAAATATAGTAAATACAAAGATCAGTCCATTGCAATTTATTAGTTCATCATTGATCAATATATTATCTAGTTCTCTGTATTGAAGCATCTACAAACAAGTTAAACTTTTCCTAGAAAGTTGTAAATGTTTAAACTTCGCAAAGCTGACAAACAAAATAATTGCTATAAAAAGATTACTTACGGTTATGTAATATGATTGGTTCAGAATGAAATACTTTCCCTACACCATGCCCAACAAAACGCTCCACCACACCGAAGCCATATTTCTCAGCATGTTCACTGAGACATAAGCCAAATCAAAATGTTAAGACCAAGTATAACAGTTAACAAATCTACCATGTAATTTATACAAAACAACTATATTCAACATTTTGTCCCATCATTCAACCTAAGAATTATGGTATATATCAAGATAATAATACGCAAGGAAATTAATCTTCTAGCATGTAGGACTAAAAAATAATGAATAAGATAATGTGCCTTGAATTCAGCAACTTTCATGCGACCTTCATGAATTTTAATTCATGCACTACAAACTTCTATTCAGTAAGTGTTTTTAAGATATATTAGTCCTTGAGCCACAATCCCAAATGAGTGCAAAGCGATTAATAGGAATAGTTTTAAGTCTGCTGCAACAATTTCTTGCATTTCCTAGCAAATGGAAAATAATAGCATCTTAGGCCTTATAAAATAACAGTGTGCAACAAAACAAACTAGTATCATGAACACTGATGGGAGGGAATATTTTAGGTAGATTTACAACATTTGGTAACTAACATATTTTGCATATATATTAGTAGATAAGAGAAAGAAATAACTTGCAGGTGTTAGAATAACTAAATATCACTCAATACATATCTGATCAAAGAAGACTCACTTTGTTTCACTAAGTTTGCTTCTACTTTACTCATGATCAAAATCTCTTCCCTGTTTCAGCGAATACCCATTAATGACAAATTCTTAAGTTCTTCAGAGATTTTATCTTTCTCAATTTCTAAGCTTCATCACTAGAAAACTACATTTTTTCCCTCAACCTTACTATTCATGTGCACCAGGTTTAAAACTGGAGACTATGGCTAGAGTAGGTTGGTAGAGCCAAGGTAATAGAACCTCCACCATTCCAACTTCACTAAATTTACTAGCTTCAAGTTAAGAGGCATACATTTGTGGTTCTAATCTTGTAGACCGAGCTCAAAATTTTAGTTAGTAATATAAATTACTCATTTCACCAGAAACTTTGTGATATCATTTGACAACTTCTAACTTACACAAAAAATTGATAAGCGAGCCCCGAGCTTCTCTTTGAAACTAATAATCATCCTTATAGTTCACAGCACAACAGATAACCAGCAATCACCCTTGCAAAATGCTAACAAATGTAAATTACTGCTAGTTTCATATTTCTCAAACTTGTGATTGCACCATGATTATCCTTTTCAGTTTGCTGGACAGTTTATGTAAATTCTAAACTACAAACTGTTTCCTCGCCCTGCTCAGTAATTAATTGGCATCCTTGCCATATTTTTTCTGGTAAGATTTTTTTGTTACACTGTTTCAGCTATATAAATGTTTGCTTTCTTTACAGGCCAACATTTCATAAAGGAAAGGGAGAAATTACACCTGATTCTTTTTCCAATTTTCTTGAAACTAGCACCATCTTTACAAACTGCTATACCTCTCTCCAAGCACACTTCAGTTACCTGCAATGAGGCAAAGACAATATTTTAAAAAATCAACAGTGATGTTCAAATCAACACTTGAAAGTTATTCATTGCTTGTAATGATGTATATATAAAATAAAATGCAGTGATAGCAAAACCTAGTGACTACAACATGCAGACAGATACAACAAGCTTTGAAAGAATTGTAAAAATAACAGTAACAGTAATCAAGGCTATTCAGAAAGCAAAGTTCGGTATTCTCCTTTCACACACTAACAAAATTTACCTTTACAAGGCGTTTAAGTGCATCATGAACATTGCCGCAGAGGAACGTCTTTGATGTGTCTCCATGGTAACCCTAAAGAGAAAAGAAAGTATATCATACAGAGGCAAATCAGCTTTGCACTCTTCAAATGCTGAAACTCCTCCAAGCCAGGAAACTGCAAAGTTCTATTACATGACCAATATCTCAAACCAATCCAAGTATTTAAGGTGCTTATTTCTTTCAATTTTTTAGGAGAAACTTAAATTGTTACAGAATGCAGAAAAGACATTTTAAGTGAATAAGATAAGAAAACACATACTGGCTATCAACCATAATTATAGTAGCAGAAAAAACACCTAACAAGGTTCAAAGAATGTCTTTTGTAGATCCAATCATTCTTCAACTCACTTATTTTCTCCAAATAAAACCAATGCAAAGATCAGCATATAAATGCAGGGAATGGCACAGGTCGAATCCAGATCAGATTAGTAAGTACAATTTACAAAGAACAGATTTTAATTTGATGCTTGCAACCATCAACACTAGGCATTCAATTAACATATTAAGCTTGGACTTGTCAATCATATATATAAACAAGCAAGGATGAAGGTAAGACAGAGAACATACATTTAAATAGACTGTCACATCAATGTTTATTATGTCGCCATCCTGCAAAGAGAACAATCATAATGATGACAAATATACATGTCATGCAAAGAACAAATCGGTACACACCAGACCTGTAGCTGGCGAGAATCAGGTATTCCATGACACATGCACTCATTAACTGAGGTACACACACTCTTGGGAAATCCTCCATAGCCAAGAGGTGAAGGATAAGCACCAGCCTCTATGATCATTTGGTGCACTGCTTTGTCAATTTCATTTGTCGTCACTGATGGCTGATAAGTTTAGAAAAAGAAATGTAAATTAAATGTCAATAATATGTCAAGTTAACAGTTCAAAGCACCAGATGTTTATGAAGAATAAATGCACTAATAAGAACATACTTAAACTTTTATTCAGGGAATCCTAAAATGATCAAGAAAGAAGGGGATGTTACTCTCTGACCCAAAAATGGGAATTTGAAATCCTAATTCTGATTTTAGAGTACAACATGCAGACAGAACAATTAGAGTCTACCATTAAAATTAAGAAAATTTGTACAGGAAGATTAATAAGTTCTACAGAATTACAGCTTTCTAAGATGCCTGATTCTCTTTTACCCATGAACAGGGCATCTCATTCAATAGCTCACATTCAACAGGATGATTAGTTGCACATCTGGACCACATAAAGGACATTGAAATAACTAGTTAGTGGCCAAGACTCAAACCATTTCTGTGATTCCTCTCATATTCAGATTGCAAACAGTTAAAAAGTACTGAATTTCTCACCCTAACCAATTTTCCTGCACTGTCCAAGACTCGAGCAGCAAGTTCACATGCAGCCCTCATTTTAGCAATGCCATCAGAATCATGAATTTGGTACTCCGGTGAAAGTTCTGGCAACAAAGTTGAACTTAGATAAGGAGGCTTCAGTATGTGATCAGGCACAGGAAGACGCGGTGACACCCTTCCACGCTTCAAAGGCGGTCTTCTTCTAAACTTTGTTGTACTTTGAAGCTCGCGTTCTCTAGAAATGTATAGAATCACTCCAACTTTTATAAATAGAAGCGAAACTAATATTTATCAAAGAAAATGGACAATATTTTAAAAAAAAATAATTAGGGTAATGATATAAACAGCACCAAATAGACAATTTAAATCCTTATCTTCTGACGATGACACTTAAATTAAGACCTTATTCCAAATGCAAAAGCATTTGGGAAAGAGCTGTCCATGGAGAGAGATACGTTTCAAATTATAATTGAACTGAACCGAGCTAACTAACCTATTATACATACTATTACTAGTCTATGGTTTGTGATTATTACAATAATCTCAAAATTAAGGGAAGGACCCACGCATAATAGAGCTACCTCTTTATTCTCATGGCCTCCTCTATACCAGATACTCTCTTTGCATGAATGACAAGCTTCTTTGGAGAATATGATCCTTTTCCTTAATTGAAAAAGCATATAGAAATAGAAATTAGATACAGAATAGACCTCAAATTTATTAATCTCTCAGCAATTTATTTTTTTCAAAAAAAATTACAACAAATGAGAAAAGAGTGAATGACGAGTGACAGACCAGTGCGAGTTGAGGGATACAAAGTGAGTGAGGTCTCCGAGAAAAGAATAGAATTTGAAGGTGAAAGACATCCTCCGTGTAAGAAGGAAGAAGAAAGTTGCAGAGATGAGCCATGGGAAACTGGAGCAGCGAATACCATTCTTACAGAGAAGAGGGAGGGAAGAAAGAAATAAAGATAACAAAAGAAAACGAGAAGGGATCCTCTGGTTCTGTTTTAAACAGAATTGAATCTGAATAATAATGGGCTGGGCCTGGGGCTACCTCAAAATGAATAATGTAAACACGCCCCTATATGTAGTTGAACGTATCCAAATTACCCAATGAAAGGATTGATCTGATATAGAGAACGAGTGTAGTCAATATATGGCAGAGGTGTATCTAGTAATGATAAAAAAAAAAAGCCCAGATTCTTAAGAGTCGAAACATCTCGTCCATAGTCAACTATTGTGGTAATAGGTAAATAGGTAATTGTCAACATGAGTTGGTCAACATGTTTGTTGAATTTAATGGTCAGAGTAATGAGAGAAATAATGTCATATGCAAGCTGGTGTATTATTGAAGATGAGATGTGACATATCTCAAATACCAGAGTGCCATAGTTGACTAACCTTAGAAATTCTGCGTCATGCCAAAAAAGGAAACATGGGCGAGTAGCTAACAGACATGCATATGTTATTGTTATTCAATTATATAATAACATAAACATTGCACCCAGTCAACACAGGGCCTAACTCAACTCAAGGCCACAATTTGAGGATTGAAAATTTCAATCCAAGTCGGCTAAAAATCTCAAGGAGAACAGCAAGTTATGTTCGGCTATGCTTAATTTGAAGGGACAGGCTCGTTACCAGAACTGGTTCAGGTCAACTGATGTCATCCTGGATCCCTGGTTTGGGTTCTTCTAATCTGTGGGCAATTGGAAAAGAGAGAGCTAGAATCAATTGTTTGACTTGTTTTTATAAAATTTAAGTTTTAGGGTTTTTTTTTTTTTTCTTATTTATTTGGCACTGCTATTACAATATAAGATTTATGTTTGGATTATTACAATTGTAGCTCACAATAGATATCTATTCACACTAAAACACTAAATTTATGTAACGGAAAAACGATAAATTTGAAAAACATTAAAACCCATTAATTATTTTTAAAAAAAACATCTTCCAAATGTATATACCAGACACATAATTTTATTATTTTTACATTAAATTTTGAAGACACTATCAAACACGTATACCTTTCTTAATAAAACAAGAAGTACATGTATTCATGTCAACAAGCATGCAATAATTCTAAAATTATACGGTCAATTACACATAATTAAAAGTTAATAACAGACGTGATGATGTATTATTGAGAGAACATTCCCGGAAAATACCAAACAAATCAAGAAGAACAAACCGTGACTGTGAACAGATCGTCAAACCCATTTAAGTATTTGAAGATTGGAATCAAATCTTTTGATGCTTCAACTGTAACAACTAGTGTGTGATTGTGTTCCATTTGAAATTTGGAGCTTTGACCATAACAACCAAATTACGTATTATGAGGAAACAAAATTAAAAAAACAATAAAATACGGAGTTTCAATGAATCAAAAGATTTCGGAATCTTAATCTATGTTATTGTGCATATAAAACATGATACTCAAAATCCTGTATAGCTCTACTCCGACCAAATTTTATGAATTGTTTGTTAATGCCTGGAAATCTTTACCCCGATGTGGTCAATTCCTTTTATGCCCCTAGTCTACAATCAATCAATTAGTCGCCCGTTTTGCTTGTCGGTAATTATCTACTTTTACTTTTGAAATTACAATTACAACAATAACGACAATTAATATCAATGAGTTTAATGCCACATCATCACCACTACTTTTTCCTTCTTTCTCACACGCTTTGAAGATCAGCTTCGTCAATCAACCTCTTACATTCTAGATTACTACGCAAGTAAAATTCTCAATTTCTAATCACAAGACAGTGATTACTTAATAAATGTTAGTGTTTTTGTAATTGTTAGTTAATTTAAGTAAGTTAAAAAAAAAAAAGAGTGTTGAGATATGAATTCCTCCCACACTAAAATAATAATAATATTATCTCAACACTCTTTATTATTATTATTATTATTATTATTATTATTATATTTGTAAAAAATATAATATTATAATAATAATAATAATAATAATAATATTATTATTATTATTATTATTAATTTTTATTAGCGGAAGTAATTAATTATCAACCAATCGCTATCATTTAATTCCGTAAAATAATATAAATTAAGATGGAGGATGCGCGTGTAAATGTAGAGCGAAAGTGAATTCAGCAATACAAGTCTCTAATTTCTTATTGGACTATTAAACACTACTTGTAGTCATACTTCTGTTAACATTGCTTTCTTCCATGACATACAACCCCTCTTTTTGTCAACATACAGATATTTTTGGAAAGCAACAATAAATAAATAAATGAATAAGAAATTCAAACCCATAGCAGACAGACAACACAACAATTTGACAGTTGCCATTTCTTTTTCCTTTTTTTTTTCTTTTTTTTTTTTTAATTTTGAGAACTTTGTTACAACCTAATTTCAGCTTTCTTCAGCCCTTTTTTCTTGTCACTTGGTAATATACAAATTCAACTTGCAGCTACACCACCACCCCCACCACCACAGAAAATTCCAAAAAAGAAAATTAAAAAAAAAAAAAAAAAAATGTTACAGAGCTCCAATCATCCTTTGTTTCTTACTCGACTCTAAAGCCAACAGCTCCATTTCCCTTAATCTCTTCCCGTTATTATTGCATCCTCCAATCTTATCAACGCCATTCCCAGGTATTTTCAATATGTTCACCCCAAATAGTCGCATCATCTGGACCGGTTCCACTGGGTTCTCCGACCCCGACCCGGTTCTTGCTTTCCAGTCGATGTGAAGTTGCTTATCTGCTCCGGTTGATCTATGAAAACTAACAATGTCACCGGCTTTTAGATTTTTCTCCTTCACAAACCGGCTCCATCCTTTTGTCAACACGTAACTCTGGCTACTGTTCCAATAGGAGTACCTGAATCTCCAAACTTTGCCGGTGACATCTTCGAAATTCAAAAGCACTCCTTTACAATTGCTTCCGCTTTGTAAAGGGAAGTGCTTTTCCGCATGTTGTTTGGGTATCACCAGACGGTTCAGCTTCCCAACATCGCTAGGGGTGACTGCCTTTTCGAAAAGCTGTTCACGCGCTTTCAAGACCCGGTCTGAACCGAACGAGTTCGCAACACCGACTTTAATTCGGTTCCCGTTGACGTCAAAGCCGTAGTTTCTTTTACTCTGCTCCAGTTCATCATTGTAAGTATGTTTTCGCAACATATCAACGATCTCAGCCTTCGAATGTGAGTTTAAGAACGCTACTTCGATGCCATCCTCTTCGGTTTCAGCCATTTGCTTGAAGTTAGTCACAGCATCGCGCCCACGAAAACGCTGCGCAGCAATATCATAAGCTTTAGCAGCTTCTTCTTCTTCATTGAAAGTCCCAAGCCATACTCTTTGATGCTTCTCGTATATCTGAGCACCCCAGCGGCCGTTCGGCTGAGGAACCACTCCTTTGTATTTAGAGGAGGGGAGCTTCCTGGACTCGGCTTCAACACCGCCTTCGGAATCTAAAATGATGCTGATAGTACCGCTGCCAACACGGCAAAGACTCTCAGGTGATTTAGTTGGAGGGAAAGGAGAAGAAGCAGGCGGAGAAATGGAAGTAGAATCAGTAGTTGTGCTGTCGTCTATAGAAGTTGCATCCATTTTCGTAAGAAAGGATTGAGAGAGAGATGGAGTTGTACAGGAAACAAACAGAAGAGAAGAATTGTATTCGTTAGGAGATAGACAGCCCAATCTTGTGTGTCCAAATATATATATATATATACATATACATATAGAGAGAGAGGGAGGGAACTATCCACAAAAGCTAGCACAAGTGTTTATATTATATTATTATATCTTGCGTTATTATTATTATTTTTATTTTTATTTTAACAAAAGAGTAAAAATAAAAATAAAAATATAGGAAATTGGGAAGAGTTTGAGATGGGGATGCGGGTGAAGTGGGTCAACTCGAACCTCGGGTAAAGGAAACTAACAAGGAAGATTCATATTCGATTAGGCACCGCAGTGTAATGTAAATTGTATGCGAGTGTTGTGGGCTGCGTATGTGAAGTGGGACCCACCGCAGCCAAGTTGATGCGGTTCACATGACTGTGGACCGTGTTTTAGTGAAGTTCATCCCCCCTTCGCCTTTCGCTTCTCTCTCAATTCCAGCATGGCCCTCTCCTCTCTCCTCCCTCCTTCCCTCTGTAATTTAAAACATAATAAACTATGCAACTAATTATATAATTGATAATAATAATAATAATAATAATAATATTCGATCAATATCAGTACCGCACGTTTTACTAACATCTTACTATTTTGACCATCAATTAAGCATACCATCTCGTATTTGTTATCAAATTATTAATGTTTTTTTATTTTCTCTGGGTTCATGCATAGACATAGTTGAATCATAACAGATAGTGGTTCCTCGTCAAAATCTGGGATTGGAGGTGTGTTCAATCGGGCAACAGAATGTAGAAGGGATTGGTTGTGGGGCAAAAAAAAAAAAAATTAATGAAGGATGGATAGACCTTTGAAGCATTGAACAGAGGCTCATCCAACAAGGAATTCTCCCATACAATCTTGCCTGGCTTGATTTGATTCGTCCTCTTCCTCCACACACCACCCCCCAACTTTGCTTTGTCTTCATTGGGTAGGTTCACCTTAGAGTTAGTACTATCTATCTTCAAATAACCATTTTTAATATTATTATTTTATATAAAATAAAATAAATTTAAGGTATATCATCTCCCATCATTCTATTATTTCCGACCAATCTGGCACCAAGTGGGTTTCCGATCTCTCTTTGATTGTTTTGTTTTACCCAGCTTTCGTCCTTCGTTCTCATTCATGTACTAAGATAAGGTAAACCTGTTTACTTATTTCTACACCCTTGGATCTAGTACAATCCAACGGTCTTGAGCTATTTCTTCAGTCAATATTTATTCAATTAAAAGAAAAATTATGCTATGCAGATGAGATGAGATGAGATGAACACGGAGCGATAATAAATATATATTTGTAACTGTACGGACAGTCCTCGGCTATACGTCAGAAGGGCCCCACAACCACAATCAAGTTGACAAAACCGGTCGATGAAGACGGTGGGTCGGCTTTTTCGCTTGGTTTTGATTTTGGGGGGGTGGTGGGGTGGGGTCTTAAGTGGGTCCCACTCATAGATTCTATCTATCTATCTATCATCTAAAAGACTAAACCCTTATTATTAATCAGGTATTTTTGTTTGTGATAAACAAATCTGTTTTATTACTCAAAATTAAAATAAAATGTTAGGGAAATTTGACGTCAAAATTTTGAAGAATAAAAACGAAAACGCGTACGGTTCTCATGTGCAGCAGTGTTTCGGAAAGGAAAGGCTGTCTCTGTGTTACTGCCAATCCGCTCCTTACAAGTGGGAACGTGTGAATGAATCAACATGGTCTCGTTTGGTTTAGGCAAGCCACATTATTAGTCAATGTGAACATGAATACTATATCTAACGTCAAATGGACCCTACCTATCTCCTATTACAGTATTGTCATCACATCTCAGCCGTTGATTCATCTGATGTGTTTTATCACATAATAATAATAATCTGATTCCCTTCCCATAATTCAATGACCGATAAACCCCAGTTGGTGGGGACCACTACATGCTTGATCCGGATAGTAAAACTACGGGAGCTACCAATTTTGATCATGCCCCAGTCGTCTAGTGTAAAAGGCATATTACGCATGGCCGATGGCTGCATGCTTTCTTTCTCAGGCGGTGTTCACATAATATATATATATATATTATGTTATATAATCTCCCAATTTAAATTCTCTTAATGAAATATTTGAATCATTTTATATATTACGTGAAGTGCCATTTTGAATGTGTATAGAAAAGCACACTAAATTCCTCCACTTTCACGGGAGGTGAATGCACCCCGGGGATGAAATTACCAATCTGCCCTGCACACACTATTAATTAATTAATTAACTCCTTTTAACATCTCTTAACTACTATATTAGATTAATTTATTTATTTATTTATTTATTTACTCCTTGTAACATCTCTTAACTACTATATTGGAAGCTTAATTATGGGTAATTTATGTTCAGATTCGGACGGCAAATGGAACAAAAACAGAACACTTACTTCGATTACAAGGAAAATATATATATATAAAAAAAAGGAGGCGAATAATGGAATAAAAACCTAATTATATGTGCAAATTAAGGAGACTCTTTCTATCAGAGTGATTTTGTATGTTGATTACATGTGACATGTTAGTTAAGCTAAACCCAATACGTGAGTGGTAGGGGCCGCATTTGGCCATTTAACGTCGGCTGACGCTGATATGTGTTTTAGATCAACCAAAGGTTAATAATATATATTATCTTCATAGTAACATTTAATAATCTGCCAAGTGGTGTAAAAATCTTCACTGATCTTGGTTTAATGCACTTGATATAGAAAAAGGCACTTGAGCAGGATAGGGATAAAACTTATAAGGCGGTGTCTGGTGCACCTGCAATCATCAACACATTAAATTCCTTTTACATATATATATATATATATATACATATAATGGTCTATCAATATACTACCAATAATCATAGTTTTGATTTTATCTTTTAAGCAAACAGCCGTGTCACACATGACCAATCCTTTAATCTCCACTTCTTTTTTTTTAAAAAAAAAAATTGCAGGAATACAAAAGTGCTTTCTATGTTTTAATTATGAATTGTTTTCAAATAATTTTTCACAGACCTTATCTTGAAACAACCAAACAAATTACTCGACGAGGTTTCCACATTGAGATGAAAATTGGAATCTGAATTGTTAGATTTGCTATCAATTCCAGATGAGATTCGTGCCAAGTATGCCTCAAAAGTGATTAAAGAGCGGCTGATTATCTAATCCTATTTAACTTTTGATTAAATAAAATGCAATGTTTGTAATTATCATAAACAAATTAAATTATTATTATTATTATAATTAATGTATGTGATGAGTGGAATGACATGTTCAACACCTTACCACTCCCTGGGGCACATTAGTACGGTTGGAGATGACTTAATTTAATAACTTTGGAGATGGAAATGCCACGTCACACCAGGCAACGCCATGACAACTAACACACTTACGCTTACTGTTAAAACAAAAGAAAGATGCCAGCGCTACACGTTTGTCACGAAATCAAATAACACATGGGAATCTATGATTTGGAAGGTATTGCTAGCTTTTTCGAGATTTTTGATTTACCACATGCTTTTATAAATTATAATGACTTGCTTGTTAAACATATATATCACAAATCCAACCTCCACATGTGACCAAAATATATATATATATGATACACATACAATCATGGGAACAAACCTATTTGGTGATCTCACACTTCTAATACTATGTAAAATTATCCATACAAATTAACATGTAAAATTATATCGTTAATATATATTTTATATAATTTATTTTTTTATTTTTATAAATTTATATTCAGTTTAATAAAAATATAAGATATTTAATGATAATATAATATTATCATGATAATTTGTGTGTGTCAATATATATATATATATTTAGCACTACAATTATGTTTTCTATTAAATTAAGGTTGGGAAGATATTATCACGAAGAATAATGGTACAATAAGAAGGCAGGCCATTGGTATTTCAAAAAGAACAAAATAGTTTAGATTAATTGAAGAATGGGTATCATGTAAAAGTGAAAGAAAGAAGAATATTATCCGGGAAAAAAGCATGTACTAAGCAAGCACTTACGCAAGCAAATGAAAAAAGGGGGGGCGGGGGGAAGAAAATCTGATCTTATCTAAAATGATAAGGGAATATACATAACAAAGCATGCATGCATGCATGTATGTATGCAACATAGGAGGAGGAGAAAGAGAAAGGAAAGAACCCAAAAAAAAAAAAAAAAAGGTTGATGTGCATCGTCAACAACACGCATGATTCCATTGTAAAACACTTTTTGTTTTGTTTGTTTGCTTATCCTCCAACTTGTGTGTGTAACGTTGTTTCTTCAATCCGTTCACACGCAACCAACGGCAACGCCCCCAATTAATTGTTTATTTTATTTTAAAAAAAAAATTGAAATTTAAAAAGCAAATGACTGTTGCTTCATCCTCTTAATACGCCGACGTGAACAAAGACCCATCTTTCCGGGTCAAGCCATGTGATGATCCTATCACTCTGTCTCCCCTTTGCCTGCCGCTGTACTAACTACTGGCTAGTAATTAGTTAAAAGAGTACACTTTTATTACTCTTTATCAAATTACAAGATTGCCCTTCCAATCCAAAATTGAAACTTCATAATTAACTAACTAATAATGAGAGTAGTATTAAGATTTAAAGATGAATTATTGGTAATAAAACAAACTTGGTACAGATTGCTAGTACGAACAAGGTGGTGTGCTGTGTTGATCATGAAATCTAGGGTCCAGGAAAGTATTAAGAGAAGATTCTAGTTATGGTAATTAAACAACAACTTGGTGGCACAGCTCAGGCAGATAGGGTCAAGCTGAACCAACATTATCTACAAAAAGTAGTAAAAGGGAGCCAGCAAAATTGTTGCAGGCGAGGCAGAGGCAGTACCCACTATGGCTGGGGCTGGGGCTGGGGCTGGGGCTGAAGGCATGATATCATATGATAATATTTGGATGCCAGTGCTACTACAAGAGTTATAAGTTGTTGGCTTTTGTTGACTGACAAAAACATATAATTTAGAATTGGAATTAGTTAGAGTCACCACCATCGTCATATTGGACCACCCCATTTACTGTGTGGTACAACATTTAACATGAGAGAATCTATAATTATATGAATGGAAAAAGGAGGGGAATTACATGGGGAAGTTAAGGTTGCCGACATGGCACGCGTTAAAAAAAGGGTAAATGTTGGAAAAGTCCGGCCACTTGGCTATGGACAGCATCAGCAATGCTTTTTTAGTTTTATTCTTCGTGTTGAAGAAGAAGAAGAGAAACACTCAATCGCCATCTTCCTGCTGTGCACTACACGACGAGAAGCACCTAGTTGCCTTGTCCCATTTTCCTTTTGTTTTATTTAATTAGTGGCTTCACATCAATTTCGTGCGTACACTTGGAGGTCAACTAAATTGCCAAATTGAATTTTCCTCTTTTCTTCTGGTCTTATACGGTGGACTGACTGTCTACGTTTACGCCATTGACATCGAGTTTGAGATTATTACTATTATTAGCAA
Source organism: Khaya senegalensis (assembly GCA_032402905.1). NCBI lineage: Eukaryota > Viridiplantae > Streptophyta > Magnoliopsida > Sapindales > Meliaceae > Khaya > Khaya senegalensis. The sequence goes on from CP135537.1 coordinate 5,005,996, forward strand.
ATAGTTTAAACTTAATCATTTATTAATTAAGATTATGATTAAAAGAAGAGCAGGTGGGAAGGATGGGAATTCGTCATCTCTTTTTTTTATTTATTTTCTTTTGGGTTCGATTTAGCATCAATTAGCTCTGATTGGTCCACTTCTTCACGTGTATTTCCAAATATTATAAATAAACCTATACCACCCTACACCTATTTATATTATTAATGCTGCAGGGATGGGATGGCGATCCATTGATTGTGATCAGCCACTGGGTGTTGTGCGGTACGTGTTTCTGTATTTAGAATGAGTTCTCAAGTTTGATTATTTATATTAATACAGGACTTGCAAACCATCTGATTTAATTAATTAATTAATTAATTAGTAGACCAATTATTGATAACTCAAAATCACATTTAGTAGAAATGAATTAAAATCTGAAAGCACATGTCTGATTCTGTATTAATTGACTTGAGATTAGATGTATGGATGGTATCCACAAAGACTACGTGGCCGACTACGTGGCCTATTCAGAATCAATCAATTAAGGGCCTTATAACGTCTTGAGAGTTAATTAATTAATTGGTTAGTCAAACAGTGGGGTGGGGTGGCGGGGTAGTCAAAGTGACTGACTGCTTCAAAGTCTATAGAGGGAACCGCCCCAGCCAGCCTGTCAACTCAACTCGGGGCTCCACGGCTTTGGGCTTTTATGGGGGGATCAAGGTCGAAGCAACACTCAGTGTGACTCGGGAAGTTTAAGAAAAATTTTTGGTAGAATTGGTGGCGGTGTTGTTTCTATTATTCTACGTTGGTGTTCGAATTCTAGAATTGTGGTCCAATGCTGCACGCCAAAGTCAGACTCAAAAATTAACTTCTAAATAAAGTAATTATTATTATTATAATTTAAAAAAAAAAAAACCCGAAGGGAAGACAACGCATTTTTCTCTCTGTCGATTTTACATTCAAATTCCAGGATTTCTACTCTGGATAGATTATTAGAACTTTCGCGAATAATTAAAAAGAAATTTACAAGTAACATAACTCAACCTTTTGACCATTATATAAAAGCTCCTAATTATAATATAATTTTTTTTAAATTTAAAATAATTATAATTTTATTTAATATTAAAATACCATCATTTTAAAGCATTAACTAAAAAAAAATGAATGTTAAAATTAGTATTATCAAATATTTAAAAAAAAAAAAAATGGTTTACATACAAGGCACAATAAAAACATTCGGGATCATAGTCCTAAAGAAAGTTTAAATATTATGATAAGTTCTTAGTTTGAAATTAAAAAAAAATTCATGAGTACATCCTTTGAAATTTGTTAAAATAATATATCAATACAACTATATATAAAAATTACAAATTCTTTTTTTAAAAACAATTAAAAAAATTAATTTTTTTTTTAAAAAAATAAAATTATCTTTTTACTAGTGATTTTTTAAAAAATATTAATGTAATATTTTTATTATTTTATTTTATTTTTACTTTTAAATATAAAATTCAATTAATAAAAAAGTTGAAAGCATAACAATTACATTTTATATTTGAATTGATAATAAAATACTTACCTTAATAAATTTTTAAAATATTTCATCACATGTAACTATGTTTTTATTTTCTAAAAAAAATTATTTTCTAATAAATTATTGAAAATATTTTTGGATAAAAAATAAATAATTAGCAATTTTTTTTTTGTTTATTTTGTTTCATTAATAAATTATTTTGTTTAAAATATATTTTATACTCATAAATTTTTATTAATAATTTTTATACGTTCAATTTTTTTAATAAGTAAATTTTATATTTAGAAATAAATTAAATTTTATATTTAAAAATAAAAAAAAATAAAAGATAATAAATGTATTACTTAAATATTTTCAACCTACGAAGATTAGATGATACGTTCACAATTTGAAATTAAGAAGGAGCAGAATATCAATAGATATTGAAGCTTCAAACAAGGACGAGGAGGAGGATTTTGACTGAACAAAATATCATCTGTGAAGAAAGTACATGCACTACAAATATATTGAGGAAGACACTTCAAATTGAAGACTAGACGACGCGTCGACATATTTACATAATTTGTTTGAAATTTGAACAAGCTAGCGGCAGAAAGAAACAAAGACCTTTGGTGGAAGGAGAGATGTAGGTAGTCATATAATTGCAAACTGCAAAATAATTAAATTTAATTAGTAATCCAAGTTTGACAGTGAACGAGATTCCCGGTCTTTTATGTTGAGTTTTGACACTTTCAAACGTGAAACCATCAGAGATCCCTCTCTTCTTTAACTACTACCCCCGCAGATTTCTTAGACATGAAGAGTAAACTCAATGCATTCAAAAGATACCAATCCTTAATAAATATATTATGCACATATCTGTCTGTCATTGTCAACTCCCTCGAATTCTTGCGATGCAGTGAGCAGCAGATGAGTAGTAGTTGGCAGGGAAATGTCTATTCCACTTTCCAGGAACATGAAATTCATTATTTGAGGAAGCAACTATCCTATCTCGAATAGATTGAAGATTTCACATGCACTGACCTGCCCATTTCCCATTTTCGGTTGTAATTGTAACACGTATTGTGGTCAAAGATAATTTCAACCACACCTCAATAATTTATATAAAGACCCATCACCAACACTATGAACAACGACTACTCATGATAAATTCCAATCACATTACATATGACACTATTCTTGTCCCGCAACGATGCTTTTGTAAAGTGCTTCCAAATCGCCAAGTCATTGCAAACTTAACCATACTTTTTCTGCTATAGAACAAGCAGATTCGTCCATAAAACAAGGAGATAATTTCACTATTACAACCACAAAATATAGTTTGAAGCATTCTGTTTAAACTCGTCATGATATAAGATACGCAACGACATCATTCTTCGGTAAATGGCAAAATGCTATGCTATTCTATTCAGATGCTAAAGAAATCTTGCTAAGGTATTGTAAAAAGAAACCGCACGAAGTCAATCACGTGCAGAAAAGCAATAATGAAACATGGGGCCGGGACCACTTTGGTATAAATATGTGGTGCCGTTTACATGCATCTAGGATGGATTTACAAACATCATCAACAACACATATGTATTCAAGGAATGCTGCAAATATTGATACATTGGCAGGCTTATGCTTTTGTTTTGTTGATAAGAACAAAAATGAGATACATTGTATTCTTCAGACCTGTGATTTTCAAGAGACCCAGTTTGGGATCAAATGGTTAAAGAAGCCAAACCAATTAGATTCCTCGCCTGGAAAAAGCAGTAGTACAGCTCACCTTTAAGTTTTTGAGTGTTTTGTACAAATCAGATCGGCATCCTAACTCTTGTATGCCCTCTTGGTCAGTGACAGGATATCAACTTTCAGTTTTGAAGGATATCTTAGTGGGGATTGAGAGGAAGTGTCGGCAATCCTTTGGCATGTTGGCTCTCCATTTCAAGAAGCATCAAGGACTTCTGCCTCTGGTATCTGTTTCTCTTTGCTGCAAGTGCTGGAAGATCATTGTACCAATTTCAAATTGAAGTGTCAGTACAAAAATGACCAAAATAATACACACACACACACACACACACACACACACACACACACATCCATTCGGATGAAATGAATAAGCAATTCGTTGTCTTATATCTGCTGCTACCATTTCAATTCCTTTCCCAAACCAAAAAACTGAGATTTGCAATTTAATCTCTTATGTATTATGATCTACATAGATGATCATTCTAATTACAATTCTGTACCTCAATAATCATTCATTCTAAGATGTTGGAGAGTTGTTAACTTCATATTTATGCAACTACTTATAGTAATCTAAGCTTCTGCAATGTTGCATTTGAAATTCCATCAATTTGAGCATTAAAGAGTCATAATCAAGACTGCAAGGGCTAACTTTTGTGATATTGGACTTTCAAATTTTTTAAGATGCTTGATGCATGATAGAGTATGATATATCTTAAAAATGACACACTACCAAACAGTAAACCAGAAGATTGACAAACTTGAACTTCTTCAAGATCATATACTTACACAATAAATCGTGGGGTAGACCAAAGTCATAATCATTCCTACCCCGCCTGATACAGCACATGTATATCACCAGCAAGGCCAAACAGAAAACTACAAAGCATGATAGCCCTATTGCAATTTTACCACCGTTAGATAAGCCACCATTTTCCCAGAACAGAGGACATGACGGCAAAGAAGGCACACCACACAAACCTTTGTTACCAGAAAGGCTGAAAAAAGACATTGTAGTTCATTTTGTGAGAAATTATATAAATAGATTTAGAAGTTCATAAAGCAGCATGCGGTCACACTTCATGAATTGAAAAACAAGTTGCAAAGTTTTCATGAGCAGTCAAAAAGTTAATGGAAGCCAATTCAACTTTCAGACACCGAAATGTATTTTCAGTATAATTCTCCAGACTGAATAAGCAAAAATATAAGCAGCAAGCAGCACATTAGCTACATCAGAAAAGTCTAAATATTATACATGATTTCAACAGTTGGATTGGAAAAAGACGACGAAAATTTGCCATCCGAGGACAGGAAAAAACAAAAATGAAGAATGGCATAGGTCAAATCAAAAATACTGTGAAGCCAGAGGCAGTTATGAAGATTTAGCAAATTAATAAGGAACTTAATTTGACATTATTTAACACAATGGCTACTGCTCAGCATCCAAAAAATTGCAAGAGAAAGATGCATTCTATGAAAATTTTCACAGGAGCCAATCACAGCATCGAAAGGAACAGACTTTCTGCCTTTGATGGGAATGAATTAAAAATTGCAACAAAAAGAAAACTCACAAATGCAAACAACCAAATCCTTTCTAAAAAGTAACATATATAACCCATTCAGAAGACACCATTCATGCGATTGAAATATAAAGACTTCATAAATTCATCAAAGAACACAAATAATAAACCACACAGAGAATAATTACAGTTAGCAAATTAAAGTTTAACGTACTCAATAGCTCCACCATGCACACCAATTGAGTAAAGTTCCTCTGGTACTTGCCCTTCCAATAAATTATTATTCAATAACCTAAGAGTCAAGGAAAGATGGAATTAATGCAAAAGCTATCAACCATGTCACAGAAAACATGCGAGCAATCCATAAGATCGTTTACGGTAACCTATAGATATAATGCGAGTGCAGTGCAGATCAATATATGAGAAAGCGAAAGTGTGGAAGGAAAAATGGAATGACATAAACACAGCATATATTACAATTTCAGATTCATCACACACATATGGTTGAGATGTATATTATGCATGTATTTATTAAAAGTTCACTAAGCATGAATCTTGTCTGGGAACATATGGATCAGAAAAATACACGGTTGTTACTAAAAGTAAACTAAATTTCAAAAAATGGTCAAATTAGCACATATGGAATACTTACACAAGCTGCAGTTTTGAAGAAGTTAGACTAACTGGTATGGGTCCTGTGAACTGATTATTTGACAAATCCCTGAAAAGTACAAGGAAAAAGTTATTAATAACACAACGTCAAAAATGATAATTTCACACCAACAATAATAAGGCGTCACATTTGAAAGTAAAGAAAATACAATGAAAGAACTTCCAAACAAAAAGACTTGAACATAGTTGAAAATTTATTTATCATCATCATTGAGATACCACAAGGAAGCTTGACTTATATGTACAACAAAGCTAAGTTCTCCTAAAGCCAGGGAGGACAGGGAAAAATTATCTGGCAGAAGAATGAAGTATAATAGACTCAAGATGTGATTGCAAATGGCATATCAGACTTGTTTTATCAGAAGAATAGAGGTGTAGATCAAGCCCCCCAATGAACGAGCCGCATTCTTTTAAAGATAAGGTAAAGCTTTAGAATAGAAATGGGAAAGTACTAAATTGATGCATGAACTAATAAATGAAGTTTACTCTAATAAGTATCTATCTTGTATGCATCATGTTTACTCGGTTGTACCTCCCTAAGACCTTTTATTTCTTATTTTCCTGGTGACATAACACCAACTTTATTAGCTATAATGAAAACAAAAAGATAATTGACACTGAATGAACAAATATAGGAGCTTAATTGAATAATATTCAGAAAGGAAATTAGTGAATCACGAACAGATATTGACCAGCACATGCCATACATGTTAATAATTAGAAACAACGACCATAACAGGATAGTACAAATATTGTGTTACTTACAGTCGTATGAGAGACTGTTGACCCAACCCTGATGGTAGAGCACCACCTAAAGAATTAGAGCTTAAGTTCCTGTAAAAAGATAAATGGTTCTTAATTGTAAAACTGATTCAGAAGAGTAATCACATTTTCTTAGGCAAGGGTAACTATGAGTTCCAACGAAAAAGTTATCACTTTCGAAAAAGAAAAGCATAGACTTTGATTGAACAGAGACCAAGAAACAGAACATTTCACAGATATTATCTAGTAATAAAAAAGGAGTTTCCAATGACTTCAAAGCAAAAATGCAATACGGAAAAATATGTGAGGCATACATTTAATGAAGCAGGCAGACCCAGACATGGCTTTTAGATGCCATAATATTCCAGTCTCAGAACTTTCTCATCTACATTTCAAATTTGTAACAAAAGGAAGGAGCATTAATGAAGCACTTGAATGATGGAGGCCTTAGAAATAGAGGGTAGACAAGTAGGTTCCTAGCAGGTAATTGTATTGGATAGAGATAGAGCTGCAAATAAGCAAGCCGCTCACAAGCTCCTAGATCTTGGCTCAGCACATCTCCTTTGATAAACAAGACAAACCTGGGGCAGCTTTAGGTTTGTTGAATAAACAAGCCAAAACTCAATGACATGGACTTGCAAGTATAGGTATTTTCAAACATAGACCTATATATGATTGTATAAGTTACATAGATTTTCAATTTTTTATTCCTAATTAGGTCTCTGAAATAGAGCTCAAGCTATAACTTCAAGCCAAAGGCAACTCAAGCTTCGGTTTTTATTCGAGCTCAAATGGGTCCAGTCAAGTAAATGAGCCCACTGTTGCCATCATATGATCCAAGCTGAAATAAACTGAGGAAAGCTTGTCAGAGCTCAAGCCCAACAATAGAATCACTAAGCTAAGGTCCAACAAACAAAAGATCAAATCATTGGCAGGCTTATAGATGTTGACTATTTAAATGCCTGAAAGAGTAACTCTGGAGGAAAATCGGTTTTTCAGCATAGCTTTAACTTGGGACTGAAAGTTGTTGCAAATTGCTATCAAGAGTAGATAGTTGGCTAGGTGTAATCCACTAGTGGATTGGTTATAAATCAAAACCAATCTCTATAAGAATAAGACCAGCAACGATTTGGTTAAATGCACAATGAGCTGGTTAAATGCACAACGAGCAGGAGGAATATGACAGAAAAGAATGCTAAAAATGTTTATAGACAGAATTCTATAATTCATTGGTTATTTGACCATTCACAATGCTTGATGGTAAAAAGGGATCCATCTAAATGCATTAAAATAGATTGCAACTGCAAACAATAATAATGAAGAATGAATAATTCACAACATGCCGAAACCATATACCATACAAGATATTTGATACATAAAAGTTGTAAGCTGCTACTTACAGGTTTACCAGGTTTGACAAGAGGCTGATTTTGTCACTAATAAATCCTTTCAAGCCTTGGCTTCCAAGATCTCTGAATAAATATGGAACACAAATTTATACACAAACTTGAAATGTGTTTGTCATATGTACAACCTTACATGAAACTCTCTCTGAAAAATGTGCGCACACACACACAAACAGAAAGTGAAGAGAGAGCAATATGAAACAAAGAAAGGAAGAAAGCGGTCAATCAATTCAGTTATTTCTGACTAGGAGTTGGAGCATGACATCAACACAGCGAGGCACAAGTACATCATGATTCAGAAATATTTCTATTGTTTTGATGACTGTTTGACATGGGAAAAACAATGCATAAGTAGCATAACATCTACCAAAAGGCAGAAGTCATAATGTAGTAAATGATCATCATAAACACTATGATGGGAGGGAAGCAAGGTAAAACAGGGGAAAAAAGGGGAAGGGAATCCATCTTTCCTTCTGCTTATTTGGCAAAGGACATAAAGGATAGGGAAAAGAAAGAGTTGCCACTATTTACCATTTATATCCTCTAGTAGGGAAGAAGAAAAAGACCATTGCAGGTTAAATACACTATTATACCTTACATGTTGAAGTTAATAGATTCGTTATATTTGTATGACAGGAGCAGTAGAAACATAAACTGATTCTTCCCACTCCACAGGTTTTTTTTCTGGGCCACTTGTTTATTTATATTTATTCATAGAACATATGACTTTTATATTCCTTCCCAACTATTTCTTTCCAACTAAACAGGAGAAATGGTCGCCCCATGACCCTTTTCCTTCCATCCTGTTTCCTTTGCCCATATTTCCCTCTGACCAATTGAAGGGTAAATTCTGAAGATTGTCTATATCATATAATATATTAAATCACAGTAACGTGAAGTAAAAAATATATGTCAATGAAAAGGAAGATTTACAAAGAAATAACAAGCTGTTCACAACAAACTAGAACCAGCTTCCAGAGAATCCTACAAGAACAAAAGGGTTTGCAAAAGTATGTCTTCCATAAAAAAAAAGTAAGGACAACAAAGTATCCAAACTAATCTGCCACAAAAAACTATCTTCCCTCTTAAGCCAATTAATGTGTTCTTGCTATAATGAAATGATTGAATTTCTAGCTTTCTGGACTAGTTAGCCAACTTGTCTGGGCAACAATCCTTTTAACATTTTTTTGGCAAAATGCTACTATATTCATCAAGGGAAAAAATATGTTAAGCTAAATTGTTTTGTATGTTCAATACTAATATTAGGTGACATAAAGAAGTAAAGCCAATGCTTACATTTGAGATATGACAAGGGCAGTTTCATCCTTGTTGGGACTGCATGTAGTACCCTCCCAAGCATCCCAATTTGTAGGAGCACATGGATCGCCATTCCAACCCATTCTGTCAGGAACACGAAGTGACTCTTTCAATGCTCTCATAGCAATCACTACAAAAAGAAGCACATATTAAGCACACCTTCAACTTGACTCTTTCTCCAAAAATGTTTCTTTCCAAATTTATAAAATCTGTTCTCTCTATCTTTCCTAAACCAAAACAAAAAGAAAAATCTATTCAAAGATTGAAAGGGGATTAAAGAAAAGAGTACTGAACAACCTAAATCTAGTATGTTTGTAAGTCTTCAAATTGTAAGAATGATAAACTTTCTTCTGTCAAGAAATATTTCTGTTTTCCCCCCTCCCCAGCTAAGGAAGGAAAAGCATAAAATGTTCTTTAAAGAATCAAAAATGCAAAAAGCATTCAATTCTAAGGGTCCATATTTGTTCATCACAATCACACATTATCAACAAGTGAAGTTCTAGAGTCTCCTACAAAGCTAACCAATCAATCCGGTATCAAATACTCTAACCACATCGTTTTAAAGCTTCCCATTTCCAGAAACTAAAAATTTTTGATTGCTTATATTCCTATCCTACAAAAAAGACCAAGTTTTCTGTTTCCATTTCAAGCAAAACAGTCAACGTACGAGACACTAACTTGCAACAAACATTTTAGAATCCATATCAGTAATTCCCTATTTTCAGCAACTGTATATCATTCAATAACTACCTTGTTCGGGCATAGTGGAGAGATCATTGGGGACCAACGCGTAATTCTCAAGTCCACTGATCAGCACCGCCCCAACAACCGGCACCAACTTCACCCTCAACTCAGTACTGCTCAAGTTCTTCGCCACATAATGCCAACTATAAGCAGCAAAGCTCCCCACGGCCTTAAATATATCCACTCGACTTACATTCTTCTCATTCACTACTATATCGATCACTCTCTGCCCAGCCTTCTTAACGCTTGAATCAATCTCCGCAAAATGAAACCAAATCAAATAATCCAATTTTGCATCCACTGCCAGCTCATATTCAATAACTCCACTCGATACGATTGCCGTTTGATACAATTTCATAGGATAATAGTTCGGAGGCTGATTGGTGTTAGTGATTGTTTCTCTAGTGGAAACGGATTTGATTGAAGTTTTTGTATTTGGTGATCGGAACGCAGCATCGGATTGCCATGACCGTCCGAAATTATCGGTGTCGCTGCTGAACCCTGGGCCCCACTGGTTTGACCCGCACGACAACCGACCATAGTTGACTAAAATGTTGTTGTTGCCGATAGCCGCGGCGTCGTAAGATAACGGATCGATTTGTTGAATTTCAAGTGAGCCAATGACGGGAGGATCAGTTGCGAAACTGTAGAAACACAAGTCAAGTTCACCGTCTTTAACAAAAGCGAAGAGATCGGAGTAGGCGCCGTCACGAGCTAAATCCTCGGGCCAAGGCGAGCGCCAAGAAAAGACTAAAGTGCCCTCAACAGAAGCGTCGAAGCTGGGAGGGTGGGATTTACCATCGTAATTGTCATAAACAGTGAATGTACGGATGTAGTAACGGCCGGGAGGCAAATTAGGGATTATGTAGCAGTTCTTTTTGCCGGAGGAGAGCGGAAAGAAGCGGAGAGTCTTCTCGTGAGGAAAACGGAAGTGTAAAGGCTCGGATACAATAGAGGTGGCACCGCCCGTGTAATATCGATCGGCGAGCCACGTGGTGTTGAAAGGATCAGTGGTCGAGGTGGCACTACCGCAATCAATGTGATAGCTAACTTCTGCAGATATAAAAAGCAAGCATACAAAACATAAGTGGACGGGAATTCAAAACACGAATTAAAAGAGAAAGATATGCGAATGTACTTACCGTAAGGATACGAGGAAGCTAGAGAAATTGAGAGGAGAGGGGAGGGAGAAAGATAAAGGAAGAGGAAGAAGAAGAGGGACATACTGACGTGGCGATGGTGGAAGTGGTGACGGAGTGTTTGGACATAAAACGAAGAAGTGGGGTCTGAATTGGAAAATAAAGGGAAAAGAGAAACGTAAGGCAGGCGAGATCAGCGGGGAAAGCGAAGAAGCAGCTCACCTTACGGGCAATAAAGCAAGTGGTGGTGATCTTTTTTTAAAGAGAGGGTGAGAGGCTGGCTGGGCACTCAGTGAGGTAGGTTCAATTTAGTTTAACAATTGAAAATGACGGGGAAAGTATTTTAAGAAATATTTCATCATCAATTTAAGAGGTCTTTGCGGTTGGAGGAAGAAAAAGATTGGGTTATTCGTGGCATCCGTGCACAACGAGGTTATTTATGTTTTTTCAGTTAAACGAATAAATTCGAACTGTCTGAGACTTCAAGTAGTTTCCTCGTTTCAAATTTTTATTACAGATTAATTTAAATTTTTTATAGTATTATACTAAATTCTCATCTCGTGATCAATTAAATAAAAAATTTTAATAATTTTTAAAATAATTTATTATACTATTTTCTTATAAATAATATATTAGATATCACCTAAAAAATATAATATTATTATTATTTAAATTTATAACTAATAATTTTTTAAAAATAATTATATCCTTCCAAGTTTATAGAAATTATGTTTGAAGGTCTATATCTAATTTTTGAATAATATTACATCTTTAAAATAATTATTTTCAATGATGTGATATTTATTTAATAAATTATTTTAAAATTATAAAAAATATATATACAAATAATAAATTATTTTAAACAATAAATTTAAAATATTATTTAAAAATTTTAATATTGTTATAAATTATTCATAAATAATTTATACATAGTATCATAAAATAGAATAAAATTAATTAATAAAAAATAAAACATTTCAACGGGGTTCTCAATAGAATTTTCAAAACAAGAGTTAATGAAATTGGAACGAGAAGCTTGGACGCACGGGCAAACATAGATTCCCTGATTTTTATTTTTATTTTAAAATATAATTCGGGTGGTTAGTAATTTCACAAATGATATTGAAACGACCAAACTAACGCTTGCAATGAAAAACAAAACTAGAATCACTGTGCATGCGGGGGTGGGTGCGCGCCGGTATTTTTTTTACGACACCAAAAAAAAAAAAAAAAGACAACATTTTAATTAGCTCGACGGGCCCGCATCAATGTCGTCGTGTCTACCAACTTTCATAATTTAATTACTGCAAAAACGATATCGAATTATTAAGATTACATGATTAAGTTAAAAATAATAATTATAATTAAGTGCTTATCTGCTTGCCATGCTACGGAATCTGTATTCTAAATAATAATAATAATTACCTGAATGATGCTTTAGCAACTTTCAAGTATGGAGGGCAGTAAAAAAAAGGGTGTTTTAATCTAATTAATAGGATGCTGAACTAATCAGAAAATAAGCAATTTATTAAATTCAATTCCTAACACAGCTGATGGTAGGTTATAGAGTCGCCCGTGACTTGCAGACGTTGATTTCTTCGTTGTTTTCTGACACATAAACGGACAAATGAACAAGTCTAAAATACATACAATTTAGTGCTGATATTCAAAACCTTGAAAGAAAGAAATGGAGTAACCATTAACCACATTTCACAAATTAAAATCAATATTGGGCCGACAACATAATCCTTAATCACAAAGACAGTCATAAGAATAATTGATTATTGAAAAAAAAATACACAGAACCCACAATAATTAATAATTAATAACTAATTAAAACAAACTAATTGAATTCATACGGTGACAAGCAAATTACTGAAAATAGATACCTCAAATGCATATTAATGGTCAACATCACTGCAGAGCCTTTAAACAAATAAATCAATTAAATAAAAGTGAACTAAATGCATACGAAATTCAACTAAATCTAATAATTGCACAGCGCCACCCATTAAGTAACTCCTTTACTCTAAATAGTGTTTTGCTATCATAATAATTGCTAGAGACACCCGAAAACATCCAAATAAGCTTGTTAATGCATGTTAATTATTTGATTTGTAGTTCAAAAACTATTAAAGTTTGATCATAATTTTTTAATACAAGATTGTATTTGGTTTGAAGCAGGAAAAAGGATTGGGAAAAGAAAAGGATAGGGAAAGAAAAGTAGAAATGAATTTTTTTATTATTTAATTGCACCAAATAATTATTAATGGAAAAAAATGATTATTTTTTATTTTGATAAAAATAATTTTTATTTTGAAATTCATTAATATTTATTAATAAATTAAAATTTTTGACTATTTCATACTTTTATTTTTAAATTTTAATTGTATATTATTAAAAAATAAATATTATAATCAATATTTAATATTTTATAAATATTATTTAATAAAAATAACACATTATATTAATCAATTATATTTTGTTTGTACAAAAATACTTATTTTATTGAAATAATTTATGTATTTTATAATAAAAAAATTAAATTAACTTCAAATTTATTTTTAAATACAAAATATCGAATCTTATAAATTTAATAAAAATTTAGTAACAAATATTGAAAATTACACTGTAAAAATATATTTATTGATTAAAAAATATTTTATATTTTAAATACATATATTATTTTTATTTAAAATTCATAAATTCAATTGTATGTAAATTTTCATGTACAGTATCTTTAAACATTGCAATGTAATTATAATAAATTAATTTTGAACACAATCTAAATTTGATATTCATGTATTTAAATATGTTTAATTAGTTAATTAAAAGTGTATTCAATATTTCATAATTTTTATTAATTTAGTAGATTTTATCTTATGATTTTTTTAGTAATATTATATAAATTCTTATTGTTATATGTATTTAAAATAATTTGATAATTAGTTATTTAAAATAATTAGTTAATTAAATATAGTTATATTAAATTAGTTAAATAAAAAATTATAATAAAATATAAAAACAAGTGATAAAATTAGCTGTTTAGTCATTCGAAGGATTGAAATTATAATTCCATTTCATACCCTTAAGAGAGGAATTATCATTTTTTCATTTAAGTGAATAAAAATTTGTCAAAAAAAATCTCTTTTTGCTCTATTTCTTAAATCAAATAAAAATATTCTTTTGACTTTTTTTTTTTTTTTTTTTCCCTTTTCCTCCTTTCATTCCTTCAACTACATATATCTTTAAAATATTAAAAACATAATAAAAGATTAAGTGAGTTTTTTTTAAAAAAAAATTAGGAAGTTATTGGTATTATTAATTGAGTTAGTTCAAATTTCGGTAAAGACCAAGGCCACAAAGCCCACAAGTGCACATTATTTCTAACATACAAAATCCTTCCGTTGGTGTCTACATTCAACCCAGCAGTTAAGCATGTCTCAAGGCCATAATCTCGGAATTGGCGTAGATCACAATGCGAATGGGTTAACTTTTGACGGTCAAAATTATTAGGAAGAAACTCTAAATTCGTAATGTCAAGTCGAAGCTTGAAAAAGAAAATAAAAGTGACGAAGGTCAAATCTTCTAGAGGTCATGGTGAGAGCAGTCGCAACTCACAACAATTTAAGCCACAATTTCAGGCTGCACATGTGGGCGTGGCTACAAGTCTAAAAATGGCAGCCCAACTGCTGCGCGCGGCAGCTGCATGAATAAATCGCAACGGGGACAAACACAATATCTAACAAGTAGACTTCGATGAAGTAATCTAAAATATAAAATGACAGCATAGATTTCACTATCATTTTGTTTACAAGGGGATAACAAAATCAAAGCGCAGAATTTGGCTTTGTAAAAGCGAGAGTGAGCAGAGTAAAGAGGCAGAAGTGGAAAAGCAAAGCGGATCGGAATTGGAAAAGAAATAAATGCTCACTGGAAGGTACCCAGCAATAATTTTATTATATTAATATAATTAAAAAATTATTTATTAACAAAAAATAAAAAATAAAAAATAAATTTTATTATATTAATTAAAAAAAAATTTATTTTTAATTTTTAATTTATAATATTTTTATTAATTAAATAATTTTATTAAATTATTTATATTAATTTGATAGAATTATTTTAATTAAAATTATTTCGCTTTGAAAAAAGGGCAAGGGCAGTCCGCAGACACAGATAGAAAGGAACTGAGAAAGCTTTAAGGTCATCATTTCATTAACGAGCGCGTGTAACCGGACCTAGAACTTTGTTTTGTGTTTAGCCCTCACGGGCTAATTCTTAAATGAGTTCTTGCCAGCTGTGTTACTGGATCCACCATAAATTATCGCTATTCCTTCTTCTAAGTCAAACGCCCATCAAAATTCTGCCACATTGTTTTGCAACTCCATCTGGCAGCCCAATTCGGTGACGTGGCCGCTCTACTTTTGTTTTTTGAACCATACCTGTCACTGGACTCTACTGCTATGCTCTCGATAATCCATTCAAGGCTGACATTGACATGCACCGATCAACCGCATAAAGTTATTGAAATAATTCGCAACAAAATAGGCAAAGCCTAATTGATTGACACCACCACCTATTTTGTAACAAAATATTCTGTAACGCAGTCCACTTTTGGCATTTAGAATTCAATTGGCATTATAAGATGCTCAAGGAAACTTTAAAACATTACAACATAGATTGAAGTATTCTTGAAGCTTGGGCTGCCTTAGGTTTCGATTCATTTATTCTTTCGATTAAATCAACTAAAACTTGGATCATAAGCCACAACTTAAGAGCATTGAGTAGTGAAATCATGAATCTGAGTCAAAGTTATGTAGTCTAACTTCAATTTAAAGTGATCTAAATCTCCAGATCAGACGCCGTCACAGTTCTCAAAAATTATCCAACGGTTTAGATCAATTGAGCAGCGAATTTATCTGACAGAAATTTACAACCTTCGTGTACCCGGGATTGTTGTATTATGACGACCAAACTTAGTTAGAAATTAATTACACATTTTAGTCTTAAAAGGTACGTAAGTCTCCTTGCCACCATCAGTATTCACGAATCTGATTTCATCTTGCGAACGCGCGTAGAAGTTGCGTCTGAGAACGTTTTTGCTTCTGTTCCTATTACTCCATGTCAATAAAAGGTTGTCGTTAGATCACTACCGTTAAATTTATTGTGTGATCGCTGACCCCAACAATTAATGGCGACATAACATTTTGATATACGGACCTCAGAGTTTGGTTTCACGAATCCACAGAGTGGAATTACCACCACAGGATCACGGTATCTGTTCCTGACACAGTCTTCTTGGATACTGTTATATTAATATAAATAATATAATAAAATTATTTAATTCATAAAAAATTTATTTATTAATAATAAATAAAAAATTTTAAAATTATAAATAAATTTATTTATAAATTAAATAATTTTATTATATTATTTATGTTAATATAATAATATTATTTTATTTAAAATTTTTTCCTGTCTTTATTAGTTAATGCACAATCGACGAGACAAAAGAGCGCGTCTTGCCAGCCTGGCTTTTTCCACTCTCTCACTCGATCCTTTTGCCCTGTTAGATAACTCTTTCCGCTCGTCATTCTCTTTTGTTACCTCAAAATCTTCCAAAAATTCTTCCTCTTACTCTCACTATGAGACCGAAATTTTACTCTGTTTTCTTCATATTTTTAACAATCATCATCACTGCAATCTCAGGCAAGCTTCCTCGGTTCAGAGAAGCACCGGCATTTCGAAACGGCAGAGAATGTCCCAAAACGACATGGTCTTCACTGGACAAAAGAGTATCACACAATCCATCTATCATCCACATAGCCATGACTCTTGACTCCACTTACCTCCGTGGTTCAGTCGCCGGCGTATTCTCCGTTCTACAACACGCCACGTGTCCCGAAAACATCGTCTTCCACTTCATCAGCACGCAGCGCCAGCGAGCTGAGCTACAACGCACTATCGCGGCAACATTTCCTTACCTAAACTTCGAAACCTATCATTTCGACACGAATCTAGTGAAAGGCAAGATCTCGTATTCGATCCGTCAAGCGTTAGATCAACCCTTGAATTATGCTAGAATTTACTTGGCCGATCTTTTACCGTCAACTGTTAGCCGCATTATTTACTTTGACTCTGATCTCATTGTAGTTGATGACGTAGCCAAATTGTGGAATATCAACTTGAGAGGACACGTGCTTGGTGCACCAGAGTACTGTCACGCAAACTTCACCAATTACTTTACATCTAAGTTCTGGTCAAATCCAGTATTTTCTGGGACTGTTAAAGGGAGAAAACCCTGTTATTTTAACACAGGGGTAATGGTGATTAATTTGAGGAAATGGAGGGAAGGAAAATATACGGAGAAATTGGAGTACTGGATGAGAGTACAAAAGAAGTACAGGATTTACGAGCTGGGTTCATTGCCTCCGTTTTTGCTTGTATTTGCTGGTGACGTGGAAGGCGTTGAGCACAGATGGAACCAACATGGGCTCGGCGGGGATAATCTAGAAGGTTTGTGTAGAAATCTGCACCAAGGTCCGGTCAGTTTGCTTCATTGGAGTGGGAAAGGCAAGCCTTGGCTGAGAATTGACTCAAAGAATCCATGTCCTTTGGATTCACTGTGGGCCCCTTATGATCTGTCTCGTCACAAGTCCTTGTTTTCTGATAGCTGATGAGAAAAACTTCAGGATTTATGACAAGAAGGGTCGTTAAAATGGCGTGATTGGTGCGTAAGGATTGTTGTCTGTGGTAAAGGTGGTGATGCGAGTAAGCAGGTGGAAGATGGAGATTCCAGGACGTATGTATGTATGTATATATGTATGTATGTATGTATGTATGTATAAATATGTTGAGTGAAAGATCAAACAATTCGAGGAGTGAGTGTGGGTGATTTCTCATAGTTGGAGAACTTTGAAGTCCATCGGAAATTTGGCTTTGATTTTGTGTCAATTATACTGGGAATGTAAGGTCACTCTCTAAGAATCAAAATGTTCTGTCCTTAGGTTGCTGCTTTCATACGTAGAAAAGAATTAAATCAGGGTTGAGATTCTTTAACTTGCATTTTATTCTCCAACTTAGACACAGGGTTGAGATATGTATAGTTAATAATTTCTCCAAAGTAATAGATCATAAATTGTTAAATTAAAAAATTCCTGGGTATTACATATTAAGGTAAGAATTTTATATTTGCACTATAAAAGAAGAACCAGATCCCTTTTGCATGCGGGGATATTGAGTCGAAATCTTTAGAACTGAACCTAATTGCGGCCTTCAAGTTTCTTTATACACTTTACTTCCATGGAATCAGAATTGAACCGGGTGTAGTCAGGGTGGATGTAGACCAAATCCAAATCAAGCCTGTTAAGTTTCGGCTATTGCTTGGCAAAGCTTAACTAGGCCCAATGATGGTTAAGGTTGTGCATTTAACAGTGGTCTTATATGGTACAGCCAGCTCAATAGAGTACGTCAACGTGTAACTCGTGGTGCACCTCTCTCTTCAATCCACTTAACCCCTTTCCCCCCGAAAACAAAAAAAAAATAACTGAAATAACTATCAAAATAAAAAGCAAAAAAATAAATAGAAAAAATAAAAACCTGCAAACTAGTGGTCAAAATCTGAAGCAATTCTAAAGTAAGCGAGTGTGTGCCCCAACCATAAAAAAAACCGGCCAACAGAGCTGACATTGCACAAGCATGGCCACTTCGGCATCAGGAAGTGCTAGTCTTGGACTAATCAATTCCCGAACACTCTAAAATCAAAACCCCGTATTCTCCATTTCTCGGTAAAAAGCTAAAACTAATCAAACTCTCTTCAAAACCCACCACCAGCTCAACAACACTCACTGCTTTGACTTCAAAAGCTGAGCTCATTGATGCAGTTCGTGATCTTTTTCTGGGTGTGGGAGTTGGGTTACCATGCACAGTTATGGGGTGCGGTGATATCATATACTGAAGCACTTTGCCAAAGTCCAATGGGTTAACTGTTACTGCACCTGGCGTTGCTTTGGCTCTTGGAGCTATTTCTTATCTCTGGGCCACCCCGGGCGTGGCTCCTGGATTTTTTTGACATGTTTGTGCTTGCTTTTGTCGAGAGGTTGTTTAGAATCACTTACAAGAAGGTTAGTGATTTGTGTCTTATTTTGCAGTTTTTGGCTGATTTTGTGATACCGAATTTTTATGTGATTAATGAATGAGCATGTTCGAAGAGCTTGTGCAAACTGCTGTGCTGCTTTCGTATACTTCTTTCTTGAGGTCTTGCTCTATTATGACTACTTCTACCATATGACTTAAGGGTATCATTATCTTGAGAAATTAAAACACACACTTTGATAGCACTTGCCAATTTTTTCCCCCACTTCAATGTGAGTACAATTGTTATTTTAAAATTGGTTTCAGAGTTCTTCCAAAAAAAGGATGTGAATACTGGCTTATATGGAGGTACGAAGGAGAAGCTACTCTTGCAGATTTGATGCTAAGCAGAGAGTTCCCC
Organism: Khaya senegalensis; assembly: GCA_032402905.1. Taxonomy (NCBI): domain Eukaryota; kingdom Viridiplantae; phylum Streptophyta; class Magnoliopsida; order Sapindales; family Meliaceae; genus Khaya; species Khaya senegalensis. Next base: position 5,025,294 of record CP135537.1, read on the forward strand.
TACAATGTTGGTATTCCCTCTCATCAGCCTTTCTGTATTCTGCAAGTTATCCAGACTATTCTTCTGTTTTCTGGACAAACCTACCATGCTAATTCTGGCAATTCTATGGCATGAATTATAAAGCCAACCGTTGATCTATTGAATGGTCTTGTTCCAATCAAATTTAGATAAATGACCTTTGAACTTAAAAGGAAATGATTGTTGCCATTTCTCCAGCAATTTAGAGATGGTTTCACTTGTCCTTTTAAATTTTTCATATGCAGTTGATTTGAGTATTTGGTGAGCAGGGAAACTAATATTCAAATCCTTTTTCTAATGCACTGTCTATATGTATATTCACTCTATTGTCAGTGCTGCTGGGAGCAGTTGTGTTAGCTTTGCCTTTATTCTCATCTTGACTCTTCAGCAGTAATCCTTGTTTCAATTTAGTTTCCCATTCCAAAAACCAACTCGAGTGATGTTTAAAATGTCAGGTAGAAACATTGATTCTTGGAGAGGTCAAGGAATTGCCTAAAGGGATTGGAAGGGAGAATAGAATAATACAAACTATAATGAGACAGCTCCTATTTGCATTGGATGGTCTTCACTCAACAGGGATTGTGCATAGGGATATTAAGCCACAGAATATTATTTTCTCTGAAGGTAATAAAATTGATCTTTATGGCAAATCAAACATGGACAAGTTTGATTTTAGTAAAATTGACAGTTTTCTGAGCCCATTTAATATGTGAGCAGGTTCCCGTACTTCAAGATCATAGATCATGGAGCTGCAGCGGATTTACAAGCGGGCATCAACTATATTCCAAAGGAGTTTCTCTTGGATCCCAGGTATTTTCTTTCCCTTCATGCAATACAAGTACTTGCATTTTTAACCACAATTGATTTCCTAGGAATTGACATCTCTATCCGACAAATGAATCTACATGTGTTTGATTTTCCATGCTCTTACTAGTTTGGCCATTGCTGGAAGCTTTACTGCAGCTTTATTCGAAACATTATCTTTGTCCACCCTTTTTTGGTTTTATAAAATTTAATAGGTCAACTAAAATTGTTTAGGTGGGGCAGATGTTATGTTCTAAATATGTTACTGCAGTTAGCTTAGGTATGTTTTTATCTTGGCTTCCAATATTGCGAGGTCAATGATTTAAGTTCAAGCATGTCTTTTTCTGGGGAGAAAAATGATTATTATTCTAGATAAATCTTTACCATCTTTAAGGAATAGGATAGAAACATGGGCATGACATTGAAAGAAGCTGATAGATTTATTGTCCTTGAAGCGTTTTTCTTTCCCTCTTGGCTTACTAAAGGGGGATACTAACAGTCTGACAGGGACTATGAACTTAACAAAATGAAGTGCCTAACTACATGATCATTTCAAGTAAAATAATGCTAATATCCCAATTTATTTCAATCTTTATCCCAAATAATGTTAATTTAATTCAATCTTTGTCCCAAATAATGTGGCATTCATCCAGTGGGCAGTGAGATGGTGCTATAAATAATCTTAAAAATTGTGAACATATATATCCACTTGAATGCTATACATCACATAACACTTCATTTGGGATAAAAATTTGGAATAAAATTTGACACATATAACATTAATTGTTTTAAGCACTTAAATTAACTAATTGAGAAGAAAACAACTAACTACAAGTTGATATTAGGCAACATCAAAGTAGAATTTAAAATTAAGATAGTGATAGATGAAATTAAAACTTTAATTAAACCATTACTTACATAAATTGTTTACGACTTGAAAGAGGGCAAAACTCACTTGATAAAAACTAAATGCCTTAATATTTTCTAAGGAATTTTTTGGCATACCTCACTAAGATATGAGCCTTTCTTTACATGGGAAGTTGTTCAAACAAGCCAACAAAGGTACAACATCATAAGAATAATATTACATTATTGAAATTAACAAAGAAACTTTATTAACATATGATATAGTCGTGTCCTGGATGATGATGGAGTCATCCTTTTTCCAAAATCATATTCCTTAAACAGGTGTACTGAGAAAATTTAACAAAAATTAGGCATAAAAGTTGAGCTAGAGCTCTCGATAATCTTATATGAGAAAAGCCTTAATTTTTTTTAAAAAAAATTTGTTTAACCTTTTTCTCTTTTTCCACTTGGCTATCAATTATAGTGTGAATTTGTGATAGATCGAAGAGGATGTTTCTCTTTTTTCACATTGATTTCTACAGTTTATGACTAGTTAAAATTTTTTCACCATCAGACAGCATTTCAGAAGCATCAATCTAGTATTCTTGCTTGGCTATCCAAGGAATAGAAAAACAAGCTAGGAAATAGAGTAAAAGTTAGTCCTTATTATGTTCTTTTAACCTATTGAGATCATAAACCATTGTAAATTTCTTCCAACCTCTTAGGTAAGTATTCTTTGTTTTGTCTCCAATAGCAAAACTACTGTTTGGGAATTTTATTTAATTTTTGTCAATTTTAAATTGGGAAAATGATGACTTTGAATACTTATTATTTTGATCATATAGTATTTGATTCCATTTGTGGATATTATTAAAACAATTATAAGTCCTTGGTTTAGTTTTTTCAAAAAATGCTCATCTTTTGAAGGGATTAGAACCCTTATCATCATATGATTGAATCTTTAATATTTTATCATGAAGAATGCAATTTAGTCATAAGTTCTCATTTTATAAGATATTATGACAAATTATGTATCTTTTAAGATAGCCTCAAACCATTTCCTTTATTTAGGGATTACCTGTGGTTGAAGTTATGCTACTAGATTGATATTGGATAGATTTTAGTTCTCTTATAACGTATTATATATCGAAATCAAAGTCTAATAATATGGCTTTTCATCTAGCAAATATTCATTTAGATTCTAGAAATTTGATTTTTTTTTTCAAACTTAGTGATTAACAATTTATCTTTAATAGAAACCTCTTGTTAAGAAGGTTATGCTCAATCATTCTTAGTATATTATGTAAAAGATACAAAATTGGTCATAATATCTCATACAATGAGAAGTTATGATCAACTTGCTTTTTCCATGATAAAAATTTTTAAAATTTTATCACTTAGTGATTGGTGGCCAAGTAACAATAGAGAAATGCATGCAACAATTAAAAAAAAAGATTGAGGCTTTCAAGGAGTAATATTAGAACTTTAAAATCTTATCCCAACTTTCTATCTCAAGTAGTGATGTGCTTTTCCTTAGAATTTTCAAAGTGACTAATTACTTCATCTCACTACCCAATGAAAACTATATCACTATTTGAAATGGACGTTGAGATTAGACTTGCAAGTGTAGCATTACAATTTCATACTATAAATATTCTAATTTTACTTTTGACCTATATTAACTAGATTTTCTTGTTCCTATTTTGAAAGGAATATGCTTTTGCGATAAAGATGACTTCATCATTTAGGACATAATTATATCTCATGTTAATAAGGTTTCTATCTATTGTGGTCATTTAATGTTACTTTAACATTGTTCCTTTCTTGGCTATTTTTGTTTTGTCTCTTTCTATATAAAGGAAGGTTCACTCCTTAATTAGGTGTGCCCCAAATTTTTTTTTCGTAAAATATAACCTATAAAAATTATTATGAAAAGTCCAAAAACCAAATAGAATCGATCAGTTTGCTTCTCAGTTATTAAAAGTCAAACTAAATATAGTTTAACTCATTCTTGGTTTAGAAGAATCGAATTATTTAATTTTTTTGATTTCTGTAACTATAAACCGAACTTAAGTTAGTTTGATTTTCTTAAACATCAAACTAAAATTGAAACTGCTCACCCTTGTTATCAGTTGTTCTTTGCCTTGCTTTCAAGTTAGTAAAAGATTTGTGTAAGTAGTATTTTATTTAAGTGTCACTTTTATCTATTATTGTCTTAATATTAATTATTATACTTTTATGTCACCTGATTTTGATTGGTAATTAATTAGTTAACTTATCAATTAGTTAATTTTAGTACTTAATCATATCTTTGATCATCTAATATCATATCATTCATTACATATACGCACCATTTAACTATAGGTTTATTGTCATAAGTACATGTAATAAATACTGTTTCATCTTCCCTATAATAGAATATACCTTAAAAATTATTTGTGTTGTCAACTTTAAAAATATATTATCTTATATATATATATATTAAAAAAAGAAGGTGTTTTTTATTCATAAGCACAAATTGCTTCCTGTATTTTGTCATGCATCTAAATAAAATATGTTTGTAAATTGTCTGAATCATTCATTTAATTATTAAATAATATTATTAAAATATTCTTTATGCAAGTGATAATGAATAGGTAACAATATCCCATAATAGACATATTAAATATTTTCGTTGAATATTATAAAATGATATTAGTACGGATAACTTGAAAATCAATTTATTAAGATATTAGTGAGGATTAATAGTTAGATAATTATTTTTTAAATATGACTAAATAATAATAAATTACATGGTACTGTATGTAGTTAATGATTTATCGCATAAGTACGAGACTAATAATGTCTTGTATGTTAAAGTCTGTTTGGTTATATATTATTTATATTAAAAACGAATGATGGATAACATATGATCTATTGCCTCGATATACATAGGTTTGAAGTATCTCTTGATTCCATTTGGATTTGAGTTTTTAAACGAAATATCAATAAATAACTGAAAAGTAAATCTTTGGTCAGAGTGAATTAAAGTTATACGAAAGAGTTCATGATAACAAATTTAAAACATATTGATTAATGATTTACATTTATATTAATTTAAAGTTTTGACATTTCATAAATTCTCACTTAATTGAAATTAGACAACAGAAAGATATTACTCACATGGCACGTAAAATTTGGATGAGCTCAATGAAGTATTTCTTCATTATAGTTTAGGATTTATGACACATTAATAGATGTTAATTATAATTGTTAAATTTTCGAAATGTTCGAATATGAAAAGTTTGAAATTTGTTCATAACTAATCTATAATAAATTTATATAGTCATACCAACAATTCAATGTAACGAGACACATTTGAAAAAAAAATATTATCTATAGAAAGTTAGCACATTTCAAGATAATATAACGATCGAAATAAATATGTATAAACATTATATATATTTATGATTTTTTAAAGTATTTGAAGAATTTATATAATTTTATATTTTTATGTAATTTAATATAAATTATGTATTATTTTGATAATATGAATTATCAAAGAACATAAATAAAAATTTTCAATTGTTGGGTAATTGTTATTAAACATTTGAAAATATACTTAATTGTTTACTTAATGGTTAAATAAATACAATTATATACAAGGACCAAAGTATAATAAATGATAATTAATGGATAATTACTATTTTATTTTTAGTACATATTTAATCATTAGTACACTTAAGGATTAATGTTGTAATTTTAGATAAAAGTTTAAATATAAAAGAACACTTTACTAATTTTTCAAGTTGAAAAAAAAAGGAAATAAAAGATTCTCTCTCGTCTTAAAATTTGTCTAAGCTTTTTTCTCACCATTTGATGGTGTAGATTATAAAACCTTCATAATTTTGAGATTTTCTTCGTCAAATCATCAACTTAGTAAGGTAAGAAATAAGGATGTGTAAAATTGAGTTTGGTTATGGCTTTGATTCTAATTCCATGTCGAATAGAAACTTACCTTGTTTAATAAGATACCTTATTTTTTTATTTCATTCGATTTCATTCGATTTCAGTTCTAAAATAGGATATCCTATTTATTAATTATTTTAATTTTATAATTTTAACTCTATAAAAAAATTTTTAAAAAAATTTAAATTAATAGAATTAAATTATGAAAGTAGTGAAATGTATAAATAACAAATTGAGTGAATAAAAAATAATAAAAATAATTTATTAAAAAATTGATATATAATAATTTATTTTAAAAAATTATATTATTAATTAATTTAATATTACATATCACAAAAAATAAAAATTTATTTTTTTGATAGTAAAATTATATATCTAATAATATTATACCGTGCATATATTTATTTATGATAATTGTTAATTTATTTGATAATTTTATTTTTTTAAATTATTATATAAATAACATGATAAATTAAATTAAATAAAATATTTAAACACATTAGTTAATTTTTTTTATATAGTTCAACGGATAAAAAATATTTTTTTCAATAAATTATTTGTTGAATTAAATATGTGAATATTTTATATGAAAGTATTTTTACAAATTCAAAAATAAATTTTAGTATTATGTGTTATATTTAAGTGTGAATTATTTATTTAAAATTATTTTTTAATAGTTTTATACAAAATTTTAAATGTTATTATTTTATTAATTAAATAATTTATTAAATATGAATAGGTATTTATTTTATTTTTAAAAAATAAAATAAAATAAATAAATAATTTTTAATTTTCAAAATTAAATTGATTTATCGATTTTTCGGTTTGATTCTAATTCCATGAACTTTCAATTTGAAACCTACGCTAAAAAATCGGTTTTAATTTAAACCCCCCACCTTCTTTTTTTTTGTTTTCAGTTCTTGGCGGTTCTGGTTCTACCTAAAACCACTGCACACCCCTTAGTGAGAAACTCATTCATGGTTGGCAATTCATCATATATTTGATATATGTTGAAAAGCAAGCATGAGATGTTTATGTTGTTGGCAAGTGCTGTGATTTTTTACATCTTTAGGCCATATTCATTCTTTCAGCCGTGACTTCCTAAAATAGCATTCTAAGAAGCTAGCAAGGACTATTAAACGAACCAAGTGCCTAATTTTGCATCCTTGCTCCAAGCCAGTTACTAAATGGAATATGGAGATTACAACCAAAGAAAAACGGAAAGAGGTTTTGCATAAAATATAAAATTCCCTAAGTTGAAATATGCACTGAAAATATTTAATTGACTTAAAACCGCTGGGAAAATATGCTTGAATCATTTCAACCACTGCACTGAATATTGAAGAAACACAGGCTTATACAATGTTCTCGGGGAAATAGAAACAACTATTCATTGCCAATATTCAAGCAGTTACTAGCGTATCATGCTAAAATAGAATATAGCTTGATGTAAACCAAGATTAGATGATCATTTTCACAACCAACAAAACTGCTGTGAGTTCAAAACACCCTTCAACGTTACATCTCTACTTCATGCCCAATATTCACATCTAACTCAATTTTAATGTGATGTTTCTTTATCACGTCCAATTCATTAACTTCCCCTATTTCTTCCTTCTCAGGTATGCTGCACCAGAGCAATATATTATGAGCACACAAACTCCATCTGCTCTCTCAGCTCCAGTGGCAACCGCACTTTCCCCTGTCCTCTGGCAGGTGCAACATCTGCTGCGAATCACCACAACTTTATTTTCATTAGCTAGCATCTTTCTGTGAAAATTCTTTTTTTGGTTAGCTCTGATCATATTGTTCTTAAACAGTTGAATTTACCAGATAGATTTGATATCTACAGTGCTGACCTTATATTCCTGCAAATGGTAAGTACTTCGGAAAAGCTTTGTTTACTTCCTTGTTTATTGACTTAATAGCAAGAACTTTATATGAACACTTATAAGCTGGTCCTAGCTTGGATGTCAGTCTTTCATTTTTAAGCAATCACTACCTAATAATCTACTTCCTAGTGCAGTAACAAATAGCAAACATTCTGCATGATTAGATAGCTAAGGTTTAGCCATTGGGGTTTAAGTTCTCTAGGTTATATATTAAACATTGGACATCCTCTTGATTTACCCATATGCCATGTAAAGTGTTGGGAAGTCCTCTGGTAGTTCGACCAGATATTTTGAATCTGTATGTTCCAATCTTTGAACATTAGCTTTTACAATAGCAGTGGAGAGCTTATGAATGTTTTATTTTTGCTTAGATATAACTTTGGTGGATATTAACTGGTGTTTGCTTTGGGCTGGCTTCATCTGCCATAGTAATTACATAGGATTTTTAAGATTTGGTTTTGACAATTTTGATACTGTGTCATTCTTATTGGCATTTCCAGGATTACGTACTGACAGCAGCCTCATACAATTAAACCAGCAGCTAAAGAGGTGTGATTATGACTTAAATGCATGGAGGAAAACTGTAGAGCCTCGTGCCAGCCCTGATCTTTGCTGGGACTTTGAATTGTTAGATTTAGATGGCGGCATAGGATGGGAACTTTTGACATCAATGGTCTGATGTAAAGCACGACAAAGAACAAGTGCAAAAGCAGCTCTAGCGCATCCTGCTGTGATAGGGAAGGCCTATTAGCATTGTCTTTCATGCAGAACTTGAGATTGCAATTCTTCCGAGCTACACAACAGGATTATAGTGAAGCTGGCGAATGGGTAGCTAATGGCAAAATCTGGAGCAGAGAAGGACGGCAGCTTTGCAGAAGCTCAGCTTCAGGAGCTCAGAGTCTGTTTCTGAACTAAATTCAGAAATAACTATATTTGTAAATATTATGAATAGACAATGTTTAACCATTCTATCCTTCTTGTGCAGGAAATGGAGCCAAGAAAGAAGGCGAATGCACAAAGAAATGCACTTGCTTGAGCCCTCAAACTGCAGAGAAGGATTGTCAGAACGTTGAATAAGAGTATGGATGAGCTTAACAGACGCAGGAAGAGTATGTGGTGGAGCAGGTGGATCCCAAGAGAGGAATGAATTAATGAATTACAATACTGTAAATACAATTGGCCTTTTTGTGTAAATTTTGTGCATCAATTTGAACTGCCTATTCTAATGGAATAGAGTATAATGACTTGAAATGTAAGAAACTCTCTGGAACCCCATAGAAACAAACCTGGAATTCTTTGAACGCACGTGTAAACTCCTTACATTAATGATAAATAATACAGAAATAGAATTACACTGAATCAACTGAAACTCCTATGAAGCATTGAGTTTTCCATTCCTGTGCCACTTCCTAGATTCTAATGGATCCTCATAGTTTTCAATTTCATCAGAAACCTCATATTAAATGCTTGAATCTATCATAAACCTTTCTGAACTTTTTATTTTAATTCATAAACATCTTGAAATTTGTTAAAAAAATCTCCCCTGCAAGCCAGATATCGTGTCTCTGAAGAATGTTAAAACTCTTAAGTGAATTATGGACAAAGCACACAGGAAGCTGGCAATGGAATCAATGATATAGACAAGTTTGACGTCCAAATATGTCTCTTAGTACAACATTAAAGCTGTCATTAACTCACAAAAACTTCGTATTAAGAGATTAAAATCTCTTAAATATTTGATTTCCGTGCAATAAGACAACTATATTGCTTATAAAATCGTACTATCAGTTACCATTTCTACGTCTAAAATATTTGAGGACTGCTGACTTGATCCTACATTTGAATGATTGAAGGCCTTCAAACAAAAAAATAAAATATATTAAGCTTGAGATTGATGGGAAAGCGATTGAAGCACAGCTGCACGTGGAAAGGATTGGAAAGTTGCTTAATAAAGCAGGAGGTGGAAGAAATTATGGTGGAGTAAGTAATAAACAACGCGATTGAGAGAGATTAGATACATATAAATGTTGAGTGTATCGGAGGCAATGGTATTGTAAATCACGAGAATTTCACATGCAACTCTGACCTTCTTGTTCAGTACAACCAAGCCAATATATAATTAAAGCATACGTACAAATACAAACAAAAACCCAACATATGAAACATAGGGACACTTCAATCTAAGGCTGACACCTTGAGTACAGTGCAATTTCATCGTTTAATTAATTAATACTGTACTGTCTCTTAGCTTTTTCGATTTCCCAAAGCTTTGGGTGTCAAAGACTCCATGATGATAATATATATTTGTCATTCTGCATGGAAGCAACCGCTGTGTGTGACCACAAAACCAACCTTCTTCTTTTTCTCATTTTGGCTCATTGTTTTCTTATTTGAAGATTATAATCAGTACATGGTTCTTTTGCATAAGGGAGTGAGCAATTGAAATAATCTCAAACGAAGACATATACTATTTGACTAAACAATATACAAGTCACAATCAAGCCCAAACAATCTGATTTGACGAAATCTTGTTGTTTAATGGGAGTCGGCCTCGAAGATTAACCAAAGTAATTAAAATCCCCATAAATAAAATCAATCCAGTAACTTTGATGCATAATATTTGTTGTAAGTTAACAAACACAACATACATATATATTTATATATATAACATCTAGAAATCTTGTCCACGCCTTTAAAAACAAATGGACGGAGTAAGGCAACAAAATGCCGATGATAGTAATCAGCTCGTAATGAAAGAGATTATTGACAGCCTATGATAATTACCTTCCACAGAGAGAGAGAGAGAGATAACTTAACATTTGACGATAGTTTATTAAAATGACGAGTGACAATAAGCAAATAAAATTGGGAGGGGGAAGCACGAGACCAAGCAAGTTGTGCTTTTGCTTTGCTAGCTTTTGGTGAAATTATACTTTAATCAATCTCTTTGGTTGGGTTTTGAGCTCTTCTATTAATTTTATTAAGCTTATTGCTGTTGCTGCCTACCATAGTGGAATCTTGGTCATACCCCTGAAATTTCACTCTCCGTAATTCACACTACTCTCCCCTTCTTTCTTTGAATATAGGGCAAACTCATAGCTACTGTTGGGAAATTGAGGCATGATAATCGATCCAAGCCACCTTCTAATATAGGAATAATTAATCCTCTGATTTTGATTCCCATACACATATATTTAGTCTAGCACATACATATTCATATAATCTCAACACCACTGTGACCAGGGTGTCAATCATGTTTACGTTAAGACAGATGCAAAATAGATTCAATTCCTGGCAGATCTTAAGAATTACATTGTCGATGACATCTTATTCTGATCTTGTCTGCTGCCAAGTTTACACTGTACTATGATTTTTGATAACTAAATAAACCTAACCTTAGGCCAAACCAATGTGCAGAATGTGCGTCCAAGCTCATCATTCTTTGCAATCAAATAATCATAACTCATATAAACTTGTCTTGCAATTTGAATCTTGTTTGTTCTAAAATTTAAGGAGGTGATCTTCTGAACTAGCTGCTTTATATTATAGATAAGCACTATGATTTCTCTGATACAGTGAGATATTTTGACATCTTTTTCATGGACACAGATATAAATTAGGCCAAGCCATCTAATATGATTATCCTTTTCATTGATGAAAGAGAGTCGGTCTCAGCAAAACTTCTTGCCTTTCCTTTTCATTCGATTGAATTATAAATTCAAGTCATTTTCTTGTGACAAACATAAACTTAGGAATAAAAAAAGCTTGAAAAAGGAAAACATATTCGAATCGAGTAATTTCATAGATGCCCATGTCATGTCCCCACATGGATGATGGATGGTCGAAAAGATATTGCTAAGATAAGATCATTATCGTCATCATCAACTTAAAACATGCATGCTGATTAAAAAGGTAGCCGATAATTAATATGCATTGTTATGTAGGATTCAACTGACCGATCCTATTGCCTGATTAGGTAGATATAAAAAAAAAAAAAAAAAATTAAAGATAGAAAAGCCTCATCATCAAAGCATAATCACCTCATAATCATAATCATATTATCGTCATCAACAAATTGAAAGGCAGGCCATAAACTAAAAGACATTGGCTACCTTATTGAAGTAATGGCCGACCCATTGTGCTGGTTGTTGATGACTAATAGGTTTGACATGGCCATACACATATAAATACGAGAGAGAAGTTTGTTTTGTTCTGCATTGTTTTGTAAAATATTTTTATAAATTTTCTTGGAGCTGGGGCATGGGTTCCCAAGTGGGTGTGGGGGTCAAAATAGAATTGTATGGTGGGTTTAGGGCATTGCACGCCCTTTCATGCCCCATCGTTGCCTCTTTACTCGACCAGTTTTAGCCATCATCACATCCCTCTTCTTACTATAAGATGCCCTCACATTCCACTTCTATTTCAAACCATTACTTCACTTATTCAAGAGCAACAACTCAAGCAAACACAAAACACCAAACTCTCCTTCTCTCTTTATCTCTTTCACAAAAACTTTTTTAAAAAAAAAATGAAGATGAGCAGTGCAGCAATGGGAGCCTCAAAGAGAAGATTATCAAACAGAGGTTTAGGAGGTGTCCTCAGAGAGCAAAAGGCAAAGCTTTATATTATTAGGAGATGTGTGGTCATGCTTCTCTGCTGGCATGATTAATCAAATCCGATGATCCTCTTTGATTTCTTTATTTTCTTTCTGTTTTTGTGGATTGTAAATACCGGCGGCGGATAACATCGGAGAAACAAAAATTTTGTATCGGTTGGCCTTGTGGGCTATAATATGCATACTAGATATCTTCGAATGATAACTCTTGATATCAATCAACAAGCAATAGTTGCTGATATTCTTTATACTTTTATATTAGTTCTTGTTTTCTGCATATCCAATATTCTCTCCTTTTGAAACGAGTTTGTTCATTATCTATGGGATTGCATGCCTTTGGAAATTTCTGTAATTTCTGCTCAATCGCTCTTAATTCTTCCACTAATTCCACTTGGGACTATGGCTCTTGTATCATCCCTAATAGTTGGAGATTGAAATTTGAGCCATCGATCTTAAAGGCTTCATCAGAAAGTAAAAGCGGCGTCTTTTCCTAGTTTTTGCACTCAATCATCATACACGAATGACCATCACAATGGAGTTATTGTTAAATGGGATAATTTGTGGTTTTTCTTCAGGTGCTTTTGTCATGAACTTGCCCTTTTGTTATTATTGTTATTATTGTTATTATTATTATAAATTAAAAGGGCATAAGCTCGTTAAGTTTCTGCACAGCACAACACAAAATGGCTTTGCAATAAAACAAAAGAATAGAGAAAATGGTCATACGCAGTCTAGCACCATAAGGCAGTCAATGGTTTCTGCAAATTTCTAGTTGGGGTAAATGGCTGTATTAATGCTATCAGCAACTTTTTGAAGGGTACAAAGGAGGAAAGATCCAAGCTTAATTAGCATTATTTAGCTTGAGATAATGTTTAAGGGGGTTGGTCTTGGCCATAGCATAGCAATCCACATCATGTTGGCCCATTAATCATTTGAATTCATAATCCCACCCTTCAAACTGTTTTATCTTCCAATAATTATTAAAGTACATTTCCTGCTCTACTCTTTCCTTGCTGCCCCTTCCAAAAAGTGCCCACACCTTAACAAATTTCATTATAATTTTAAATACTATTACAGCCTATGTCTAAGTCTACTAAAGTCTTACTAATTGACAAAATTTGTATGATGTTTACCTTATTTATTTATTTATTTTTATCTTATTTGATTATTAATTAATAATCGTGATAAACAAAGATTATATATGACTAAATTAAATTAAAGTTTTGTTTATATATGATTAAATTAAATTAAAGTTGGTTTAGTGGTCTCCATCGTAACCTTGTTTTGATTTTCTTGTCTTCAACCAAACAGCATTCTCCCTCATTACCAAGCCGCATATGAATAGAATATATAAAGTTCTAAGCAGGAAGCAATTTAATTTTCTTTTCCTAAGAGCATCCAAACACGCCCTACGGTTAGGGGGAAGAGATGAGGGATTAGACGTCTGTGGGTTTTGTGGCCAAAACTCATATATGTGGGGCCTGATTGAATTATTGGTTTACAGCCCATACATTCACGTGTGCCACGCCACGTGTACAGTAAAGGAAGGACGTGACGTGACGTGATGTGATGTGGAGAAGGGTGTTCTAAAATGGTATTCCGGTGCACGGGCATCTTATAGACTGACACGTTTATAAATTTTTTTTTTTGGAAACAAAAACAAAAATTAGAGTTAATGAAAACAAAGAAGAAAGGGTGGGGTGGGGTGGGGGTGGGGGACATGGATTGTCAGTTGCACAGAAACTGAAATCGAGACGTGATATTGTGTTGTCGGCCACACAGCACATGAAAGGTAGCAAAGTTCTCGATGAGTTGAAAGCCGACAGAAGGTGATAGGTCAAATGGGCAGGCTTTTACCAAGCCCACGTGCATCTCTTCTTATCTATAGACTCCACCACCAAATTTGTCTGAGGGGACCCCATTTCTCTCTCTCTCATCAATTATTATTATTATTTTTTTAAATTTTGTATTTTAATATTTATTTTACACCGAAGGAGTAATTTTATTTAATCATTCATGATTTATTATTGAGTCAGCATTTCGTGTGGGCATGTTTTATATTTTGTGGATTTGTTTGTTTGTTTTTTTTTTTTTAAATATACAAGCTGGTGTTTAAAATTAAAAGAATGAAATTTTTTTATTTTTTTTAAAAAAATTAAAATAATTATCAAACATTTTAATTTTAAATAGAGCGATGCTTTTAGAATCCTTTAAACTTTTTTTTTTTAAAAATATTTTTATTTATAATTTTAACATTAAATAAAATTACATAAAATGACAATACATCCCTCATATTATATTTATAATTATTGCTTTTTCTAGTTTTTAATAAATAACAATATCTTTATTTCTCTAACAAATTTTAAATAATTTTACTAGTTTTTATCTTTTGTTTATATTAAACTTTTTTTTTTTTTTAAATTACATAATAAAGTTTCATAAGATTCTCACTATTTTTCTTATTCTTCTATTTTGTTAATTTTAATATGTTGAAAGATGACTATAAGTTAAGAAATAATTTTGATATATTTATGGAAAGTTAAAAGATTTAGAGAGAAATAATATATATTAATTGAGGGTATATGAATGATAAAAGTACCAATGACAAAGTATTTCAATTAATCAAGTGATTAATAATAATAATAATAAATAATTTATGTAAAAGATTACTGTTGACATAAGATTTTTTTTTTTTAAAAAAAATAATAATAATAATAGAATTTATGTAAATGAAAGATAAGGAGAGTTAATTTTGACATTAATAGTGAAATAATAGATTTTTTTTTAACTTTAATATATTTTAATGAAATAAACAAAGAAGAGAAATTTTAATAGGTTAAGAGATCATACATTTTATTTTGTTTGAGCAATTATTTTATATTCCAAAATTCACATAAATATTATTGCTTTCTTGGTGAAATTTTATAGTTAAATTTTATTTTATATAATTTTTTTTTCTAAAAAAATTTTAATCACATGATTTGGCACTGTGACTGTGTTTATAACCAAAATAATAATAATAATAATAATAATAATTTTGAAGAATAAAAAAAAATCATTATTTAATGTGTTGGGTTGATGAATCTTGACACACATCATATCATAAATAATTGAGGCTCTTCTTCTCTTGTTCTTCATTGAATGAGCAAAAGTTATTGTAGTAGGACCCTCTTAATTTATTTGTTAAATTTACCAAAATTATTTTACTATATTTATATATATATATAAGCAACATGGAGTGTTTTTATCATTTAATATGAACGTGATTTATTTTTATTATTGTTGTTATTATTATTTTAATTTGAGCACATAATTTTGTGCTGGGTAGTTAGAATACCTATGGTTGCTGATTTTCAAATCTTTGTCTACACAACATATGTAGCACAAGCAGAGCCTATTTGCTATATTCGGAATTTAGAATGCCGTCTTGTAGTGTAGTGTAGTGTATTTTTTTTTTTTTTAAATTTTTTAAGACAACCAACAGATGCTTGACAGTTAAGGTTAGGTGATGAATGGTTTTATTATGCCTAATGAATCGGATCATGCAAATGCAAGAAGAATAAAAGCATGTTTTTCGTTCAAGTTTGTGAAAGATTTTGGCTACCAAGACAGACTTTATTCTACATTGTAGTCAGCCGACCATTACTTGCTCTCAAGACAATTCTTTGCACTCAAGTTCAGATTCCCACAAGCAAATATTTGGTATAGACTATAATTTTAAGGCTGCTGATTGCCTTTGGGAGAAGCCGAAAAGGCCAAGGATGTTGTGGCCATGTCTGTTCTTTTCTTGCATCTCGGAATCCAAAGAGAGAATAAAGGTTGTTCCATGGAACTGTTTGACAACAATAAAGAGTGGCCCGGTTTCTCTGTTTTTAACTTGGGCAGCTTTGAGTTGTACATCAAAGGAGTACCCTACTCCTAAACAACAGCAGCAGTAGCAGAGCAGAAACGTGCACTGACCCTTCAAAACATGCTGCCAAGCTTCCAGCCAAGTTAACTAACAGTATTGGTCTTAAGTCTTAACCGGCTTCCCCACAATCAATTATGCTGCCCATCAAGCAGCCAACACACTCTAGCTACATTTTAGCAGCCTATAATATGCCAATTATCAAGCCAACTTTTATGATCTGCAAGGCTTTTTTAGGTTCATGAATCTTTCAAATCTTTGGTTAATCTGTGCTATGACCTCATTCCATCGATCCTTTAATGTTTCTTCGATTTCGACATAACATCTACACATGAATTCTCCCACTATTTAGATGGTCCACACGGTGTTTAGTTCACTGTCACGAGCTGTAATCCACGACATTTTCCCTTTTTTTTTTCCCTAGGCTTATCCTCCCAGGAGAAAACTGCCAGACTAGCTAGGAATAAAATGCTTTGTCGAGTTTCTATATCAAAGAGACACAAAACGTCAACCTAGTTTACAATGATTTGTGCTTTACTTTGTTAGATTACTAAATGATATAAAACGATCAACCCTAAAGACAATGAAGATCCACCTTAAGAATTGCAACAATAGGTTTTAGAACAAACGTAGGTAAAACCAGACCAGATCATTTTATGCATAATATTATCTGGAATGAAGCTGCTAAAGAAACTGCATAAAAGTTCACAGGATATTTAGGTTAGTAGGTTTACATCATTTAGTTTATACAAAGCAACAGAAATTACGATAGGAAACTCGGCCACATTCTAGTCTCAAATATGATAAATTACAGCACAGGTTATGTAAACCGTAACTCTCTGGCAAAAAAATACCACAAGCATGCAACTTTGCCACCATTACCAATAGTTTGGGTGCACACCAAAAATTACAGTTCAAAAGTCACCCAAGGGAAGTTTGAAACACAAAAGCTCTCACAAAAGTGACCCCCATATATTCATGAATTTAGTCAATCACTTACTTCCACCCCATGCAATGAAGCTGTCTTGTGATCCAAATTCCTACAAGAGCACGTGGAGATGCATTAGAATCAAACAAAATTGAAAAAAGATAAAAAAGGTCAATGACTCCATTGAAGGGTATAGCAAAAGGGCAGCGAGGAAAACATACTAGCTGGCTCAGTCGAAATTCTGGAGGTGTATCGAGTTCTATGTTTGCTGGATCAAGGACCAGATTTTGACACTCCTCCAAATCCTTCTTCAAGTCTTCAGGACCTAACTGAGCATAATCAGAAAGACAACCTTTCCCCTTTGATGTCCTATCATTCCTATTTCCATCTCTATTTGGAGACTGGCTTTGGAGGAGCTCGTCACATAGAGACAGCCCTTCCACAAGTTGTTGTGAATCCAACAGATTCTGTGATTCACTGTCCCACCATTTAGGGTCCTCTTCCGCATGATTATCATCATTATCTACCATCTGATTAGCATGATTTTCTGCATTGACATGATTACTATAACTTGGATTTTCACTGTTAGGCTGAACCTCTTCTTCCACGTACCTTATCTCAGGAAGCTTACATGAAAAATGAAAAAATAAGAAAAAAAGAGACAGAACCCAGGAGGAAGCAATTGTTAGATTCTCTTTTCAGACGAGGACATGTATAAATGTAAAGAGGACATATTTCCTGCATCTGCTTCTTTTTCCCTTTTAACCTTTTATCAATTGAAATTGTTGTCATTATTAAATGAAGCGAACTGCATCAGCATATATATGCTCCAATATTTGAACCCTTCAATTTGAATTAAGGCATGAACGAAAGCAGCTGAAAACAGATTTTCACACTACTAGTTACAGAGAGAATTCTACCTGAGTAAATGGATTTATGCAAGTACTAGGAGACTCTTGCCTTAGTTCAAAGTCACAACACCTTTCTGTACGAGGTGGGTCAGGAGTCACTGACTTGGGAGTGACTGGATCTACCTTTGGGATTGTTGGATTAGTACTTTCAAGAATATCTTGTTCAATTTTCTCACCCTGTTTCGCCTGTTGCTGCTGATAAAAAATTTTAGATACAACATACTCCCCATCCTTTTCATCTTCATCGGTTCCAAGGTGATACTGGTGCATCACCCAATTAGTTTTCTCAGCTTTCCCACCTCTGACCATACTCATATAGAGCACCATAATCTTCTTACACCCTTTTTGAAACCCATCCAACATCACTGGTTTAGTCCTGCCAGTCTTGTGCCAGCGCACATCAAGGGAATCATCACCATTGATCTTACGACGTTTTCGAGTTCCAGTATTGTAAGCCTTGATTGCTCTATGAAAGAAATGGGCCACACTCCCATCTTGCTTGACACCTAAATTTTTCATTTTTTTTTTAAAAAAAAGAAAATTTAAATCAGCTAAAGAGAACTAAGGATCAGAGTAGAAATTGAGGCTAAACTCTCATTACCAACCTGGCAAATTTTGAGGATGAGTGTAACAGATTCCATCATCTTGATTAACAGTTGGGATGAATTCATCAATAAATGGATGGGGTTTTAAGCCCCCCACACCAGCTTTTGCAAGTAAATGCCATACAATCTCTTGATCAGATGGATCAAATTTCACACCCCGTGGTAATCCAGGCCACTCTTGAACAACCTGATAACAAACAGGTCTTAAGTGCTTTATGCAATAAAAAATAGGTTTTGAGATTGACAAACTGTAATATAATTGTTGAAAATTCTAAATATACATAAAACCCCAAAATTATGTGATGTGCCTCTGTGATTATCAAGGTTTCAAAATCTCCAAAATTTTGCAATTAACTAAAATCACTGGAACAAATTTGATGTTGTAATATGAGAAATTACGTCACTCCGGCATCACCATAGTTCTGAAACAAGTTCATTTTATTTGCTCAAGATCGGATCAGGATCAGTCAGATAGATTACTTGCAGCAATCATATTGCAGCCATGGTAAATAGTGAATATTTAAAAGAAGAAAATTTCACTATTTCTACTTGCCTATAACAACTGCCCAAGCTTCATGCAACTCAGTCAAACTAGCATTTTGGAGCAGAGGAAAGGAATAACATTCAAACCTGAGTATGAGTGCATTTTGTAGATTATACAAATTAATGCACTATAATATTAAATATTTCATCATGCTTAGTGAATTAGTCTAGTCTTATAGGAAGAAATATACACTAAAGGTCCTGCTTCAGGCTCTATTCTCCCAGTATGAACCAATAAAACATATCGTACATGCAGAGATCCATAGAAGCAACAAGTTTGAAGCTAAAAGATAATCAATCGTACATAAAACTTTGCTCTCTCATAAGAAGATTTTAGGAAAATAAGTTTTCTTAGAAAAATTTATATCCATGAATCAATATTATACTTTCATTAGTAGCATACATTACTCTTGCTACAGAATCACAAATGTGGTGAAACATCATTACAAAGTCCATGCATCAGAAACTGCACAAGAAAGATCTGTGATGAGATTAAAGTAACATCAAAATCAGCAAAGTTAACATGGTATATTACCAATAAAAAAAATTAGGTGATAACACAATTTCAATGTAATAAATAATTAATTTTAGTTCCAATGAACGAATGAAAACCCCTACAGCTACATCAAAAATCAGTGACCTGACCTGAGCCAAGAAAAGGGGAAAAAGAGGCATGAAGGGCAAGTTTTGGAAAGCATGCAAAAGCTTCAACTTTGTAATGATTCCAAAACTATAAAGCAATACCAAGGCAGATACTACTCACCATATAAGATCTTCAGGTGACAAACTCAAGAACACCAAAGAAGCAAGATAAATGAGCAAAGCAAAAACCCATAAAATGAAAGAATATACGGGACATCATCAAGAACCTCGATTAGTCTTTCTAGTGGAATTTTTAATTATCTCATCTCTAAACATATCACCAAACTAGGTTTTTGTACTAGTAGCTGTCATTTGTGTTCAATGTCATAATCTCAAAGTCTCAGCTGTCTTTATCTAGGCCTTCATAATAATACTCATCTTTTTTAAGCCATTGTCCACCACTCTTGCTCTTTTCTGGTCCAATGGCTAGGAAGTATATTGAATAGCAGCCTTCCCTCCCTTAGCCAGTTTTTGAAGCCAAGACATAAAACACTTCTGTACATATGCAAGGAGGCCTACGCCATTTGGCCTCAAACCCCTTGTCCTTATTCACAGCTCTACTTGTATTCTCTCTTGTGCGCAAAACATATTTCACCTTACGATAAATCCTCCACTTCAACCATGAAGTCAAAAGCTTATACAATTTCCCTAGACAATACCCATAAGAACATCATTCATATTCCAAAAGGGTTCAATGAACATATTACTGCCCTTTTCATTGGACACTGGATCAAGGAATTGAGCACAAGCTTGAGGCAAGATGCTTGCATTTCCATCAAATGGATACAAAATAAGAGTATAGTATCATTCTAAAGTTATGATCAACATTACTAATAATTACTTATGACCTACATGTTGAATTACTATTTAACCCAAATGTTTAAGCTTAAATTAAGGGGTCCAAACAATACTATTTTAAGTTTTTTTATCACTCTTCATCATGTGCAAGACCAATTTTATTTCATGGACTTTTGTCACGTGGATCCAGATAATTTTTTCAATTTTTGGTGTTTGAAGAATTCAAAAACAAGACCTTGTGGTCAGGTCTACTTTGATGCCACGTCAAGTTGCCACTTGTCCTAAAAGCTTAAACTTCAGGTCAAGTAGTAATTTACACTACAAACAACAATATTTTACTCAAGACAGTGAACTTCACCCTAGTGCACACAAACTGTAGTTAAGTAGTGACAGTGATGCCAATTCTACTATCACACATAGAAAACATAACAAGCAAACATAGTTCACTGGTGCAAACAAATTGTTCAATCAAACTATTCTTAGTTCAGCAAAAATTTATAACTACTATGTGTTTAAAGTAATATCAAAATGTTTATTCACAATTTCAATAAGATGATCATGACAATTATGTTAATTGTGAATAGAACTGATAAATAATCAGGAGGCATATAAAAGCTAGAAACATACATCACTGTTGTCAATAACATGGTGGCAATTGGGACAGGCTTTAGTTGGGTTGCTTTGCCATATAAATCTCTCTGGATCACATGTACCAGATGCACTTTTGATTTTTGTTGCAAATCTGTTACCGTCCACTAACCATGATGGTCTGCAGAAAATCAATATTCTTGCAGTTAAAAATTCCATACTAAACAAAAAAGTATTCCTTAGCACTGTGTGTCTCCGTGATCTCCTTCACTTTATGTGAGTTACCCAGATATATAATAATGAAAATTGCTTGAACCCATTGATCAAAATTTGCAATTCAGCCATGATTTTAACGAATAGTTTCATATGATTCTGTTGTAAAGACACTCTTGAAATCTGCATGTTGATTCTTGTTTCATCTACTACTTTTTACCCCAAACTTCTCAAAAATCAAAACTTTGCAAATGAAACATGCACGGAATCAAAAAGTTGATAACTTTCTCACAACACAATTTCAAGTATGTAGAATAACATGATCAATCCAACCGCATTACAAGTTTTCACTCCGACCCACCATCATTCACCGCATATTTAACAAAATAAATCACTTCAATCCATAAAACTTACAGTAGTCAAGTAAATAAACTTCAATAAATCTATATAGTCAAAAGTACGTTTCGAAAAAACAAAAAAACATTGAAGTACTTCAAACAAAACTGATTAACGAGCTTTTAACACAAGACAAAACACAATCCAAGTCCTGTTTTCTTCTTTCATCCTATCAAGCACAGATCGAACAAGAAAAAATAAACAGGTGCACAAATGGGACATTGGGATCCCATCTAAAAGTTAAAACAGAACAACACTTCTTTAAAAGAGAAGATAGAGCGCCGAAGCTTTATGTTAACTGTCCGAGATTAGAGCGCTTACCCGGCCATCAAAAAATTCTTTGATTCGCTTCGACTTCAATTTTTGGTATATTCGATGGTGGAAACGAAAAGGGAATTACCAGTGGCAGTAACCTTCCCTCTAATATATTTTTATTTAGTTAATTTAATACTTTATTATTTGTTTTCATTTGAAATTTGAAACGATGTTGTTGTTACTGTGGTTCCGTACCTTTTCGATTTTGAGAGTGAACCACCACTCATTAAAAATATCTGCATATTCTTTTTATTTTTTTAATTTATAATTTCAGTTAAGAATAAAGGCGCCTGAATGGTCATGGCCGTAAAATGATTCACAGTGCGACTCAGTCGTTTTTTGGCGTTGACTTGAAAAGCGCCGTTCCATCTCATCACCGGCCGGTGGTTGTGGGCGCCGTATCGGTGGATATACTCTCGAGGAGGAACCCAAGTAAAATGGGCCATCAAATATGAACTTATGCAGTAACTTGATGATTGGCAGAGTTCAACAGAACACTGCATCAGGTCGGCTCATATAACAGAGGCCCACCCCCATTTTGGATAGAATTTCGGGGCCCAGTTCATTGTGTTGTGATAACTAATGAAAGGCTTCTATGGATCTAACGAAATATTTTTAGAATTCAAAATTTATAATCATTTTCAAGAATGAGTTATCCTATCACAACCCCCACTCTAAAGTGCTTTTAAAACTCCTATACTTCATTTACAATTTTAATCTTAGATAAAATTATATAAAAAGTTTATATATACCTAATTAAACTTACACAACTCATTTTTGTTACATACTATTTATACTTCACCTATTATATTCATAATTTACTACCTTTACTTAGTTTTTCACTTCTACTTAGAGTGAAAAGAAATTTTCTTTCCTAAACCGTAAAATAAATAAAAATATTTCTTATTCTTTAACAATTCTAAAATAATTTTATTAACTTTTAACTTCTAATAATAATAATAATAATAATAATTTTTAGATTTTATAGTTAAAATCCATGAAATTCTCATTTTTTTTATATACTTTTATCTTTTTATTTTGTTAAAGTTAAAAAATAACTATCGTGTATTTATTGAAAGTTAAAAAAATAGAAAAAAAAATAATACGAGAGTTAATGAACAATAAAATTATTGTTGGGTAACCCTAATATTTTATAACCAATTATAATTTTGTAACCCTAAACAACAATTTAAACATGAGTAAAACTTTCTTCTCCATATCTTATTAAAAGGGATGACAAAGTAAATTAAATTAGAAAATAAAGTATTGTATTTTGATGATTTTTACTGTATTTCTTTAACTTATTGGTATAATTTTTGATATATTTAATTTTCAATGTAAAACTTTATATATGTTAACTTGATGTATTTTGAAGTATTTTAGTTAACAATTTTAAATTTTTTAATTGGTTAACATATTAGTAGTAATTGTTTTAATAAGTACACTTTCATTAAGTACATAAGTTAAGTGGATAATATTCGAATTAGTTGGGCAAGCAAGTTAAATGAGTAAATAAATTCACTAGATTAATTAGGTTAAAAAAATTGAGTTATATTAACAACTAGATTAACCAATTAGTAAATGGATCAATAGTTTATATCAAATCACTAGTTTATAAATTATATCTTGTCACATCATTAGTTTATAAACCGAGTTGTCTTTCATATTTAAACTTATCATATGAATAATAAATAAGTTTTGTTTGTGTTAACATAAATTTTTGTTATTATTAATTTATTTGACACTACACAAACAAAAGACCCATTTATTCAAATTTCCATGTTTTAACACTAGTATCCAACCCAGTCCCTGCCTCATTTATATTGCTGCCTATAACTTAATGTAGCACAATTTCTAGTTCATAGAAAGAATTAACTTTTGCTTTGACCTAACTGATCAATGCTAATTTGGTTTATTAAAACATTAATGTTATTTTAATTACTCAAAGGCTCTAAAATATAAATATTGTATACATGAATTTTAAAAAATTGTGAGGGTTGGGGGCTAGGGCCATTCCAAATCCATGAGACAATTAAGACAATGCCTAGAGCTTCAGAGTGAGATTTTTTGAATAATGATGTTATTGGAATCTCCCTAGAGTTTCTTAAAACCCTTTATTTCCTTATTTAGTCTCTTAAAACGCATAAAATTTTTTAAAACAAACATTTTTATAACACCCTATTCAATTTGAAAAATAACCTTCATTATTTGTATTTTTTTAATCCAACTATTTCTAATATCTTTATTTCTTATTTATAAAAAGATCAGTTAAATTATGGTTTTTTTAAAAAAAAAATTAAGTCATCAATAATTTTTGTTAATATTTTAAATTTATTTAAAACAATAAAAGAAAAAATTATTTATTGTTTTATCAATTTATATAAGAAAATGCTAGTTATTAATAGAAAGTAGAATAAATTTATCATTTCACTAAATTTACAAAGTGCAGGATAAATTTGTCTTTTTAGTAAATTTATACAGTGTAGGGATAAAATAATATTTTAGGTCGTGAAATGTGGTCAACAGTTATGCTAATGGTTGGCTTAGATCTGAAAAGAGCTAGAATGAAAAGGTCTAGAATTCACTTACACACACACACTCTCTTATTATTTTACTAAAACTGTGAATATATTGTTTACGGTACTACCACCGTAGACAAAATTACCTTGTTCAAGAATCTTAATCATATAAAGGTTAAAATTAAAATTTAAAAAAACAATAATCAAAAGCTACCGAGTGGCTAAGTTATAAAATTGACCCAACAAAGTTGGATTAGATTTGAAGAGATCTTGACCTGTGATTCACATCCTCTGGTTGTAAAAGTTTTTGTCACTTTGCCTTACAAAATTCTCCATCACAAATGATCATTCATCTTTATTTAACTCAAATCGTCTTCGATGAAGATAATATTGTCTTTTATGTGATGCTTATTACCACAGGAATTAAGTCACCCTCACCTACTGCTTATTATAATAATATTATTCTCATCTACCCCCACCTAACGCTCTCCTAAAATAGAAGCTCATTTGATGCGACGTTCTCCACTTGATAACGGCAGAAAGACATCACTCATGCCATCACCCCCCACCGCTCGAATTTTACTTCATTTGGTTGGATTCTCAATTTCTATCCAACCAAAGTCAAATCGGTAGTTTTTTCGGACAAGGAATTATTTTTAGTTGTTCAAGAAAAGATTGTGTGTTGCCTTACCTTGTTTAAGGAAATTGAATTTCATTATTGAACATGAATCCAGTGTGGGTAATCATTATCTTTTGATTTAAGGAAATTATTTTTATTTTAATTTAATTTAATTTAATTTGATTTGATGAACAAGTATATATTTCATTTGAGGGATTGCGGCCAAGAGATCTCAGTTCAATTCAAGGCAATCAAGAAATGGTGGTTAAGCATCTCAATCGTTTTATTTCTCTCAAGTAAACAAAATAGTTCACGTAACTGCATATTTCGTTTTGCAGACAAGCCATGTTTTGCATGGATGTGTTTGAATCCCATCAACATCGCTGGACCTAAGTGCTGTCCTTGCTTTACAGGTCAGAGCAAATCTAACCCACAAATACTAACGAAAGATTATTCACAGAAATTTTCAAATGTTTGGTAAAAAGTTGTTCATATGTTACACGCAAAAAATGTTGCACAGGTGATGAAGCTTAAGCTGCCGCAGGCAGTGATAATGAGAAGCTCCTTCTTCGATTATTCGTGGTCAATAGAAGGTATATTATAAAATATGTATACATGTTTGCGAAAGTTCAATAACATTTGTTCTGAACTGATAATTTTTATTTTCACGTGGGATTCAAAGAAGTTGTTAGAAACCCCACCGCCACCCTAATTTATTAGATGCAAATTTGGTTCCATTTATGTATTGACGAGTAGTTGAAAGAAGTTCATTGGAATTATATATCTTAAGGAAAGAAAAAAAATAATAATAATATCAAAATATTTAAAAAGTAGGTGGTTGAAATTGACATATTAAAATATAAAAATTAATAATATTAAAACATTCGGATATTAGAAGTAGGTGGTTCAAATTAACGGGTGTCAGGCAATAAGTGGTAACGAGTTCTTCTTCATATTTATCATACTTAATTGAAAGTAGGTGTCTCTTGCCTTTCTCCACCGAGTCCCGGAATTAGATGTCAATCATTGTCTTAACATCCTTTTTTTTTTTTTGAAAGCTCCGAAAATTATGATATATACACTATTTATTCTACAATTTTAGTTTTGTTTTATTTTCCTTGCTTTCGATTTGACAAAAAAAATAAATTAATAAAATTTATAAAATACTATATTTATTCTATTTTTAAAATACAATTAACCCAAACAACTACTTAATTTGATCCTAATGTTAGTGGGATGTGATTATGGTGTATGAAACATGATGTCTGGATGCTGTTAAAAAAAAAAAAGAAAGAAATTAGTAATAATATAGAAATAAAAATAAAAATTACTAATATTAGTTTTATAATATGTGCTATTTTATTTATATATTTTATAAATATTAAGATAAAAAAAAACTCAATTCCTCTCCACCTCCTCGGCACGAGCAAAATTTAAATTTTGTACTTCTTTTACCACTCAAAAAGAAAAGATTTTATTAGTTGAATTAAATAGTATTAACGAATTATCTAATCACTTATTTATTATAATTACGTATATTATAGGATAAAAAATTTAATTAATTATTTTAAAAAGTGTTAATTATTTATATCTCCTAAAATAAAAATATTTTAGGTTGGTGCATTTTTAAAATTTTTTTCCTTCTAGAAGTAAAACTCTACATAAAGAAATTTACTAAGAAGAAAAATAAAAAAGCAAAGGAACTACAAACATATGGTAGATGACCATAAAATTTGCTTTGTAAAAAAAAAGAACAATGAGCATGGTAAATAAAAGAAAAAAAATTATCTTAATTTTATAACAAAATAAAATAAATAAAAAATATAAATTACGAGAATTGAATTTTAGAGAATATATATATATGTATGTATATATATATATATATATATATATATATATATAAGAGACTATTTTTTATACATGTTGACACTCATGTTATGACATGTGACTAGACCTAAGTTATATTTTTATCCATGCTAATGCATTTTTAAGATAAAATGTGTACAAAATTTTCAATCATAATAAATGATTGTCACAATATTTTTTTAAATTTTTAGTAAAAAATTATATATTTATTATTATTAAAATCTTAGTTCAACTAGTTTGTGTGCATATATATATATATATATATTGAGGCAAGATAGGTAGTTCTCTAATTTAACACAAATTTTTATATCAATTTCAAGTCCTTATATTAACAATTTATTAAGGATAAATAAATTAAATGTTGAATTAATTAGGAACATTAATATATTCTATTTTTAAATTTTATTTTATTTTTAATGACCTGAATTAATACATTTTAAATATTTATTTCATTCAATCTTAGCCTTTAACATATTGTTAATTTAAAGGTTGAAAATCTATTAAAAGTCAATATTGAATTAAATAAATAATTAAAATATAATAATTTGGGTCATTAAATAAAAAGATGAAAGAGAAGATTTAAATGTAGAATATATTAATGATCTTAATTAATATAATATTTATTTTATTATTGTTAATTTAAAAGTTAAGAATTGATATAAAAATTTGTGTACCCTATATATATCACACAAATTTAACTTTTATATTGATTTCTCTTAACTTTTATTTTAAAAGAGAAGTTACTTTACACAATTTTTTTAACTTAATTTAAAGTGCATTAACTATTGAAAGCGCATTGATTAATGCAATTTATTTCTCTTAACTTCAAAATTATTTAAATTATCTTATCTTAATTTGTTTTAATTTTACATAATTTTTTATATTAATTTTTTAATTATTGAATTAATGCATATTCAATAATTAAGATCAAATTTAGTTTTTGTGATTAATGTACTATAATTAGTACTTGTATATTATTTAGATTAATATTTAAGCTTATTTAAATAGCAGGTGCGAGAAAATTTTAGATAAAATAGTTCTACTGCATTAATATAATTGATATGGTAGTATTATTTAATTAATAAAATGAGATAAATTTATTTATTAATTGTAAATAAAAAAAATTTTAAGTGTATTTTAATATTTAATTAATATGATAAAAAAAGTGATTTATCTGAAATTTTTTTATTTATTATTAATAAATAAATTTTTTATTTTATTAACTAGATGATTTTATTATATTAATTATATTGACATAATAAAATTATTTTATTTAATTTTTTTTAACTCAAATGATTACTCTAAATTTTAATGGCAGAAAAAGAGAATTAAAAAGTAAATTTAAAGATTTTGCAAAAATAAGAAGTTGAGCAGTAGGAGGAGGAGAAAGAAGAAATGAAATGATAAGTTTGAAATTTTTAAAAAATGGCAGGAAAAGTTGAAAATAGAGAAATAGAGTAATTATAACTAAACCAAGATGGTACAATGTGAATGAAGAGATAATTAATATTATAGATTATATCAACTGCTAACATTTTATTATATAATGCCACTAATTGCTTTTGTTTGGCGTACCCCACTCACGACGAGGGGCAACCCACTGGATAGAGTGACGTGCCCCCGGTAAGGCATGTGAGCGGCTTGGTCCCATTGCATGCGTCCACGTTTACCTGATCTGTTGTAAATTGCTTTGTTCAATGTATACATACATGCGAAAGAAGTACTGTTATTTTCGGTTGACAGAAATCAGAAAATGTCTGAATCTAAATCGTGTCGCCTTAATTTTAAAAAATATAACCCCGTGAATTTAATACGGATGATAGCACGAAATTGGAGCTACAGACTTATGCAATTATTATTATTATTATTATTATTTTTGGGTTTATAATTTGTTTTTGGTCAGGCACGAGACTCTCAGCTGCCAGTCAAGAAGATATCATCATCCATAAGTACAAACTGAGCTAAGCTTCAACAATATAATTAAGTAGCTGAGCAATATATTTGACATAATTCAGTAATAGATGGGTAGTTATGAAAACAAACAGTGAAAAATTCAGGTAGAATGGCCCTATTAAATGCATTGCTTTAACTTATTTATTTATTTATTTATTTATTTTTTAGGGTTTGGGTTAACATTTTTTTGTCACCAATATTATGATTGATTAATTTTAAAATAAATAAATACATATTTAACGTAAATTTATTAAATAAATAAACATTAATCTCTTTTGAACAATTGTCTCAAACAATAACCAATAGACATCTCTCTAGTTGTGGGGTGTTATTCCGTCTGTGTTGTGAAAAAGCTAGCTAGGTGTATTCTAAAATTGAACAATATTAATTTGAAGGGTAGTTGAGAAATTAAAAAAAAAAAAAAAATTGTAATGGCCTATCAAACTTCCTTCCCCTCCCTACATATACAATTCGCAACTTGCATGGATTCTCAGACCTCGTCAACCTTTTTTTTTAAGGATTAAAAACTCTTCTGCTTTTCCGCCTACCTGAATTGTTAGATAAACAAATTCATTCCTCTTTCCCCTTGGGGATCCCTTATTCAAAACGAATAAACTAACAAACTTCGACGGATAGAAGAAAAAAAAAAAAAATGACTGTATCAAGAGTTGTCTCCCCATCCAAGAGCCGAGTCCTCGTCGTCGGAGCAACCGGCTTCATCGGTCGGTTTGTGGCCGAGGCCAGCCTGGCCTCCGGACGCCCCACCTATATCCTCCTCCGGTCAAGTAGCCCCGGCGGCAATGCCAAAGTCGCGGAAGCACTCAAAGACAAAGGCGCCATAACGTTATATGTAGCAGACCGGGCCCCTCTTTCTTTTATCTCTCTCAAGTTAATTTTATTCTTGTTTTCGGTGTAACTTTACAAGTACTTTCTTACGATAATTTATTGGCGTTTGCGTACAGGGATCAATTAATGATAAGGAATTGATGGAGAAAATACTAAAAGAGAATGAGATCGATATAGTAATATCAGCTGTTGGTGGGGGAAAAATATTGGACCAGATAGCCCTGGTTGAGGCCATCAAATCTGTTGGCACCATTAAGGTAACAATCAAAACTTCCATCTCTATTGAGTGCGTTTTGGAGATTACAGAAATACGTACATGTTTTGCAGAGATTTTTGCCGTCGGAGTTCGGACACGACATCGACAGGGCCGAGCCTGTGGAGCCGGGGCTGTTGATGTACAAAGCGAAGCGGGAAGTGAGGCGATTGACTGAGGAATTGGGTGTGCCTTACACTTACATTTGTTGCAATTCCATTGCTTCTTGGCCATACTACGACAATCACCATCCTTCTGAGGTTATTCCTCCGCTGGATCAATTTCAAATCTACGGCGACGGCAGCGTCAAAGGTACTGCTTAATTACTTGGACGTTGAGAACTGAGAATTTTTAAGATTATTGTACATAGAACAAATGTCATTCATAATGAGTGACAGATGTTGAGTAAGTACACGGTATACTTAATTATTTAATATTTCAGTAACTGAATATTATTAAATATTTTAATAATAAATTTTAAACAAAAATTTTAAAATATAATTACTATAAGATTAAATATTATATTAATTTTAACTATTTCAATGGATGGGCTATATTATTGCTCATCTGCAAAGGCTCCTCCTCTACTCTTCAAGAATAAAAGTTAAAAAGTTATCTTTCACCATGACCATGACCATGACGTGAATAACATTCATTCACGGTTATATTTGATGTAAGAATAAAAGTAAATTAGGTGAATTGAAAATTTAACAAAATTTTAAATTAATTTAAAATTATTTATAAATCAAATTCTATTGTTGTTCTTGGTCGGATTAGATTTCTTTAAAATTAAATCTTTTACGGCAAAAATAGTTAAATTTATAAAATAAATAATTAAGTTATTCTTATTCTTATTATTTTTATTTTTTTGGGCCAGGCGTAAGTAGAATTTAGAAGCTCAAATAAAAGGTTAATTAATTACATTTTAGAGTAATTTGAAATTTTCAAATAGACCAGTGGACGGACTTTCTATTTTAAGGTAGTTTTCGAGTGCTTATCAGTCAATAATTTGAAAGGCAGCTCATTTAATAATAATGTGAGTTTGTATTCTGTTTTACGTGTCAAATACTGATTGCTTTAGAAATTTACAAGGGACTAAAATGCCTTCTCTTGGCCTCAAAAAAGTCTTGCTCTTTGATTAACCCTGTGGAAATTTGGACACCACAACACAGACTAATAGTGATCGTTAGTGGAAATCCATTGTCGGTGGCTCCTCCTCCTTCCAACCTTTTGTCATTTTTCATCCGAAAATTACGTCCAATTTGTGAATTCAACTCTTGTGACTGATTAGACGTCTTCCTACATTTCCTATTCGTTGCATGTTAATTGTTGCTAGGAAAGTTATATATTTTATGTAAACACTGTTAATATTTTATTATTTATATAACTAAAGTGGCATATCATATATACTACTCGAATAAAGTGAAGCGCATCGTCCCTTTTCTTATTTATATATTTTGGTGTTGGTGTCGGTAGCTTACTTTGTTGCTGGTACTGATATTGGGAAATTTACAATGAGAACTGTTGATGACATACGAACTCTAAACAAGTCGGTTCATTTTCGACCATCCTGCAATTTATACAACATAAACGAGCTTGCATCTCTTTGGGAAAAGAAAATTGGACGAACCCTTCCCAGAGCTACTGTCTCTGAAAATGACCTTCTGGCTGCTGCTGCAGGTTCTTTCATTCTCGATCCAATCCTCTCTTCTGTTTCTCTTTATATATTTCGTTATATTGTATTTATTTATTTCGATGCTTGCAGAGAATCGCATACCGCAAAGTATTGTCGCATCATTCACGCATGATATATTCATAAAAGGTTGTCAAGTTAATTTCTCAATCGATGGCCCTGATGACATTGAAGTGAAAGATCTCTATCCTGATGAACAATTTCGCACGTTAGATGATTGCTTCAATGATTTTGTCATCAACATGAAAGCCAAATCCAAGACCATGGATATTGCTGATGAAATCACATCCGAACTTGGCAAAGCAAATTATGCTTGATTATTTTTACAAATTTATCCATCCGAGTCCGTAGTTATTTTATGTGCCCGAAACATATGTATGTATGTATGCATGCATGATCCAAATGGGCAAAACTGATTAAGTAATATTGGGAAGTAAATTGTTCAAGATCATTTATTTTGTTCTCAATAAAATATAAATAATATTGGGAAGTATGTTCCCATGTATTATCATTATTATTATTATTATTAAAGCAATGTAATGTGCCAAATTTTTATTGTTGACCGTGGAAAAAATTGGGCTTTGCCTTTGGTTGACAATAGATATTTTATTTTATTTTTAAGACTTGGAAGTTATATATATATATATATATATATTAAAAAAAAAAATATATATATCACATTTTAAGGTTATTTTAAGGTGAATCTGATGGTATAGCATAGGCATGCATTATGAAAGGAAAGAAGTTGCTCCTTCCAAAATCATGTTTCAATTATCATGCCCACTCGAAAGGCAAAACTTACATCTTGCATTTCAAGATAATCCACCGACTACTTCATACAAATTACTACTATTTATTCAGACCTAAGGGCAGAATCATCTCTCTCTCTCTCCGATGAACATTCAATTCCCAATGAAATTCACCCATTTTTTTTTTTTTACTAAAATTTGACATATGATAATTCTATCCTACAGAAATGTGACTTTACACCAACAATTTTTTACTAAAATTTGACATAATAATTCTATCCTACAATAATTGTGACTTTACACCGACAATATCTCAATACCAAACATTCTCCTGAATTCGTTTTTGTTGTCATTCGGTTTCTGAAACTCCATATGGTTCAGGTACCCTGATCTACAATTTCACAGTTTCCAATCTGATCATTTACACCACCGCTTATGACATTGACAAAGGCACTTCTATTCAATTGTGCAATTGATTATGTATGTACAATGATGTCTACAAATATCAGAGTCTCTAGGATGAGAAAACCAAATTTAGTTCCATGCTTGCTTCATCTAAAATCACAAGCAACAATTTGAACTTTCCCCACTTCTTTAGAGAAGAAAGCCCTTCCTTTCTTTTGGGTATAAGCAGAGAATGTATTCGGTTATGACGCTTCTGCAGATAATCGAATCTATACATCATATAAAAGCAGTCGTTCTTCGATAAAGACACGGCAGATGGGGCACTTCTTACACTTCTCTGAACAAGTGCTGAAATGAAAATTGAAAATTAGCGAGTACAGAAGAAATAAGAAAATAACCAAACCTCTGAACTGAAATTCCACTTCATATCAAATTAAACCAACTGGAAAGACTCAAATGTTAGTTTTTGAGGTGGCTATAATACCAGCTAAAAAGATAGTGAGCAACTATTGTTATGAAAGAGATGCAAATACCTGCATAGGATGAGATGCCTGCATGGAAGCAGGACTATGCTAATATGTTCTTCAAAACAAACTCTACATAGGATCTTATCCTGAAAGATTCATTAAATTAGTATTTCAGTATAAAAAATACTAAATATGAAAGAATGATAAAACAGTTAAAGGACTGAAAGTAACATTAAAGAACATATGTTTGCTGTAACTATACATTTTGAAGTCTTTCAAATTCCTGCTGGCTAATCTTTGTGATTTCAGTTTGTTCACTGAGTGCTGCTTGTAATCTCCAAATCTGTGACAGGAAAAAAAATGAAGAAATCATGAAGAGATCAAAAAACAGTAACAAAGATACTAATTAGAACACTACATAGTTGGAGCACATAACTAAAGATAATTGCTAAAATGAGAAGGGTATATAGAGCAAAAGTTTAGCCTTCTATTGGTGAAGCAGGGAATGGTATCTACCTCATCAATAAGATCTGATTTAGGCATTTTTTTCACGACATCAGGTGAAAAAGTGTTGTAGCTGAAAAATTAGGATAAAAAATTTATTAGACTTTGTAATCAAACATAGTACAAAAACAACCAGCAACCATGGAGAAACTACTGCTCACAGATGAATGGAAACTTAAGCCTCATCAATGTCAGAATAACAAGGACAAGTGAAAAGGCAATAGCATTATCTTTGTACTGTACCCACACCATGCATGAGAGACGAGGAAAACATTAATTAAGATACCCCTAATCCATACTATTACATTTTTGGCATTTAACTTGTGGGTGACAATTGAAAATATGCCATAAAGTTAGGCTATAAGTTGGCTGCTTATGCCAGTAGAAAAGCAACGCAACCACCATGAAAATGTTTGTGGATCCTGCACAGATTCTGAGATGGCCAAAACAAGAACTTGCACTCTTTCTGCAGAAAATTATATAGATTGAAAGATAGATGAACAGAATTGACAGATCAAGCTTTACTTTCAATTTTATGGATGATAGCATGGTGAAGAATGTCTACAAATTAGAAAAAAGAAAGACATCCATCAGCTCATTTTTTCAAAGGCATCACGATTACAGTAGCATCTGCCTTAGTCAATAATGCACATTCGTGAAGTCTTAAGCATAAAAGAACCAACTTGGGTCCTTGGAAACAGAAGTGCAATTACGAGGCAACCAAGCACAGAACAGGGATGGCACCCCTACCTGCCTGGCCCAGGTACCTAGGTAGAATGGATGGGTAATACCCAGGTGGAGTGTGGCTGGGCAACAGGGATTGAGGCTATTTACATACTGCAACAAGCAAAAGCTTCCAACAGCAAGATACTAAATTATAATATACGAAACTAACCCAGAAGCCTCAGCACAATAGAGTCTAGCAAGTTCCTCTCGACTTCCTTCATCAATCGACCACCAACCGAGCAGCCTGTAAACAGGAAATGAACAATAA
Source organism: Khaya senegalensis (assembly GCA_032402905.1). Lineage (NCBI taxonomy): Eukaryota > Viridiplantae > Streptophyta > Magnoliopsida > Sapindales > Meliaceae > Khaya > Khaya senegalensis. The sequence goes on from CP135537.1 coordinate 5,060,131, forward strand.
GCAGTGATGTTTGCAAGACAGTTTTTCATTTTTTTTCTCAATAGTTTATCAAAGATCCACTGAAGGCAATTGAGATTTTGAAGTCACTTTAGAACAAACTCTTACCTTGATCCATGCTGCAAGAACCCAAAACAATCACAAGCTTTAGATACTATATTCCAGTATCTTCCAACAGCTCCACTATGTACTAAAAGACAAATATTCTCCAGCAGTCTATATGCAGCAAACAAAACACCAGTGCCTTGTATCAAAAGAAGAGGAGCTAAAATAACCCGAAATGCAAAATGTCTAGCACTAGGTGGTGTTCCCTGACATGAAAGAAAATCACTCAGCTTAAGAACTCATAAAAGTTTCAGGATATCCATGTTCAGACACTTTTCAATTATGCATACCTCTAAGTGCATGAAAAGTAGGATCTGGAAACAGAGAAATGGGATTTTCATAATATGTCCACCAATGTCTTGTAGGTTACACATTCCACTACTTTGGTGCCGATCATCATCAGCAGAAACTACAATTCCTCTGTTCCAGTCAAAATACGTCATAGGTATTGTAGAAGAACTGGATTCTCGGATGCAAGAATCCCTGTGAATTGCTGGATTATGCCACTTTGTGCAAACAAGAAAAGCAAAGCACTCTGCAATACTGTAAAAGGTGCACAGGATTACTTCCTTGGCTAAAGAGACAGAAAGACAAATACCGGTCGTCAAACATTGCTCTAAAAATGATTAAACTTTTACCCAAAATTGATAAACAAATCCCACCAACCTAGAGCAGTTACATCACCTGCATGCAGTTGTAAAAACAAATTAGGAAGACCCAACCTATAATCATCTTAAGAATTAGACTCCATAAGTCAACTGGCATACGAACTGTTATCATGAAACAATGTTTTGGAAAAGAAACACATGCATCTGAAAAAATTGTTATTTGGATACAAGTTAAAGAACAAATAACTGACATGTACACAGATCTTTGCAACCATATGCACAACCACCAGGCCTACTGAATGAAGACTTCAATTGATGAGTTATCAGGCATTTTGTTCCCTAATAATGATATTCTCCCTTTCTTTTTTCCTTTATTTTTTCTTTTTGGGTCCAAGTCAGTAATTAATTTCTTTTTATTCCTGGTTGGAATAAAACAAACATCACAGAAAGAGTTAACCTTTAAAGTTGATTATTTGAAATAAAAGAAAAAAGAATCTGAGAATGCCCATAATAATGCAATGAATACTCCTTTATATACGGTCGTTGAGCTCTTATAAAATTAAGTTTTAGGTCAAGTAGCAATTTAATATGGTATAAAAGCAGGTTCGACCAAGCGATTTTGCGTTTGTACGCCCCGATTGTACTGCTAAATCATAATAAGTTGTGTTTCTAATTGTGTTTACTAGTGCTTTACACATGATGGAGTGTGTTAAAGTTTAAATGCTATTGTCGTGCATTAGCTATAAGCTTAAGCTTTTGGGTCTACTAGTAACTTTGACAAAGAATACTCTTAATTGTCGCCTATGCCCCTTTCTGCATATCAGAGCTGATAAGGAAAATTATATTCTAAGCTCTTTGATGAAAATGATTCACAAAATAGGTTTTGTAGACTTGTGCCAAGATTTAGCACGTGTAGAACAAAAACCAGGCAAAATATAGCTCTATATGCAAGGTTTCGTCAACATAGTAACATCAGTTTTAAAGAATAACAGGGATAACAGCTGCTTATCACCTTGGAGCTTCACCAATCATTGTCCACACCATCTCAGTGTAAGAAACACAATATGCCAAGTTGCAGAGTATTACTAATCTAAAATACAAAAATATATTGACCAGATATGGAATCAACATGGCAATATTCATATAATCAGAACTCAAAAATTTGTAAATAAATGTGGAGCTTCAAAATATTTCTAGAGGAAAACTAGGTCGTGAGCTATATGAACAAAGATAGAATGAATGAAAGGATGACACAAAAATAAGTCTAATTACCATTTCAATAGGATGCACAACTTACCACATAACTTCAGAAGAGTGAATATTGTCGCAGCAATGAAGAAAATCATCGATATTGCAACCCAGAAGTGCTGGAAACCAAATATTGATAATTTAGCATCAAATCTCTGGAGGAATTTCAGAACAGTGTTTTGCAAAATTACAACATCATTGATTATTACTCAAGTCTTATGCAGCACAACATATTATTAGGAAAATGAATGGTCTTAAACAATTTGAATACCATCACATCTGTTCACTTCTTTGTGTGAACATTTTACACAAGACAAAGGGTGCCATAAGACTGAGTTGTGCAAAAACATTTGCATTACCAACCCAAATTTTTATTGGATACACCAAAATGAATGTAGCATCCATGTCAGACATCACAAAACATTTGCAAAAGCACAAATCCGAAATGACAACTTATAGGTAGGCAATCTTGAAAGCCACACTGTAACAGGTTTCAAGCTTTATCATAATCTGGTTTAAAACGTTCTTATCTGGTGGCTAAAAATATTTCTTAGATAGCTACTTGACTTGCATCACATGAAATGAGAAAAGAATATCATATTTATTGAAAATAGCAGTACCCACAAGTCCCCAAAGCAGAAGGCTAGTCAAGTACTGCATGATTTTCTGACCGAGCACAAACTCAGTCATGTCAAGCATCTTTTATGATCTGGGTTTCTGACAAATAATAGAAAACTTAAAGTTTTAAACTTCAATACAGGGTACACTAAGGTCAGTTAACGAAATAGTCCAATAAGAGTGCTGATAGATTTCCAATAACCTAAATACTAAATAACATCTAACTTTATCAGCCTTGGGAATACCTTAACCTGGGCACAACAATCACATTTAAAAGTAGAAACGAGAGAATAAACAAGGTTTTCAAGTAGAGCTTCCATCAACCCTCGTTAACTGGAAGCCAATAAAGCTTGAAGTTTCAAAAATTAGATTGTACTAGACAACGTCATGAATGTTGACTTACACACATTCAGTTTCTTCAAAAGGATACTGATTGTGAAGGCTTATGATTTGCAGACAAAACCATTCATTAATATATATATATATATATATATATATATATATAAAATATGATATGATTACCCATCCATATACATACAAGAAATATATAGCATGTCAAACACTAAGGAAACAACACAATGTACAACCAGAAAGAAAGACCAGACAGAAAAGGTAATTGGGAGTAAGCGGGAAGAAGAAAGAAGAAACAGAATGGGAAAGAGATGAATTACTGTTTATAAATTCCACAAATTAAACCAATCTATGCTGTTCCAAAATATATACCAAGGGCAATCTATAGAGGCCAATCCAATAGAATCTAACATAATCAGTGTTGTCTTCTTCAAAATTTCTATTTGAGACCATATTATATTGGCCATATCATGGTTTTGAACCATTCCTCAAACACGTCAAATAGAATACGCGGTCTTTGTTAACACACTTAAGATAGAGAGCAAAGAAGAAGAAGGTAGTCAATTTTAATATGGAGCATTGGTATTCTTAGATCCTTTCAAGTAAAAATGAGGTTCTTCACTGAAATTGAAATTCTAGAGATAAGTTTTCTTCACCTAAACCAACCAAATGATAGTTTACACAAATGCTGTAGCCAATTGCTGACATTGATCATTGATTATTTCTGGCCAAAAGCAGGTGAAATTACCTCTCTGCAATGTTTCTTCTTCATGATCACCTGCTTGAATATCATCATAGCACCAAGGCGGAATATAACTATGCTTCAAGGTTTTCAGAGAGAGATTGAGTGAATCAACCCTAATTAAGTCCACTGTGTGACACAGTGCCACATTGGCCGAATTTCCAAAACAAGAATAGTCTCATTCCCTAACAAGTAGTCCTACCAGTAGTGTGCTTGGCAACATTTAAAAGCTGTGAGATGATTATACCCCGTCATCCAAAAAAAGGATCCTCAATACTATTTGACTAGTCATTTCATAAACTAGTGATCCACAGATCAAGATCATAAACAGCTTGGCAGATAGAGAAATTGAACAATAATGTCTTTAATCACAGTCATCACTTGATTGGATTTTAAGGACTAAGGGCTCCCTTAGAATAGCCGTTATTTGGATCATGTCATAAATAACATCACAAAGCATCTATCTGATCAATTCTTTGATTCATAAAGTAATAATAAACTTACAGGAAGTGTCTCCCATATTGCTTCATCACTCATGTTTTCTTCATCTCCAGGCATTAAAGCCCTGCACATCCTACACAAGGAAAATATTTGGTTACTACAGCAAGAGACAATTCACAATAAGACTTTGAGCTGAATCAAAATTTGAAACTACAGATCCTACTCTTCTTCGTATGTCTTATCGTCCTCTCCAACTAGCCAAAAACCTAGTTTGCTTTTGGTTAATAAACAAGAGGAAGCTGTTGATGCAATTTCACATACTTTCACTTTACTTAATTGACAAGATTCTCCAACTGATTCGACGGTTCAGGCTTGGCAAGAAAGGGAAGCCATTGAATATTTGGAACAAGAGTTTACAAAAGGAAATAGTCTCTATAAGAATGGTAAACTCATATGTGGTTACCGTTACAGCTCAACTATTGCACAGCAGGTGGTTAGGATATTTAAACATGCATCAGCACAATGATGGAATAAATGCTATTAAAGGAAACATACAGCACAACAGAAATAAATGACAATCTAACAGCTAGAAAGAGGGAATTACCTGATATTATCAATTAAAATAGCTGTTTCAAATGCCAGCAAGGGCAAAAAGACAATCTTCAAATTTACAGCTGCAGTGCATTCATGTAAATAGACAAAGTAAGTGCATAGAGTGTTGATGTTTGCAGATTGACCAATACTGATATTTTAACTGATGAACACTGATGTAGACATTAGTTAAGGTTCATTAACATGTTAATTTATGGCTGGAGAAGTTGACCAGTTCATTGTTAATTTAATACTTGTACTCCATCAGCAGTAACTTGCATGAAGAAATACAAAAAAAAAAAAAAAAAAAATTAAATGAGAATCAAGGCGTGCATCACCAGTAGCATCTGTATGAGATTATGTCATGAAGGATGCAGATCAAGTACCATAACTGCTCTCAAGACGAATACAAAGCAGTAACTCGAATGCAACAACCAGTGGCGTTGCCATGACGGTATGCAACGGGGCCCACTGTCCAAGAGAAAGAAGTGCTTAATATTTTGTTATGATAATTAATCAGAGAAGCAAACTATACTTCCACAAATACCATACATAAATTAAGATGGAGATATTATGTCATACGTAGCGATCATGAGGCATAGATGGAGCTGGTAAGGAAAACCTTCCTCGTGCTACAACAGCATGAAATAGCCACAAAGGAGAAAAAATAATCCTGCAGGATATAGAAAAAGAAAAAAAAAAAAAAAAAAAAACCATTTAAAAAAAAATTAGAAAAAAAACGCATATTCTCCAGTTAACAGTCGGCATGCAGGTAATGGCCACCCATCTCCCCCTTCTCCCACCAAGGAAAATAAATAAAAGAGGCCTGGATGGATTTACAGAAAAAACAAAAGTGAAAGAAGTTTTCTTACTTGCGGATATACTACAATATTTTCTACACTGCTCATCTACGGGATATACACTAGTGAAATTTTTGGGAAAACTCATGACATATAACTACTTGCATTCTTCAAAATTGATGTCTTCATCCCCAACATGTAGTTATGGCAGCGTACTTTCCAAATTAAAAAATGGTGCGATAATTTAACAAGAGATTTGTGATAGGGAAGAAAGAAAAGTCATTATGATAACTCATAAGCTTTCTTTATAATTAAAATAGCATGGTGCGAATATTGAAATATGCATCATAAAACCTGTAAGGGCCCACTTTTGGTTCCCAAGCTCATAATTTGCAAACACCTACCAATATCAATGGAAAACCAGGGCACAATTGAACACAAGTTCTCAGTATAACCACATAGAAGGAAAATCCAAAGTGGTACAATAGGAACACCCACACGGTTGTCTGAACTGACTGAGACACTGAGAGCTGGATGGCAAGTTCAAATTCACTCCATCTTATATTAATGATTACATATTTGATTGGCTAAATAGTCAAAAGGAATCGCCAAGAAACTATATTTAAATCAGAAACCACAATAAAATTATTGATAAGAAAAACACCAGAGCCATAACAACAAATGAGCAAACAATTAAGATAACAACTCAACATGTAGTGTCAGTGACAGCATCTACAGCAATACGCAGAACCCAGAAATTCTATCATCAATTAAAGGAATTTCTAACAACAGCACCGCTTAAAATCAATATGAAAAGTGTTAAATCGCATAGAATGTAAAAATCACATTAGTTTACAGAATGGGTGTCAATAATTTCCCATAAAATGTAAGAAAACAAATGGAAGTTTAGCTCTCTCTAGCATTTTTCCTTTTGCTCAGCAGCCAAACAAAAAAACAAGTAAAATAAAAGATAAAAAAAGGAATAGCAATTAGTAAGTAAGGAAGAGAACGAACCACCAAGAGTAAGGCAGTAGCCGGTCAAGCTTGAGACCGAGCAAAAGCGTGAAAGTGAAGAGCAAAACATGAGCTAAAACTGCTTGCAGAGAGCTAAGCACTCTCCTCCAGCTCATCACCCTCCTCTGCATCAACGTAACTCTTTTCTTACAAAAGAAAAACAGAATATTACAGAAAAACCAGAGATAAAATCGGTATACTGTCTACAAGAAACATCACAATTCAGACGGAAATATCAAAGACACCGACCGACACAACATCTTATTTGTTTTTTTGAATTGGCATCATATTCACATTACTTTGCTTTCACGCACAAGGAACGACGTTAGCTTGTTCAGAAATAGAATAGAGTTGGACGGAAAGGCCCATGTTGGTTAAGCATAAATAATGGAGAAGTTTTGGGTAAATTGGTCAGAAGAATAAAATAGGAGAAATTGTGAGCCCACACATTTGGGCATTAAAGATGCAATTGTGTCCGTTTGGTTTAAAGGCACAGAAGTGGATATGGTGGTGACTTGTGGAAGTACACGTGGCAGTACAGGTGATCGAGTACAAGCGGTCTATTTTCTACAGTGGGGTCTGAGACGGAAACGGAGAGTTTCAACAATCTGTGGGCTACTGATCCTGGGTTTCCCAGCTTTTCACATTCACGTATCGTTAATTAACGACGTTAAAAAATTCATTTTCTTTTTCATTTATTTATTTTTTTAGTTTATTGAGGTCCGTCGGCCAATCGCATTGCAGTTGACTCCTTTCAAAGGAGTTGTTTATTATTGTATTAATAATGCATTAGTGAGTTTAGCAAGCAAGTAATAGGTAATTGCAAGAGGGATGTGTATAAATTAAGTCGCAGAGCAGCCTGGCATTGTTCCGTGGGCCCCTAAGGAAGCTTCGTAACCATTCATATATTTTAATATTTATACATGAAAAAAAAAATATTTAAAAATACTTTTTTAATATTTAATAATTATATAAATTTTTATAAAGTTAATAAAAAGTATTTTTCAATAATAATATCATTATGTTTGATCATTAGTTAATAAATTAAAATAATAAAATGACTAAAATAATTATATATATATAATTTTAGATATTTATATTTTTTTTTTACGCATTTTTTCTAAAATTGAAAAAGCTAATAGGTAGTATTTCTAAATGCTTTTTTTTTTTTGTATTTTTACGTATAATTTAATTTAATTTAATTTAATAAATATATATAATGTATTAATTTTATTAAAATAATATTATAAATTATTTGATTGTGTAAAATTATGAATTATTTAATTTGATAAACATATATCATATTATTTAATAAGAATATATATAAATAGATATTATAAATAGCTTTCAATTTTTTAATTTGATAAATATATTTAAAAGATATAATTTATTTATTTATATAAAATTATTTTAATTGTTGTGAATTATAAATCATATTAAAATTAAGAGTGTGTATCTTAATATTCGATTTCGATTCTACTTAAAATCAGAACCTATTTAAAATAAAATAAGTTTATAAAATTTAAAATGAAAATCTATCTCATTTAATAAAATATCATATTTTTCGATTTCAGTTTAATTCTGATTTAATTCTAGTTTTAAAATACGATATCCTATTTATTAGTTTATTATAACATGTAATTCAATACACATAACCATCAATGATGTCATATTATACACATTCAATATCATAATTGCTAGAGCCATTGCTAACAATAAATCACAAATAAAATGCTTATTCATGCAACCACTCTTTATGAAAAGTAATAATACGCAATATTTAACAAAAATAAAAGTATTAGAATAAAATTTAATATAAAAAAGAAAAGAAAGAATATATACTTGTAAGAATGAAAATGCTCTTTCAATTTAACATGTTACTAATTTCAAAAAGGCAAAACCAATCAAGTAGATATATTTGTTAGAGTATGTCCTAGAAATTATTCGTGTTACTAGTTTTAGGAATACGTTTGTCTTGTACATATATTATATTATATATATATTAATAAAAGAAAAAATTTTTTATTCACAAAATATATGTTATTTTCTTTATTTAGTTATGCATATAAATAAAATATATTTATAAATTGTCCAAATAATTTATTTAATAATTAAATGATATTATCAAAATTGTTCCATATGAATGTGGTATTGATTGGGCAATGATATCACATAATAGACATACTGAATATTTTCAGTGAATATCATGAGATGATATTAGTACGGGTAATGTGATGGTCACGTTATTAGAATATTAGTATGGAATAAATAATTAAAAAATTATTTATTTGAACATGACCACATAACGATAAGTTACATGATAGTACATGTAGTCAATGACTGTGCATGTAGTCAATGACTTATCATGTAATTATACTAATGTGCGACGTTGTCCTTTGACCTGAGACATCATTGGCGAATCTGGTCTAGATGCATATGGTTTATATAGTGAATATGTATGAGCTAGTTACGTCTTGTATAATAAAATCGATTTGGTCACGTGTTATTTACATTTGAAAACATGTGATGGTCAAAATGAGATTCGTTGACTCGATAAGTAAAGGTTTAGAGTTTTCACTGATTCGATCCGGATTCGAATTTCTAGACGAATATTGATAAATGACTGAAAAGTAAATATCTAACCATAGTGATCAAATGTCATACTAAAGAGTTCATGGTAACGAGTTCAGTGCATATAGATTGATAGATCATAATTTTATCGATAAATAGTTTTGATGTACTATGAACTATGAATCGATTGGGATTAGACAATAAAAGAACTTTACCCATATAATATGTACAATTAAGATGAAAAATGATGAAGTATGGCTTCATTGTGGATTAGGGGCTATAGCACATTACTAGATATTAATAATAGTCATTGAATAATCGAATAGTTTGATAAACTTGAAACGTTCGGAATAAGTTCACGGCTATTTTACAATGAACCCACATGGTCATACTAATGACCAAAGACAATAAGAAGTATTTGAGAGTGATAATATTATGAAGAACAAAGGTTAACACCTTTGAAATAATATTTAGGCTAAAATATATATATATATATATATTTATGAATTCTTTAAAGTATTTAAAGGATTTTTTTGGGTTTGTATGAAAATATAATTTATTATAAATTACATGGTCAAATTAATAATATTGATTATCTGAGGATTTAAAGGAAAATGTGCAACTATAGAATAATTACACTTTGGCCTATGTATATATACTTAATTACACTTTGATTAAAAATTAGTCAAATATTTGTATTTAAGTTCAAGGACTTAAATGTATAAAATAAAAATTATGTAATAATGACCATTTTATCCATGTTACCTATACACCTTTAATTAAAAAGTAGAAACAAAAAAGAAAAGGCATGAATTTTTTCAAGTATCTATACATGAACTTTACTTTTTTGGCTTAAGAAAAAACTTGCCATAAATCCTAAATTTCTTTCAAGTTGGCCAAGTTTCTCTAAGTCTATTTAGTGGTACAAATTGTGAAGACTTCACATAATTGAAAGTTTTTCATCATCTCTCATCAAGTAAATACCAAAAACTTATCTAAAATTTGTCATTTATGCATATATATGATATATAATTATTTGGCCCACCATATATTTGTGAAAATATTTCAATAAATACAAATTTTAATTTTATGCATGTCATGAACATTTTAATCCAACAATATTTGTATGTAAAAAACTTAAAACATTATAACATAAACATAACCATCTCATAAAAATTGATCAAATCAAACCATGATTCTTTAAATTCATTACAAGAATGTATACAAACAACAAAATAAAATAGAACCCAAATGACAAAAGTACAGTAATGCCAATGTAACAACCAACAACACCAATGTAAGAACTAACAACAACACCTAGTACCCCCCATCTACCAAAAGTAATAACAACTCCAGTAATACCAACAACAACACTAACATAATTATCAATATCAACAAGCAAAAATTGTAAACAAATAATTCATTTTAACAAGTAATACAAAAAATATTACAAGCAAATAATTTAAGTGGTTTGTCACTTACTTTTTAGACTTTAATGTCGTTTTTATTTGCATTTTTTGAATATGTCGTCATGCTCATTTATGTTACAAATAAGTAAAACAAAAATAAATACACAAGTTAGGTTATAATGAAACTAAAGCAACATGATTAAAATTGAAACTATATAATTAACCTCACTATAATCATATTGTTCAGCGTCTTTTAATAATTCATTAATATTTATTGGTGTTGGTTTAGTCCGTAACCAATTTTGAGTACAAATCAGTGATTGCACAACTTTAGGGGTTAAGCAACTTCGAAATAGATCAACTACACAACTGGATGTACTAAAAGTTGACTTTGAGGCAATAATGGATACGAGAATTACCAATACATCTTTTACAATCTAAGAAAGAACCTTGTACTTGAACCTATTATTTTTTACCAAGCTAACATATCAAGATCTTGCTCACCATCTTTACAAATTTCTTCAAAGTATTTTTCCAACTTTGATTTAGGCTGTATATCTTCTTTATCTCTTATAAACCTTATTAATTCATTTTTAATAGAAATGATATTAACATTGCTTCCAACACCACCATTTTCTTCCACCACACTTGAGCTTCAAGTCACATGACTTGGTTCAGAATTTTTACAACTACCTTCATAAAATGCAAACAAATTTTGCAAAACATCCTTCAATTACAAGACATCCTTCAAATGCACACTTCTTATAAACTTTTGCATTATCATTATCAAATAGTCTTTTGTAAAAAAACTTTACCACATATATATTATATCTAGGATTCAACACAGCTGTAATAATAATTAAATTATTTATCCTATCAACATTACTATAATATTTGTCGAACTTTTCTTTCATTTTGAAACACATACTTTTAATGTACAGATTTGAATTATTTGCCCATTCATTCATGCAAGTGAGAATGGAAGCAATATCATGAACATAGTCATTAGAAGTAACATACATTGATTTCAACATTTTTTTTTTTTTGTGCTAACATAAAAATTTTGTAAAAATTAGTCAAGGCTTTTGCCTCTTGTCAATTTTTTCAAGTTGAAACACCATAATCACACTCAAGTTTAAACTTGTGGGTTAGATCCTCAACCTTTATCTTATCAAATGTTTTTTGAAATGCAATGACTATATCTAACATTAGGTAAATGGAGTTCCATCTTGTTGAAATATCAAGACAAAGTTTATTATTATTATTAATTTTTTCTCTCTCAACACATAATATAAATTGTTAGGCCTTTGCCAAAGAACTTCTCACATATCTCATTACATCCTAAATTCGGTTAATAAAATTTTTAATTTCTCCAAACCCATCCTTAACAATTAAGTTCAAAATATGAGCTATATATCTCATATGGATATAGTCCTCACCAAGAACTAAGTTTGGATGTTAACCTTTAAATATGCAATTGTTACATTATTAGAATTAACATTGTCAATTGTAAATGAATACTTTGTCACATTATTAGAATTAGCATTGTCAATTGTAAATATAAATACTTTGTCATCAATACCTCATTCTTGGATACATGATTCTACCATTTTTTTTTATTTTTTATTTTTGATTAGGCATTTCAATAAAATTTAAAATTCTTTTATGCAACTTCTAATCATTATTAATAAAATATGCAGTGAGACACAAATAACTAAGATTTTAAATAGAAGTTCAAATATCCATAGTCAAAGCAATTCTTGTATTCACAAATTTTAAGCATTTTCACAATTTAGTTTTCTCACTCATATAGATTTTCATGCAATCTTTAATAATAATAAAGCGATAAATAAATTTAAATTTAGGTTGTAAGGCAAGCACAAATTCTGTAAAACCTTCATACTGTATTATAACAAAAGCCAATTCATCTTTTATAATTATTTTAGCAAGCATCATTCTACAATATTTTTGATCAAATTTTCAAGTAGTAAGAGCACTATTAACTTTACTACCATTAGGCTTGGCTACAAATAAACTTTACTTCTTATCCATATTATAAGAATACTTAGGACATTTATTAATATATTTTCTCATCGCAGAAGTACCCCATTGAACCTTATACATTAATATCTTCGCACAATAGTTACATTTAATATTTTTAGAAACATCAGTTTATTGATTATTTATGCACTCAAAATGATTTCACACATCAAAAGTATTTTTATAATTTCAGGATATCTTATAAGTAGTTTTAACTTGATTATCTGTAATATCGGCATCCATTTTCGCTCTTGCAAATTTTATAGAATTATAAAAGAGATACATTGAATATTATTTACTAAATCAAAAACAAAAAATGATTCATTATACAAAATTGATTAAAACAGTCAAGGAGCAAACAAAAATAGCTATAAATTACATAACATAAGTGTAAGTGTATTCACAAGTCATTAACTGTAAGTCAAGAAAGATCTACACTATGAAAATCTATGTGATTAAATAAAAAGTGATTTAATAATAATGTTATGAATGTATAATCTGAATATAGAATGCATACTTAGCTATAAATATGCATAAAACTAAAAAATTTTCATTTTTTTTGAAAGTGCAATCAAGTTTGAACAAGGACAGTCAACTTTGAACTGTTATTACTATCGTTTTAGATTGAATTTTAAAGTAAAAATTTAACATATTAAAGAGAATTTAATTATGAAATAGTAAAAAAAATAGCGTTCAATTTGAAATTTTTTACAAAAATTATGGCCAAAATACTAACTATTGTCAGGTTAAAAAAAAACTACAGTGTACTGTCTCAAATTTATAAAAAATTGTATTAATCTACTGCGAATTGGTAGCTATGACTTATATAAATGAAAACTAAATTGAATTACCTTTAATATGGCATTGGTCTTGCATTATTTGAAGTTATAAAGTTCAAGTTACACTATTTTAAAATAGTAAAAGTCATAATAACTTTAATGTTGAAAGTCGATGTAAGACTATTTTGTTGTTTGATGTACTAGAATTTAAATTAATTGTGATAGAGTTTTAAATACTTGTATTAGACTTAAAAATTTTAATTAATTGTTCTATTTTAGCCTTAATACTTGTATGCTATTTTGAAGAATTTAACTAATTATTTTGTATTTTAGCTTAACAAGAGTTCTTTACATTTAGAGTATAGTAAGGCTATAAGATAAGATTGAGCAATATACAACATATTTCTAAAGAAAACACCTGTTGTTTGCAATCTCTTACTATGCATTTAGGTCTGAAACTTAGACACAATCTTCATGTTAAAGTGCTTAGTCTAACTTTACATAAGGCCTGATAAATGGGACTGCATTATGATGATACAATTCTATGTTGTGAAGATAAATGCTATAGAATTAGAATTATTCCTAAGGCCCATCTAATGATTATTGAGTCTTGCCCCTTTTATTTTTTGTTCTAAAACTTACAAGAGGTGTAAATGTAGAAGAATCAAAAGTAAAAAAGAAGAGAAAAGAGATCACAGCAGAGATTGAAGATGGAGACAGTGGAATTGGCACTAAGGCTATCCTAAAAGCTAAAGAAGGTGTTGGAATCAAAAACAAAAACTCTAGATCTATTAGCTTCTCTTAAAACACTTCTTAGGCACATCGCAACCTCAGATCCAACATTAAAAAGCGCTATTTGCTTTTTACTCAAATCTCTTCAATTTAGGTATTTTCTTCATATCAAAGTTAGAAATTGGTTTGGGATTTTCGAGTTTGTACTTTTTTTTTTTAATTTGTAGCATAAATCATCTCTTTACAATGACGTATATCCTTCAATTTATAATAAAGTGAATATTATCATTAGGCATCGAATGCAGAAATTGTAAAAAATTGAATAAAATGTTGAAAACAAACACAAACACATACTTAAATAAAAAAGCTTTAAGTATGAGTGTAAGTTTAAAACTTCAAATCTTAATGCCCTTGACGCTTCATATCCAACAATTCTATGTATTTTGTCATAAAAAGAGGATGAGCAGGTGAAATAACATGATAAAAAATATGCTTTCCTCGCTCGAATTAAACAGGAGTCAAAATAAATAAAATTAGGGTTAGGGATAAGATTATTGCCGACTGGTGAACTCAAAAAGTTTAAATCTTTACAAGCATAAGTAGCTTAAAGACTGATTTTAAGAAGAAATGCAAGGTTTTGTAGAAAAGAGAGATTGATTAAGGAAAGATCAATAATTCAAAGCTGAAGCCAAAAAGAGAGGGAAGTAGAGAGTGAAAAGCAAAATGTAAAAATTAAGACTTGTGATATGCAAATGCAAAATACAGGTTAACTGGTTCGATTCCAATTCCAAGAGTTGAGAACTAGTACCAAACCAATTTTTTTTGCTTCCTTAAAATTTTAAATCAAAACCGAATAAAAAATAAACATTTTTTTACTAGTTCGATTTTCATCAGTTTTAATCTAAACCAAATCTGTTGATCAGTCCTAATTGAAATGATAATTTAAAAATTAAAAACTTTTTATAATACATATCCATACATATTCATATCTATAGTTTTATATATGTTTAACAAATTAAATAATTTATGGTTCTACACAAACAAATAATCTATGATATTATCCTGTTAAAGTTAATATAGAATTTATATATATTTATTAAATTAAATTAAATATTAAAATATAAAAAATAATTTTTGGAATACTTTTTATTAATTTTATAAGTATTAGGAAAGATATGTAAAAATACTACTAATGTTTAAAAGTATACATATAAAATTATTTTAATTATTTTATTATTTTAATTAGTCAACTAATAGTCAAATACGACAATAAAACTGTTGAGAGATATTTTTTATTAATTTTATAAAACTTTGTATATATATATATATATGTGTGTGTGTGTGTGTGTGTGTGTGTGTGTGTGTGTGTGTGTGATTTTATCAAATTTAAAGGAAGGAAATTTATTTTGCCTTATTGATAAAATCTAATTGAGATAGGAGGGAATTTATTTTGATAATTAATGTAAATTTTTTTTTATAATATAATAAATAAATAAATAATGATTTATATAAAGTAAGGTATCGTTCCTTGTATCTAGTAAAAAAAATTTAGTTGAAATAAAATTGCAAAACGATATTATTTTGATCCATGGAATAAAAATAATAATTTGTAAATAATTGAACTGAGTAAGAATTATAGGGAAATTGGGCCATTGGACTTGTTTGTTTCTTAACAAACCCAAATGACCAGGCGAGGCAAGGCAAGGCAAGAGACTCTTGGAGTGGGCTACTAGCTCTATCACTTTTTATCTTTTTAATTACTTGTTGTTTTTAATTTCTGTTAAGTTTTTTTTATTTTTTTTTAAAATGTGTTTGTTTTTTAATTAATATATTAGTAAATATTCCAAATTAGAAAGTGTGACATTGAGAAGATATAATAGCACAAAATTAGAATATAAAATTTTAATTAATTATTTTAAATACTAAATTAAAATTTGAATAGATTTAAAAGTTTTGAATTACATATTTATTTTTTTAATTTTTTATTTTTAGCATATAGATAGATGGTTGAATTTGGGTTTGTTTTGTTGTATATTTCAAATATTATGATCATTTCTTTTATATATATATATATATATATATATGTGTTTGGTTACAGTATAAAGGATAAACAACACCCACCAATTTCAGGGGACAGTGGCAATAAGTACTACGATTTGGATTTTTCTATAAGAATAATTTGGGTGATGTTAACTTATAGTCATCCGTAGCACTGTGAGAATCCACTCTATGGCGGCTCTCCATCTTACTACATGTGTACGTAGAGCAAGAGAGAAAAATCATAACTCACTCGTGATAATGTTAGTTCATGCTTATCTACTTGTATTATTATTATTATTATTGTTAATTACTAAAGCCAACTTTTCATTGTGACATCATCTTACATATTAATTTTAATTTAACTTTAATAAATTTAAATCACCTTTTAAAATTTAACTTTGATTTAAATTTATTAAAGTTAAACTCTACTCTTCTAAATTATAAATTTTATTCAAATAACTTTAATAAATTGATCAATTTTTAATAGTAAGTAAATATTAATAAAAAATTAATATGTTAAGCGACTAAAAAATTGACACGTAATAATAAATTGGTAGACCATATATATCACTTTATATTAGTTGTTGTACCAAATTATGCTAGGTATATATTATCCTTACTTCCATCCCAACCAACAGATTGTGGTTTTAGTGAGTATTTTTGAAACAATTACCCAAAGAATAATCAATGAACCAGTATTTCAGCGATGTGATGAGAAATCATCAATACACACGCACACATATGATGAAACTTATATACATATAAAATCAAATTGTTTTTCATGTCATCATATAAAGGTCAAATAGCAAATTTAATTTCTAAGGATGCAATATGAGATGTTGAAATTTTGCGATGAGATGCATGAAGTCGATCACGTAACGTACATAAATTACCATTGCAGCCGCGTCCCCTCACCCCACCCAGAATGCAGATTCTGGGTCTGTTATGCTACTGCTATCGATTGATTGCATAATTATGTATATTTTCTGCGCCTTCAGTGGCTAGACACATTAACGTTTACATTAATGCTAATTGTATATAGATATTTTAATTTTGAACGAGATCTTTTCATTTAAATTATTAAATACACATTCTCAATTATTCAATACCATTTAATTCACTGATCCTAAACTAATTTGTTAACAATAATACTTTATAACGCTAGACTAACAAATCATTGAGTTTTCCGTGAAAATTCCATCGTCTTCATTTTTTTGAAAAACAATTTTATAAATTCACCAGAAATTAAGCTGGATGAATTGAGAATGTCTAATTCAATGTAATTTGCCCATGTTAAGGATAGTCGTCCAGTTGCCAGCTGTAGTTTCGTTGCTGTTTGGAAGCCAAGTGCTGAGTCCGAAGAGTAGGGCAGTTGATTAGCAGCTCAGCTAATCATACACTGGTATTAATAGAAGTTAATGACAGTTAGTTCATGAATTGTAATTAGTTACAAATTTTAACTATAAAATTAGATTGTTAAGATTGTTATTAGTTATTAGTTTAATTAATTAAACAATTTATAAATTCAAGAGAGTTAGTTGAGAGTGTTTTCTATTAGTATAAATATTGTTTGTAGTAAAGTGTATTAGTGATCGAGTGATTTTACAATAAAGAAAATTCAAAATTCTTTTTTCATTTCTCTGCAAATTTTCTTGCAAAGAAAACACTCACAAAACTTCGTTGCCCAATCATATAAAATTTTCTTTTAATAGCTCTAGTTTACTCATCTTCTATTACCATGTTGAGCATGAATAAAAAAAATAAAATAAAATCACCGGCAACAAATGAGAATTGACACGCTGTTAAACTGTCAGCAAACAGTGCGGGTTCACATGAATCACTACATTGAATTGTGCTGAATGCATAGCAATACCATTAACAACTACACTTATAATATTGCACAAACCATAGACATGAGATAAATGAAACCAAAATTGGCAGGAAGGAAGGAACGAAGTCCAACGAAATATTATGCTGTGTTTACATCTATAACTTGCAACCGTGACACGAAGACAAACTTGCCATATTAGTTTTTTTTTTTTTTGTTTTACTGCTTCTTTTTTTTATTTTACTCAAAACCGCTAATGGAACTATGCCCGAAAACAACATTGTACAAACGGGAAGAAGGTAAGTCTTGGTGGGGACTGCGAAGTAGTACATGACGAGAACAACATCATCACCATTCTTAAGATCGTCACAAATTCCACCAACTGACACGAGAGAGAGAGAGAGAGAGAGAGAGAGAGAGAGAAAGAGAGTTTGTTAGCAAAGGCATAAAACAGTGGAGGATCTTTTTCGTGAGAAGAGAAACCTTATATCAAAACCTAACATAGAAAATGCGGACTTGATTGCTCTTCTGATCCCATTTGAATATTAACATGGATATTGGACTTTCTTTGTTTTCTAGTACTTCTCCACTCATTCTTTGTATTTCTCTTCAGTACTCTTCTGAACAAACTAAACCAAAAGCACTACAAAATGGGAATCATCGCTAAGTGCCAAACAACCACAATCCATGATTTTCATCTCCTGCTCTCTATACATCTCTTTTCATAGGATTGATATAAGTACACACACGAACACCATCATTACCTATTTGTTCAACGATGAAAGCACACATAACAAAAGAGAGAGAGAAAAAAAAAGCACACCCACAAAACGAAATTAGAAAAAAAAGTAAAAATAAAATGGAAGAGAAAACCATGAGGAAGTAAATTCAAAGAGACCTGTGTTCAAGAGTATTGATATTGGTTCTTTGTCTCTTAACACTCCCTGAAGAAGACTCGTCACCAGAAGTCTTCTCCATCACCGCTTTTAATGCTTCTTGGATTGAGCTTATAGAATACTGTTGTTGTTGTTGTTTACCACTACTACTTGATTCTTCCTCTCCAGTAATGAATAGAACATTCTTTACACGTCCAGCAAGTGTTGTGATTTCAGCTTTCAACGTTCTTAAACGTAAAGCTTTCAAGGTCTTTATTAAGTCAGGTAAGAGATCTGACCTATCTTCACAGCAAAAAGAAGCTT
The DNA here is from genome assembly GCA_032402905.1 of Khaya senegalensis. Lineage (NCBI taxonomy): Eukaryota > Viridiplantae > Streptophyta > Magnoliopsida > Sapindales > Meliaceae > Khaya > Khaya senegalensis. The sequence goes on from CP135537.1 coordinate 5,079,244, forward strand.
TAATCACAAACTTACCATCCTCGTCCGATGCATCGACTGTTAGCTCATCCATTTCGGTCGGTACTGGACTCGTTTCGGCTATCAAAGAAGTTTGGCGTTTTAGCTCTTTAACATGTTGAATTACTTCAGCTAGCAATGAGGCTTTGTCCGTCTATATCATAAGCAACATCCCAAACAACAACCGAAAATAATATCAATTTAGAGTTAGGAATTGTGTTTTTAACTCGGAAACGACAGCGACGCTTATGTTAAATTGCATGGAAATTTTCATTAATTCAAATGGAAAAAAATTGTGCACTGATAAACTTGTGTGTGAAAAGAAGAATTGGGTTTCGTTCTAGTTTGATGATTCAAATTCCACTATAATGGTGGGTTTTTCCAGATGGGAAGTGTACCGTATATTGTTAATGACTGACAGGAATGCTACTTTGTCTGTTTTTATTTCTTCGCTTACTCTTCTTAGAATGAATTATATCCGGCAAGAAATTTCCATGGAAGCTTTTCAACTGCTCTTTGTTCCTCTTTATCATTAGAGCGAACGCTTATTCCTTTCTCGATTTTTCTTCTCCTCGGAACTACCACAAGACTCAGAAGAACAAACCAAAAAATAAAACATTTTTTTTCCTAAGGAAGCAAACAAAAAGGAAAGAAAAAGAGCCTAAAAAAACAGAAATGTAACCGCTTTGATTTCTAAATGGTAGGTTTAGATTGCATATTATCAGACCAACCGCCCAAGTAGAATCTTGGAAACATCGACAGAGATATGATCTTTGAATGAAAAAACTCATTATAACAAAACAAAAAGGGCACAAAAAAGAAATATGACACCCCATATCATATACACCAAGTTGTAAGGGTGAGGATATTAATAAGGGTTTGTTTTTTCAATTTATTTATTTTTATTAATGATAGTTTTGATTATATGTTACTAACACTTACTTTGGTTGTGCTGGGTAATAAGCTGCGAAGCTTAGCAAGATGGCTGTTAATTCTCTCTCTTCTTCTCCTCTCAGCTTCACTGTGACTTTTAGAAGCAGCAAGAGCCTTGGCGTCCATGATTTCTTGAGCAGTCATTTTACCCAACTCGGCTTGTAGCCCAAAAGGAGCTGAACCGGGTTGAACCATTGGCCCAAGAGTGTCGGAAATGATCCTGAGATGATCAGCTGATGAACCGTCGTATGCAAAATGTAGGGCAGCAGCTCTTCTGTTGTTCAAACTCCCATAAGATGACGGTGGAGAAGGCAGAAGAAATTGGTCGTGATCACGAACCGAGTTTGTGCCAAAGTGGGCCGGGTTGAATGAGTGAACCTGAGAGAGAGACCATGGCAGAACTGGTGAAACTTCAGGGATAATCAATCCTTCTCCTCCAAATATTTCACTAATTTGTTGTTGTTGTTGTTGTTGTTGTTGTTGCATCTGTTGCTGAAGAAGGAACTGTTCTTGGTAGTCTTGTATGTTATGAATAGTTTCAGAACACTGTCCTCGATCTGCTTCCTTCAAACCGCACATCTCTCTTTTTTCTCTGAGGTAAAACTACTGAAGAATATTCAATTTTTTTGGAACTTGGAGGTTGTTATCGTATTGATCCCTTCCTTCAGTGAAAACGAAGACTTGTAAAAAAAAAAAAAAGGATATGGAAGTTGATCGGCACTTTTCTATAGAAAGGGAAAAAAAAAGTGCAAGGAAGAATCAAAAGAGAACAAAAGAGACAGACCTTCCTTTGATATGCAATATGGAAGTAGAATGACTTTGAAGTGCTCTCTTGTGGTGGTAAAAGAAAGAAAAGGCGAAGGCTTAGACTCTACTCTGAATGATGATGATGATGATCTCTCTCAACCTCTTTCACTTGGGTTTTCCGCTGCCACGCTTTTGTGGGGTGATGACTCTTTATTATCCTTCGCTTCGACTTAGCTTTCCTTTGGTGCTTGGTGGGTATCTTTTTGCTGCTTTCTTTGTTTTTTCCTTTGCTCTCTCTATTCGCTGGATGATGATCTGCACTCTCTCCTTCCACCACTCTAAATATATGTAGCCTGTAATTACTAGTATCCTTTGCTTTTTTCTTACGGCATTCTCTATCTATCACTGTAGCTATCAAGGGTAGTGATGTATCTTTCTTCATTTATTTTATTTTATTATATACATATTTAATATCGGACTGGCTGCATAAAATAACATTATTTTGTTGCTCAGTGATTGGTTCTAAGTGTATAATTACACTCTGTGTACACAGTGGGAGAGAGAAAGTGAGAGTGGAGGACGGGAAACACAAAAACAAACACAGTGAACACACAACACACAGATTGTCGACCGACCAAAGACCAAAAAAAGGCTGATAGTGTCATCATGATAAAAGGCTTAGCTAACCCTTTTCTATATATGCTTTTTTTTTATTAATATAAATTTTTTTAGCCCTCTTTTCTTTCTTTGCTTACCTCGGTCAAGGCCCCCACGTTCTTCCATACTCTTGGCTATTTCCACGCCACCCTTTCTGCTTCCCCAAGTCCTTGTAATCATTGTGTCTTGGAACACCACTCCACGTCTCTCTTAATTTCTCTCTCTGTGCGTCTCTGCAAGTTAATGTCTTGGCTCAGTTACATGTATTCGTAGCTCTTTTGGAAGGTATAATAAGAGAATTGTACATCAAGAAACTTATTAAGATCATGAGTAACTTAAAAGGGATTTTGTGAAAGTTGGCATGCGTGAAATATTACTTTAATATCAACCAACTAGGAATTGGAAAAGTTCGTATACGTGTATAGCATTAGCCTGTTTTTGTTTAGTTAGACAAAGAGGCAGGCAGCAGCTGCATGCGTTTTCCCTTGGAGCGTTACCCACTAATCAAATCAAAAGATGATATGAAGATTTCCCTCTTTCTTCCACTTATATATGGGAACCGTAAATTGAATAAAAACTAATAAATGAGGAATAGTAAAAAGTGTTTCAGATATTATTTGGTTATGTCCGCATACAAATAAAATTACGGATAGCTCAATGCTTGAAGAAACTTTCCAGTTCAAACTACATACTTCCCTCATCCTTTTCTTTATAAATATATATTTTGGTGTACCCTTGTTAAGTGAGTGATATTAACAGTGTCCAACAACCCCAGATTTTGTCTTTGTTTTTTCGGGTTAAATTGTAATAAACACGTCGATAATTTGGGCAGAGAATTATGCCAACTTTCATTTATGGTTGCAGGGTAGTGTCTATTAGCACTTATAAAGGCCAAGAAGCTATGAAATTATAGATGTTTCTAATCACTTTTAGCATTTGTCTCGGTATCTCGGGCTTCCTAATCACTGTTTTCTTTATCCTACGGCACGAGCTCAGATTTCGCTGGTTCAGCCTAAAGAAGTTCAATACTCTTTATGGCCTATGATATCTTTATGGTAAAAAGGTAAAAGAGAGTGAAATAAAAGAAAGAAGAATCATGGCTCAAAGGTCTTGACCAGCAGGACCTGTTAAATACTCACACAGTTACAAACAGCTTGGTTAATAAAAAGTAAAACAAAAATCATTAAACCAACTTTCCTCTTCTTTGACACCCTGATTGTTTAAAAAGAGATTATACCCATTTTTTGTCTTAAGTCCTTGCCACTTAATTGTTTCAATTGATTTGGATTTAGCTATAATGGGATTAATTAACATGTAAAATATGAATTAAAAATGTATAAATTAAGTGCCAAACAAGCACATGACCAATGTCTCCCATGGTGCTCCTGGTCCTACTTCACCATATCTTTAATGGTACGGAGGTTTTCTTTTACCTTATCAGATGATCAGTCACTATACACTGTCCTAAATTTTTCTTTCTCTGTAGAAATACATTTTGCTTTTGCGTGATGGGGCTTAGAGAAAAAGTCCTTGTATTTTTTTTTTTAAGTATAGGTTTGTGGTCACACGCATGGCTGCATTGGTCCCCATTGTTTTATTATCTTTTCATCTTTAGTGTACCTTTCTTAGTTGTGGTTTTTTTTAATAACCTATTCAAACATTTGATGATAGCTGCACCACCACTAACATTTCCCACGAGAAGGCTCTTTGTTTTTTGTTTGTTGGGTTTATGATGACATCAGTTCAACGTTGTCATGACGTTTATTCCTTAAGCAATTTTCCCATTTAAGTGCTTCTGGCCTCTGCTTCTGCTTCTTGATCTGGCGTAGAGAAGCAACTTACTGCTGCCTTTTGGCTTATTATGAGTGGGGTTTGAATCCATTCTGGATTTGGTACCAATGCTTCCTGGTTTTGTCTCTCTGTCTCTCTCTCTTTCTGAATCTCAAAAGGGAGGTTCAACGCATAATACCTTAGAATTTAATATAATATTTCACAAGGAATTTTCTGCAACTACCACCGTTTTGAGTACATTCAAAATATAGGAGCTACCCTAACTTAAATGCAGTGCCACCTGAGCTCAGTTACTGTTGCTTGTGACCATTCAGTCAATGTGTTTGCTTTTGACTCAAGCTCTTAATTAAGCCGTCGCGACCTATTATTTCATAAACCAATAAAGTTTTGTTTTAAGAGTTTGACTTATTACATACAAATTTTGATCATTATTTCTTGCTAAAAGCATACATAGGGGTTTACCTTCAAAAAAGAAAAAGAAAAAAGGAAATTGCAATTGCAACTGCAACTGTAGAGGATACAATTAGTTTTCATTTTTCCCAAAAAAAAAAAAAAAATTGTCTGAAAAATAAAAAAAAAGTAATTTTAAACATTTTAAAACTATTTTAAAATGTATATTTTTTTCTATCAAAAAATGTATTTTAATTCTTAATCCGTAAGGCAAAATGTTGTGACACTCATCAATGAATAAATTTTATAAGCTCTTAAAAATTATTTATTATATATTTCAATTATTTACGTAATAAATTTTTAATCATTGTGATAATTTTTTTAAAATAAATTATAAAATATCTATCATTATTTATAACGTGAGAAATAATGATTCTACTTTTTTTTTTTAAAGATATTTGACCTTGTAATTTTTTCATTGTTTATATATTTCTTCATAATTTTTGTTTAAAATTACACTGTAATTAATTGTTTAGTTATTAATTATTTTATTAAATAAATTGAAATATTATTTAAATATTTTAATATATGAATTCAACTTATTTGGCTCTACTTATTAGTATTGTTCTCATCATTTTTATAATGTCTAAAATAAATTCATTAATATATTGCATTCTTAATATCATTTATCATAAATATAAATATATAATATTTTAAATAATAAATTAAAGCATGTATAATTTCTTGTTATACAATTTTCTTTTATCTATTCTAAACATGAATAACTACTATTTTTAAATAAAAAATTAATTTATTTTATACACAGACACATTCATGTTATGTAATAATTTTTTCCGTAAGAAAGAGAAAAACAAATAAATTTAAGATAAACTCTCTATTAAAAATTAAAAATTAAAGACACAAATATCAAATTTAGATAGTGTTCAAACCTATCTTGTCAATGAAAAGTTCATATAAAATTTAGATTATGAAGGTTAGATAAAAATAAAATATACTCTTTATTTGAATTTTGGATAAAAATAAAATATGTACTTTGTTATTGAGTTTTTATATTGAAAACAAAATTTATTTCAAAATATAAATGATTTATTATTAAAATATATATTTGCAAATTGAAAACTTATCTCTTTTTCTATGACATCAAGCATTAAGATTTTAAAATAATTAAATGAAAGGTATGTTAATCCAAACAAAATATAATTTAAGTAATGAGGAATAATAAAATGACTAATGAAGACATATTGTAGTTGTTTGTGACTAATAGGTCTCTACTAACTAGGAATACATTTATAATGAAATAACAATTACTGTTCCCAATCTATTTATTACAAACAATTAAATTATATTCTTACTTATTATTTTTTAAAAAATTTTAAAGGACTATCTATTTGCTTTCAAATATAATTATTCAATTCTCTCAATTGGTTTCCCGTGTCAACCAAGTATTGCTATTAATTCTCTTATTTCATTTCATTGTATGTGTTTTTTTTGTCTCAATTTTTTAAACTAAAAGGTTAATGAATATATTTAGGGTGAGCAGCAGTTCCGAGTAGTACCGGAATCGCCAAAAACCGACCCTAAAATAACCAGTTCCGAACTGGAACCGATTTTTTATGGTAAGTTCCGGTTCCAAAGATTATGAAACCGGAACCGAACTGAGAAACCGATTTAATTTTAAAAATTAAAAATTATTTATTTATTTTATTTTATATTTTTAAGATAAAATAAATACTAATACATCTTTAATGAATTATTCAATGAATGAAATAATAACATTTAAAACTTTTCATTAAAATTATAAAAAATTAATTTTAAATAAATACTTTAAAGTCAAATATAGCACGTGATGTTAAAANTGATGAATATTTATTTATTTAAAATTATCAAATAAACGAACAATTATTATAAATAAATATATGTATGTTATAATATTATTCAATATATAAATATACTATCAAAAAAATAAATTTATTTTTTTTATGATATGTAATGTTAAGTCAAATATAATATAATATTTTTTTAAATAAATTAACATATATCAATTTTTGTATAAATTATTTTTATTATCTTTCAATCACTCAATTTTTATTTATTTATTTTATTACTTCTATAATTTAATATTATTAATTTAAATTTTTTTAAATTTTTTTTCTAAAGTTAAAAATTATAAAATTAAAATAATTAATAAATAGGGTACCCTGTTTTGAAACTGGAATCGAATCGGAACCGAAAAATAGGGCACTATGTAAAATATGGTAGATTTCAGTCTCACGCGAAACCGGAACCGAACCGATTTTGTTCATCCCTAAATATATTTGTCATGGTCTTATAATTTCTATGTACACATGATTGCTGGTCATTCAAAGGGGCTATTGATTATTCTTCTCTTTTGGATAGAGATATTTATTATAGTAGATTATATTTAACTACTTAATAGGTATTTTATATTAATAATGTAACGCTTTAAATAAGACACACATCGTATATATTGAATTAAAGCACATAATTTTATATACGTTTGCTAAACTTTACAATAATAATCATTTTTTAAAAATATTTCATCGAATAAATTAAAATAAATATTTTTAAATATTAACAATAATCTAATCAAACTTTAAATATCCTAAAAGAACTTTTAACATACAAATATAAAAAAAATGTGTTAAATGCATTACGTAATTTTATTCATAGTTTAAAACATAAATAAATAAGCTCTCCAAAAATATCATTCAACTCAAACTACATATTCACCACTCTAAATATTTTATCTTAAAAATAATAAATGATAAGTGGTGAGTCGTAAATTCGATAAATAATGTCATTTATAATACACACACACACACACACACACACACACACACACACACACACATATATATATATATGAGTTTTTTTCTTATTTGTAAATGCATAAGAAAAGATTTACAAGTCATTTTATTCAAATATCATGCAAAACATAATTTTAATAATTTCTCAATTAAGTAGAAATTTAATGTTTCTAAATTTCATAAAAGAATATGTTAAAATTATATTTCATAAAATATGAGTGCGAAAACATATAAATCTTTCATTATATAAAATATATTAAATTATTCATATCACATAGTATTACCTGTACTTCTAATAACCTAACCAATTAATATAATATTATATGTAATCCTGGTGATCCGGCCAGAATTAGAATTATATGTACAATTAGAACATAATACTAGTTGATTCAGTTATATATTAATCGTAGTCGAATATAATCATAATTATAATTATACAACTATGGATAGAGGAGTCAAAATATTTCATTTTTATCAAACATATAAGAATCATTTAATAACATAAGGCTTGCATGGATTTACTTATAAAATATTTAAGAATTTAATATATATTATAGACAAACATTTTTTTAATAAACAATTAATAAAACATTTGAAAACATACAAATTTTAAGAATTTATAATATAACTTTATTTATTAAATAATCAAATAACTTTTAAAAATTTGAATCAAGCAATTCATATCAAAATATATTTTTAAAAATAATCCAATAAACATCATGAATGGAATTACTTATCTTGAACTAAGCTAATGTCTTAAGTACTTCTAATGGTAGTTCAAAAGTTTTTAGCTTCCTATAATAACAAATTATACACAAATAAAAATTTTACATAACCTGGTTACATGTACTCTACTTGCTTATGAACTCTAAACAGAACCTCCAATAAATTTGAAATTTTAACTCATAATTTATAAATTAGATCAAACTTAAATTTTACATATTTTTTTAGCACACCCTAAAATATCATATATAATATTTCAGATTCAAAGAATTTTTTTATTTTAAAAAAATAAACAGTTAAAAAAATAGCAAGTTGTTAGGATATTTTTTTTGAAATATACAAGACTCAATATAAAATTTATAAATATTAAAATACAATTTTAAAAATTATAAAATTTACATACAATATAGTACACATGTATACAAAGTTTCATAAAATTTTTTATAATTATTGTAGGCCTATTGGTATCTTAGAATAATAAAAATTTTAAAAAGTATAAACTTGTATAGAATATTCCATAATTGAAATTAATTTAAATTTAAATTTATAAATATTTATTTTCTAAGGACTTTTCATATTTCAAAATTGCAAATATTTTAGAAATAGAAGTATGTCCAACATTATTCTAGAATTGAAGTTCAGTTAATTTAAAATTTATAAATATTAAAATACAATTTAAAAAAATTTAAAATTTATATAACACATAATTTTTAAAAGCTATTTGACACTACAAATAATTTAAAAAATACAATAAAAGTATAGAACACAAAAAGTAACCTAACTTTAAAATTCAGTATAAAATTAAATTGAAATCCATTTTCTATAAAATAAAATTCTATAGTTTCTTTAATATATGAAGATTTATATTTTAAAAATTATATTAAGCATACTTATCAGAATTTTGATTAAAATAATTTTATAGATAATATGTTCAGAAAATAACAGAAAGTCCTAACATGATCAATTTATCAATTTAACACTAACTAAACAAGAAACACTACATTACAAATATTAATACCTAGAATTCTATTTAAATTAAACTAAAACATGTGAAAAGAAATATAAAATAAATTAAATTATACGATAATTTATAATATCAATACATGAATTTTAAATATAAATTTAAACATATAATAACTAATTTTAATAAAAATTAACATAAATAATAATTCATAACATTAAACAAGTAATCCTATTTAATGTAGATTAAAACATATAAAAAGAAACAATTAAAATAAATATTAAATATAAAAATAATTGAATAAATAAATAAAATCTTACCTTTGTTAATTGAAAACTTAAGAAATATATAAAACTAAAAGAAATTCTTTTGTTTTGTACGTGACAGATAAAATAAGAGATAAAGAGAAAAAAATCGTATTTATATTTTGTTTAAAAAAATAAAATAAAATAAATAAATATCTTTATTTAAAAATTAAAAACCTTTCAAAATTTCAATTACGTCTTATCATTATCTATATTTAAAATTTTTAAAACTTAAAAATTAAATTTAAGTAATAGAATCAAAATCCTATCATATTTTGTTATTATTAACGCTAAACGAAAATTTAAATTTAAAAATAAATAAATTAAAATAATACCTTATTATAACTAAAAGAACGTATATCATAAATACATTTATTTTGGTTTCGCACAATTTTTTTTACCAAATAAAATGATAAGTATTTACAACGAGAATTTAGGATTTTTTTCAATGAAATTTATGTATCAAATCTATGTGATAGTATAGATTATTGTCTCATATTTTTATTATTTATTCTTGTCTATTTTATTAATTTTATATTTTTATTTCTACACTATTTTATATCATATCAATTTGTACATGCATTACTATTGTTCTTTGTTATGCTTTATTTTACCATATAGGATTTTGTTTTATTTATATTGGAGGTATATATCATTTCTAGAAGTTTAAATTTTTAAATTTGTTCTTTAACATTTGTGTGAATATGAGATTATATGATCAAAATGTTCATATTTAGGCTATATTATAATTATGTATACTTTTGTGTAGGTATTCTATTTGATTTTGATATTTTTGTGCTTATATTATGATTTAAAAAAATTAATCTCACATGTATATGTAGTTAATGTTTAAAAAATTTTTTAGACAAAAAATAATTTGCAAGTCTTTTCTATGGGTATTGTTTTGCAAGATTTGTAAAAATTTTTAGGCTTTAATAAAATTAGTTAAAATAGTGTAAAATGACTCAATTAATATTTTTCATATTAAAATTAAACGGAGAATTTTGCTCCCATATTGACCTAACTCAAATTGTTTATTTTTTATTGCTTTTCTCTTGAACAACAATGGCGTGCAAACCTATAATGCCAAATTTTTCCAAACCATTGTAAATAACTTTATCTCACTACCACTTAGTTTTTTTATACAAGTTTCACTCCATCATTCAATTTTATCAATTTTTCCTCACATGTTGCAAAGCTAGTGTATCTTCCTCTCTATTTAGTAATGCAAATAAAAAAGAATAGAATCAGAATCAATTCTAAAAAACCCCATAAATTTATACTTCATATAAATGCAAAGAAAAACTGATACACTCTCTCACTAATTGTGATGTCTTTGATGCTTATTCTTGTTGTATTTATTTTGCAGAGAATCAAGACTTGTGTTCTATTATAATTAATAGAAAGTTTGTCTTTTAAAGAGTAGTTTAGTTAAAATAGTTTCGAAGTTGTGGTGTAATTGACATTGATGAAATCTAATTTATTTTGTAGTATTATATGGGTTGGTCAATTTGTTGCATATATTGTGGACGAGTTTGATGTGATTCTGTGAGTAAAAATCAATTCAACCGGTTCATCTTAGCATCATTCATGTGTTTAAATTTTCAACAGTTATCATTAATAAGTTTTTTGGGAGTATGATCATGAGCAATTTGGCTATAAATGACCCTACTTGGCATGATTATGTATAATATATATTTAGAGTATTACTTAAGTTTAGAGTGTCATAAAATGTTAATAAAGATTTGATTGACATTAATGAGTTAAAATGTTAATTTAACTTAGGCCTAGATTAACCTAAATTAAATGGAGTCTTTATCATCTTGATTAAAGAATTAAATATAAAACTTCATACGCCTTAAGGTTTATAGGGTGAAAAGAGAATTTTGAGGTCTTTATACTTTTTATGTTTAGCATTGAACAGATTAAGTATTCACCTTATCAATATCTCAAATCAATGATGGATTTGATTTGGTTCCTAAAAGGGCACTTGATTCAAACTGAACCAACCACCCTTTTATCAGGCTATTGCTTTTTTATTTTATACACTACAAGTCATGGAGTCAAACATTAGTTTCTCAAAAAGATCAATTCCTTTAATTGCATGATGGACTCTTCTAAAAAATATTGACACAAGTGTAAACTAGGTGCTCTACCTAACTAAGCTATAGTCTTTGTCCTTCTGATATATATTTTATCATATTATGTGGATAATTTCTTGTCAAGATGAGTATTCCATGATTCCACATCATATCTCTTTGATCTTTTTGATTGTTATTGCTTAGAAGTCATATTGGATTTATAATCCATCCATGTGATAGGATGGGTCTCTTTTTATTTGTCATTATTATAATAATAAATAATCTACTTAACTCAGTGGTGAGAGTATTGCTTTCATACGATAGAAGTCATTAGTTCAAATTCGATAGTAGATAGAACTTAAAAATGATATGCCAGACAAAAAGGTATGTGTGAATTGATTATTGTGAATTCATAGACTTAGGACTTGCAATATTTGGAGGAAAGTTATAGGATAGATGCTATTATATTTAAAATATTAACATCTTTTTGAAGACCATTTTTATTAATTGCCCTATTACAACATAATGTACTGTTTATTAAATGCAATGACCTTTATTTGTGTTTTTATTATTTTTATAATGAGTAAATTTTTAAGTTTTCTAGTTATCTTAAGTAATGTTGATATTTACGCTTAACTAAAAAATTTATTATGGGACCTATTTTACAAATGAAAGAAAAGAAGAAGAATTGAAGAAATAAAGTTTTATTTAGAAACGACTTCTTCTTGATTAAAAAGATACATTTTTTTTTTGTTTTAAGAAACAAAATTACATACAATTAGGGCTAAGTTTTGTTATGTATGTATATTTACTTTATTTCTTTTCTATAACAAACCTGTGAACGTAAAAGAAAGAAGTGTGTGTTGTGAGTTTTTGCTTCCTTCTTTTGTGTTTTATTTTCAAGTTACCATAGAAAAAGTAAGAGAAAGTTATTTGAGATTGATTCATCACAGTTTTACATTCAGAGTGAATAATTTATACAAGAAAGTCTTAATAAATAAAGAAGACAATAAGACAAATAAGGAAGCCAAAATTAAGACGTAAATTCAGTATATATATTTACACATAATTTTATTCTTTCCTTTAGTGCATTATTGTGACCATTGGTGATACATGTTATACATGTGACCATTGATTTTATTCTTTCATTTATCCACCTTTTAAGTTGGGGAAGAAAGATTTAATGAATACCTCGCTTATGTTAAAAGTCAAAGCATTGAGATCTTAACAGTAACTTTGTTAAAATATTGACAATCTAATTGTTTGAACGAGTATGGAATACGGGGATTTTTTGTCATGTATAGAGCATTGATGTTGTTGTTTAGCAATCATAGAGTTTAGAGAATAGATAACCCAATATCATGAAGCAAATATGTAAGCTAAGTGACCTCTACTACCATAGATGTTAGGGTTCCATATTCTGCTTTTATACTTGAACGCAAAATAATTGGTTGTTTTTTTTAAGACCAAGATATGCAGTTGGCTCCAGTGTAGATGGCACACCTTCGGGTACTCCTTGTTTTGGTGCATTTTGCTCAATTCGCACCACAAAAGGCAGAAACAGTTAGTGAGCTTTATTGTAAATAACGTAAACCATAATTTATACTTATTTTAAGGTATCATAGAATTCTTTTCATATCATGAAAGTCAACTTCATTTATGTTTAGAAGTGTTGGTAGACTTTATTCACAATATATGTAATATTCAAACATGTAAACATTAAATACTGTAATACTTCGATGATTTTTCTATAGTTTGTAAGATTCACAAGCTTTACATCATATGGTTGAGGTTGTTGCTTCACTACCATTGGGGTTGCAGAGTAATAACTTTTTATTATTTTAACCTTTTGAAGAAGATCTCTTTTGTATTTATTTTGAGATGCAAATATTCCTCCATTGAAATATTTAATTTCGAGTCCAAGGAAGTAGTGAAGCTTGCCTAAGTCTTTCAATGTAATTTCCTTTCAAAATAAATGGATTAGTTGTTTAATGAAAAAGTTATTATTTTCTGTGATAATAATATTATCTACATACACAAGTATTAGTATGATGTAAGCATTTTAATGCAAAATTAATAATGATGAATATGCTTTATTGCATTTAAAACTAAGATGGTGAAGATAGTGAAATAATTTTTCAAACTAGGCATGAGGTGTTTGTTTTAAGCCTTATAATGAATTTTGTAACTTACAGACATGATGAAGAAAAGAAGGATAAAAGAAACTTGGTGGTTGTTTTATATAAATTATTTCCTGCAAATTTTTGTGTAAGAATGCATTCTTTATGCCAAGCTACCTCATCACTCATTTTGTAAATGTAGCAATGGACAACATAGCTCATATGGTGGTGTATTTCACAATGGTTGAATGTCTCTTCAAATCTAATCCTAAAACCTGTGTGTAACCTTAAGCTACCAATTTCGCTTTGTAATAATTTAGAATATGATCTTTATTGAATTTGGTATGAAAAATCCATTTAGATCCCACTATGTTATAGTTAAATGGCCTTGGCATTAGAATCCAAGTTTGATTATGCTTAAGTGCATGAAGTTTTTCTCTCATTATTGCATTCTAATGACTTTCTTTAATAGTTGCTTTCCATGTTTTTAGTTTGGTAGTTGCAATGAATGCCATCTGATCAACAATAGTTAGGTTCTTCCTCAACTTATGACTAGTGATTATTTGACGAGAAGAAATCACTTCATTTTATCCTACAAAGAATTCTCAACCTCAAAGTGATTTGGAATTTGTAGTTGCAAACATTCTAATTCAAGCTGATGTGGTTGCAAATTTCTTTGGTTTTGTTGTTCTATTGGTGCTTTAAGTCAATAAATATGTTAATGCCATTGGGATTGTTAGATGTCAATACGAGTCTGGATGTTGTTGTAATTTCTTCATCGATATTTGATCTGGTTGAGGTGACACACTTTGAGTTAGAAATATTTGCTACCTTGTGGTTACATTTTTTAAAATTAGCATTATTTTCTTTAAGTGTTTCAAGTAAACTTAAATCTAAGTCAAAATTAGCTATAACATCTGAATTCAAGTTAATTATGGCTTTTTGATTTGAAGTTTCCTAATTAAAACTTTCTTCGCATCCCTTGGTTGAACATGTGTTTCAACTGTGGTGGAATTCATTTTATTTTCTTTCAACAAGAACTCTGAGTCATCAAATGTACTATATTCTAGTTTTTCCTGCACAGAAGAACTAGAGTTGGCATTATGACAAGGGAAAAAAATTCTCATAAAAAATAATATGATGTGAGATGTAGACTTTGTTAGTTATAGGATTAAGACATTGATATCCTTTATGCATTAGGTTATATTCTGAAAACGCACATGAATAAGTTTTTCTAAGAAACTTATTTTTTCTATGATTTCACAAATATGAAAAACATTACAACCTAAACTTCTCAAATTTCCATAATTAAGAATACGATTATATAATTTATAAAAAAAAGAGTTCATATTAAGAATAGGAGAAGGTAATCTATTTATTATAAACACACATGTATGAAAAACTTCTATCTAGTAACAAATTAGTGAATTGGAATGAAATAATAATGTCAACCTAGTTTCTATAATATGTCGATGTTTTTGTTCTGCTACACCATTTTGATATGGTGTTTTAAGATAAAAAATTTGATATGTAATCCCACATTGTTCTAAGTGTTATTTAAAAATCTTAGAAGTAATTTCACCTCTACCATCACTTTGAAAGCTTTTTATTCATTTATTAAATTAATTTTAACTTATTTCTGTAATTTGATAAAGCAGTTAAAAAAATTTGACTTTATTTTTAAAAGAGGCAATCAAATATAATGTGAAATATCATTTATAAAAATAGCATAATAATAAAATTTTTGCACATATGTATTGGGTGCAGGATCCTACAAATTATAATGAATGTTATATAAAAGAGAGTTTGATATTTTATCAAAAGAATTGAAAGGAAGTTTAAAAATCTTTTCCATTTGACAACTTGAACAAACTGAATTTAACCAACTAGAGACTTTGAAAAAATCTTTATTATGAAGAAACTAAATTGTTTTCAGACGAGGATGACTGATTCTTTGATGCTAAACTGTGAGAAGAATGTTGTTGCTTTTTATTACAATAAGAACTTGATTTTGTTCTCCATGGCATACAAACCAGCCCTCTTATGTCTTTTGGCCAAAATCTGTCCCCGCTAATCCTTAATCAAAAAGTTATTAAAATTATATTTAATAATACAAGGATTATCAGCAGTAAGTTGACTAATAGAGAGTAAGTTTTTTTTCAAGTTAGTAACAAATAATATATTAATTAAACGAAATTGATTATTACCAGTGTTCAATTTTTGTTTGTCCAATGTGTGAGATTTTTAAGTTTTTGTCATTACCAATCAATATTGAGCCATTTCTACGATATGGCTTAAAATTTTCTAGTTTACCTTTATCATTAGCCATGTATGCTGTAGCACCTAAGTCAGCATAAAATCTTGGATCATTTTGATCATCCTAGGTTATTGTTGCTAATGCTTATGAAAACTCTTTAGATTGATTATCGTATTCATACTTGTGCCAATAATCTTTGGCAGTGTGGGTAGGTTTGCCACAAATTTGATGGAAAATCTTACATTTAAATTGATGCTTTTTGACTTTTGTTCTTGTTATTTTTAAACATTATTTCTATAATTGTTCAATTGTCAAAATCAAAATTATTATTGTTGTTTTTGTTAGGAGCAAAGATATGTTCCTTTGGGTTGAAGCCACCGCTTCTTCTTCCTTTTCCTTTTCCTTTTCCTTTTTGACTCAAAAAGGCTTGAATTTGGTTTAGACCATTTGTGTTTTCTTCTTCTTGTATAAGCAAAGTCATATTTATGATTTTCAAGAGCCTTAAGCAAGGTTAAAGATTTCGTTTATATCTACAACAGGTTTTTTGATGGCAATAAGAGAATCACAATAAGGTTTTGAACTTTCATATGTAATCTTTAACTGTCAAATTATTTTTTTTTTAAGGTGAGCATTTGATTTACAAAATGTATCTTTTTTTCTTTGGTCATGGGTAGGAGTTGATGTTCAAGTGACCTCCATAAATGCCAAGTCTTTTTTGCTCTATCAATAAAACTCATACTTTTTCAGTCATAAGCCCTAACAACTAGAATGTGAAAAGTCCATCGTTATTAATCCAAAACTAGTTCAGGATTCTCCATCTTTTCTCCATCTACATTTAAAATTTCTTCTATTGTTCTTTCGATATTTTTAATGTGATGTGTCATGCTAAGGCTTCCAATGAGGAGCAAGAGTTGTGAATGCCATTGAAGAAAGGTGGTTTGGCTCAATTTAATATAAACCAAACTTATGCATTGATGGAAAAACTGGATGTTAAGGGTTAGTTTTTTTGGAAGATAAGAGGATGATGCTGCACCAGGATTCATTTTTTAACTTGGCTCTGATACCATAAAGAGTATAAGAGAAAGTTATTTAAGATTGATTCATCATAGTTTTACATTTATAGTGAATAATTTATACAAGAAGGTCTTAATCAATAAGAAAGACAATAAGACAAATACGCTAAAAATAGGACGTAAATTTAGCACGCACACCTACACACACAAAAATGTTATTCTTTCCTTTAGTGCATTATTGTGACTGTTGTGATAATACCATGCTTGTGACCATTGATTTTGTTCTTTCATTTATTAGTTTCTTATTCCTTTTGTGTTCTAAAAAAAATGGTTTGAAGAAATTTATGAATCTATAATTTCTAATTTTATAAACTTAAATAGTATTTCTTTAAATGTTATCAAAATATTTTTTTATTGTTCTTTGGGAGAAAATTTGTGTTTGTTGAAGGGAGTTAAACAATAGTTAATAAGGGAATTTTAAAGCATCAAGGCGAAAGGATCTCGTTGAAAAAGTCTACCTAAAAAGATTTAAGATTATAACGACAAATATAAGAGAGAGTTTTTATTTTATTTATGTTTATAATGCTTTGTGTTGTAATCATTGGTTTTATTTGTGAATTATTTTTCTCTAAGTATAGTCTTTTGAATGTAGGATTAAAAAATTTGATCCATATTAAAACAAATATATCAAATACTTTTAGTAAAAAGTTGACATATAATTGGTGATAAAAAATATTTGTTATATAAGTTTTTTGCACTTTAAGTACACTTGATCAAAATACATGCACATTAAATGAGTTTATAAGTGAGTTAAGTTTTATTTTTTATGTATTTTATTACACAGATTACAAATATGTAGTGATTGATGCTCTTGCCCAAACATTAAGAATATCGTGGCTTAACCTCCCTATTAGACTATTCAGAAAAAGAATGAGAAAAAAAAAAAACTTCTCTAATTTACAGTGGATTCAATCTAGATATCATTGATGCGTTTTAGTTTTAAGTAAAAGAAAAATCACTATAAGAGAGTTGCATCAACACATCTAATTTTGACAGATATAACTCTTTTAAAAATTAAAAATTTGTAACTAAAACTTTTAATTATTTCCAATGGAGTTTTCAAATCCAACTACTTCGTCTCAATATCAATATACAACATTTAATTATCTACTATCCATCTAGCAACTTAAAATTATATACATGTTTTTTCATATTTACACAAATACAAAATTTTATAAAAATTCTCCCGCTGAAAAACGTTTAACCTATTTTAATAATTTTCTCCTCTACCACACTCAAAATCTGAAAGTAAGGGTAAGTTAATATCTAATAGATATTTATATACAATGAAAATTTTAAAAATCAAAGATAAAAAATAAATAATTTTTTTATCAAATTTAAATAATATCACAATAAGTAATATTGAAGTACATAAATATAATTTTGAAGGAAACAAATGCCACATTTTTTAGTTTTTTAATGCTAAAATTATTCCAATTGTGTATAAATACCCATTTTAATATATAACAGCTAGTTATCAAATTTTATTCAATTTATCTGTTGTTTAAGAATTACTTTCTAACATCAAAATAATAGTATAAATACTAGTTCAAATATTAACAAAAACTAAATTATTAAAATTAATATCTTAAAATTATATCTTATAAACGAAATTTTTAATATTAAAATTATTATAGCAATTAACACTTATCATATATATAAATTTAATTACTAAAATTAAAAAAAAATAAAATTAGTATAATTATATCAGTGAAACTTCAATTTTTCTATTTCTTTGGCTCCTACTTTACTTCTTTCTATTTTTTTTTTAGCTTTGCTTGCTTTCTGGCTCTTCTCCCAATTCTCTCAATTCAATTTTAATATGAAAAGTAAGTGAGGGTGTGTGTGTGTGTAAAGGCAATTGACTCAAATTAAAGCATGCAACTATCAACTATATGTTTCGTTTTGCCTTAATTTAAGAAGAAGAGCCACTTACTACATTATAATCCACTTAATTGAAATACAGATGCCACGTGTTACAATTTCTTTTTCATTATAAAAAATTTTGTCCTCAAAATTCATATACCTTTTCAAAACAATTATGAATATTGAATTCGCATATAGTCCTTAAATTCTCATGTGGCTTTTCCAATGTCGTGATGTTACTACAAAACTCTTAACAACTTTATAATGTTATTATGGTGAACTTGTTCTTTGTGATATACAATTTGGACCGACTTCTCTTCATAGGAAATGTTTACATTTAAGGAGATTTTTACAGTTTCGCACATGAAAAGGATTTAGATGATACTTTTTAAGTATCAAAACATAAAAAATATTGTGAATGTTTGATAATTGTAGAGTAGTGTTAGTGTATAAAATACTTCATTAACTTGCTCTAAAATTTTAAAAGGATAAAAAAATCTTGAAGCAAGTTTTTTCTTCTTTCCAAATCTAATCATTCCTGTATGAGGTTTAACTTTTAAAAGAACGTGATCATCAACATCAAACTCCAATGGCTTTTTTCTTCAATCTGCATAACTCTTTTTACAATTTTAAATTGTAAGAAATTGATACCTAATTAACTTCACTTGCTTAGTAATTTTTTTTACTAATTCAAGATTTATAAGTGATACTTCACTAACTTCTACCTAACATATAAGAGATATACATGGTATACCATATAGTACCTTAAAAAGTGCCATTCTAGACTAAATTGATAGTTATTATTGTACGTAAATTTCACTAATGGCAAATGATTAACCTAAGAACCTTGAAAATTTAAGGTAAAGAACGTAAACATATCTTCTAATATTTAAATGACTCTCTTTGATTGACCATCTGTTTAAGGATGATAAGTTATACTAAATCGTAACTGAGTTTATATAATTTTTTGTAAACTTTTTCAAAATTGAAATATAAACCTTGAATCTCTATTTGAAATAGTGGATAAAGACACTCCATGCAATTGGATTATCTCCTAAATATAAATCTATTTAAAACTTTCAAAGAATTTGTAGATTTGACAGGTAAAAAGTGAGCATATTTGGTTAATCTATCCATAATTACTCATACACTTTTAAAACTTTTTCAGATTTTTGGTAATCTTCTGACAAATTTAATTGTTATAGGTTCTCATTTTCAATTAGATATCAAACGAGGTTGAAGTAATTCTATTAGTCTTCTAATCTTTAACCTTTACCTATTGACATATCAAACATCTAGTTACAAAGTTTCACGTATCTCTTTTTATCCCATTCCAACAAAAATATTTATTTAAGTTTTGGTACACTTTTGTTTTACTTGGATGTATGGTAAATTTGAATTTGTAAACTTTATTAAAAACATCTTTTCTAAAAGATTTGATATATAGTACAAAATGTCTACCAATGAGCCTTTTACCACTAGAAGAATTTATTGACTATCCCCTCATTGTATTGCTTTTCTCTAACTGAGCATACATTAATTCAACTTTATGATCATTATATTCAATTAGGACAATCTTTTGGAGAATATTAAGTTGCACTACCATATTAAACAAACAAGGTTGATCTTCCACTTCACTAATTTTCAAATCAAATTCTTTTAAATAATTACATATTTTTTTACTTATAATGTAAGAAATTTGCTAACATTCCGTGCAATTTTCTACTTAAGGTATCTATTACAACATTAGCCTTAACAAGAGAGTATTATAACGTAAAATCATAATTTTTCAAATACTCCATTTATATAATTTGTCTCAAGTTTTATGTAAATAAATATCAAAAACTTATGTGATTCGAAAATACCTTAAATTTCTCATCATAAAAATAATGCCTCCATAATTTTAGTGCAAACAAAATAACAGCAAGCACTAAGTCATATGTAAATAATTAATGTTCATAAGTTTTAAGTTGATGCAAACCATATGCGTTTACTTTTCCTAACTGCATCAAAACACAACTAAGGCCTACATATGAATCATCATAGTAAATTGTATAACCAATGCTACGTTCAAGAATAACTAGGATCGAAGTCGAGGTTAGGCATTTTCTTAATTCCATGAATGCTTGATCACATTCATCATTCCACTCAAACTTTACCTCTTTCCTAGTTAAATAAGTTAAAAGTGATGCTATTCGAGAAAAATCCTTTACAAATCTACAATAATATCCTACTAAACTTAAAAAATTTTTAATTTCAGTTACACTATTTTTCTACTCCAATTTAACATTGCCTTTACTTTAACAGGGTTTACTGAAATACCTTCTTAAAATACCATGTGCCCAAAAAATTTTTTAACTAACCAAAATTCACACTTCATTTTACATACAACCAATGCTTTCTTAATACTTGTAAAATAACTCATGCTTCTCTTTTGACTTGGGTTATATTAAAATATCATTTATGAATATCACTGCGAATTGATCAAGATAAGGATGAAAAATTCTATGCATTAAATCTATAAATGTTATAAGAGTATTTGTTAATCCAAAGAACGTTACTAGAAACTCAAAATGTTCATATTTAGTACAAAATACAGTCTTTAGAATATCTTCATTTTTAACTCTTAACTAAGCTAGATCGAAGATCAATATTTAAGAAATACCTAGAACTGTGTAATTAATCAAACAAGTCATTTATTTTAGGTAATAGAGATTTATTTTTTCATAGTCACTCGATTTAATTGTTTGTAATCTACATACAATTTTAAACTATCATTTTTCTTCTTAGCAAGTAAAACTGATGCACCTCAATGAAAAATGCTAGGTCAGATAAACCCTTCTTCTATAATTCTTATAACTGAATTTTTAACTATTTTAATTTTACTAGTCATTTAATGAGGAGTCATGGAAATAAGTGTAGTATCATGATATGTCTCAATTGTAAAATCTACATCTCTCTTAAGTGGTAACCCAGGTAAATCTCTAGGAAATACATTTAAAAATTCATTAATTATTGGAAGGGGTTAGGTTTTTGAATTACTAAAAGTCACTAAACTAACCATCCATCCCAAATAATCTTTATGATCCTTGTAGTTAGCATAAGCACAATAGTGATCATTCTTTTTCGTAAAATATGAAATTTTTTACCACTAAGAAGAATGATGGTTACTCTTTTTCTTTGACAATCTACAATGGCATTGAAATATAATAATTAATTTATCTTAAATATCACATCATAATATATATCATTTATATAACAACTAACCCAAAAGATGTTTTATAACCATCCATATTAATCTCACAATTTTGATACATTTTATAAAGATTTATAGTACGTTTGATAGGCTTTTCAACTGACAACTTAGATTTTAAAGGCTCAATTTATAAATCCAAAGAAATTACAAGTTTCGAGGAAATAAAGGAATGCATAGCATTAGAATCAAATAATACTCTAACTCAAATATTGAATAAAAGAAAGTTACCTTCCACAATAGTATAATGAGATTAATTTTTATTTTGAATAATGGTATGTGTTCTACCTTATATTTTAGGTTTACCATTCTTTTGTGATAACTAAAGTCTTTGAAAGGATTGCTTATTTTATCCTTGTTATGGTTATCTACTTTGTTAGATCTATTAAGGTATAATTTGAATGCTTTTTTAATCAAAACTAGTTGATTGACTTAATACCTATAGTAAACATGATTACATGTTTTGATAGTAACCTTTTTTTTTTCACACTTAAAACAAACTCTTGAATGCTCGCGAAAACTTCGACTATCTTGAGTACTTCCTTGATTAAAGTTAGTTATTTGCGTTTGTGTTCTTTTTAAATGTAAACAAATATCTCAATAATGACTTAGCTTTCTATATTTAAAACAAACACCATATTTATTACAAAAATTTTGAGTATCCCATACAAAAAAATAACCTATTATATGTTTTTTTTCTCCCTATTTGGGAAATTTCATATTTAACTTCTTTTGTTAAATTTCATTATTTGTTTAATTTCATCTTCATCTTATTCTATCATTAAAACTCGATCCATCACTTCAGGACATTTTTGAAAATTCAACATTATGAGTTTATGATAAAATGTTGGCCTTTACTTGTTTACAAGTTGTTTGACCTTATCATTCTTTTTAGAACTATAAATGTGGCAAACTAACATAATACCTCAAATTCGTTTCATACTGAGACATTGATAAATTATCCTGAGTTGGATGAATAAATTTATCTAATATACTATTATGAAATATCTCAAGAAAGTATTTTTTAAGAAAAGGTTCCTTAAAAGTGTCCTACATCTATTCTTTATCTTCTCTTGTAATCTTGATAATATTCTACCAATAACTTGCATTTTCAATGACCTAGAAATTTGCAAGCTTTATCCAAATTTCTTTAGGTGTTTGCATAGTATTTAAATCCACCCAATTTGTTCTATGCATTCTTTTGCAACTAAAGGGTTAATCTTTCCATTAAACATTAGGGGGTTGAGTTTCTTGAATTCCCTCAATGCTGATAAATTCTCACTTTCTTCACTATTTTTGTGGTCGTGTGGTCCATTACTAAAATCACAGAATACCTTAACAATTTCTGTCATAGTCTAACGAAACTTGCCAAATTTATTTCTTTCTTGTGAAGAGATAACTTTGTTTCTCTGATATCAAAATAATTAATATACAATAATATAATACACACAATATTATATTATAATAACAAGTGTTATTACATATATTATTCATACATTAATTGTAGAAATCTATATGCTTTTAGAAGATAACTAAACTAAACACACAAAAAACAATAAGTTTAAGTAACTAGAGCCATAAATACAAAATGTTTAATTAAAACCTAAATGTATAAACATTATTGATAAACAATCTCTTAGGTTTGGGATCAACACTCCACCATTCCCTAAGATTTTTCTCTATTATTAACAATTCAAAAGATTTTATCATCTTAGAGGAAAAAGATTTCGATATCACTTTTTTTTTTTTTTACTAGTCTCACCTATTGAGCTTTTAATCAATTTTCAATAACCAACTTTTTGTAGTCTTAAAGGTATTGAGAAACGTTCTAGTTCAGAGCAAATGTCGAACCACAAATTTGTTTTGGTTCGCTCCCTTTACATAGGCTCTTAGGCCTTTGAGCACATCATTCTTAATTTGCTAAGAAACTCCCAAACTTGGATCAGTGTTAGAAAAATGGATACCTAAGTCTTTTATATCTTGCCCTCATTTCTATTATAATTTTATATGCTTGAAGTCTCCTGATATCTTTAATAAGAACACCTCCTAATATAAACTATTCTTATCAGTTAACAAAGGTCCATTTTTCATATCTTGTCCTGGCCATGCTACAAGATTAAGCAAAAAAGTGAAATAATGAATACGCATGACAACAAAAAGTAACAATAATTAAGGATCCACAATAATCAATTTCTTTCTAACCACTATAAGAATTTTATACATAAACTATGCCTTATGCTTGGATACCAAGTTTGCAAGGGGATTGAATCAACACCCCTAATTTTGATAGGTATTTTGTTAGATATAATTTTTTCAAAATTTTAAAATCTATAATTAAAATTTTTAAACACTTCTAAAAGAGTTTTCAAATCTAAATATTTCACTTCAACATCAATATACAATATTTAATTATTTACTATTAATTTAACAACTTAAAACTATGTATATATTTTCTCATATTTATATAAATATAAAATTTTATAAAAAATTCTCCAATTAGAAAGTGTCTAACCTACTTCAATAATATTCTTCTTTACTACATTCAGAATCTGAAAAGTAGGGTTAAATCAATATTTAATAAATATTTATATGCAACGAAAATTTTAAAAATAGTAGATAAGTAACAAATAATTTTTTTTTCCAAATTTAAATAATTTAAGAGATTTCAAAACAAAATTTCATATGAGAAATTACAATATCAAAACCATTTTATTTAGTTATTTCTATGTGTACTTTAAAAGCATTATTTTTATGAATTGTCACTTAAATGACCTGCGTACTTTAGGGATACTATTCTCAAGTATCGTTGTTTTACTTGATTTCTTATTTGCATACTTTCACTGCGAGACTGAAACCACGTCCATGTCAAACTATTCACCAATATGTTTTAAATTCATATTTAATAAATCGATCAATTAATGAAAACAATAATAGTTAGAATTTTTCTACAAAATTACAAGAAATTAATTTTATTGATTTCAAATAAACACTTTAAACAATTCTTGTATAAACACTTTAAACAATTCTTGTTAAAACACAGCACATGCAATTGAATTATTATTGCTAAATTTATACAAATGATGTTCTAATAAGAAATATATATAAATTTGATCTAGTAAACAACAAGTTGGATCAACATGTATATATATTCAGAAAATTTATGTATAAAATAAGTAAAATTTAGAAGAAAACAGACATTTTACTTTTTAATTTTTTAAAGTTTAAATTATTCCAATTGTGTATAAATACCAACCTTAATATATAGCGACTAGTAATTAAATTTTTTTCAATTTATCTGTTATTGAAAAATCACTTCTTAACATTAAAATAATAGTATAAATATTAGTTTAAACACTAACAAAAATTAAACTATTAAAATCAATATCATAAAATTACATCTTATAAATAAAATTTTTAATAGTAAAACTGTTATAACAATTAACACTTATGGTATATGTAAATTAATTACTAAAATTAATATAAGTAAAATTAGTATAATGATATCAGTAAAACTTTAATTTTTCTATTTCTTTTACTTCTACGTTCCTCTTTTCATTTTTTTTTTCTCCTTTGTTTGCTTTCTATCTCCTCTTTCAATTCTCTCAATTTGATTTTAATACAAAAAGCATATATATATAAGGGGCAACTGCCTCAAATTGCAGCATGTAGCTGTCAGCTGTCAGCTGCATGCTTCATCTTGCCTCAATTTGAGAAGAAGGGCAACATGCTGCTTTATAATCGCCTTAATTGAAATAAAAATGCCACTTGTTACAATCATGATCTGTAACTATCAAATTAGATATATATTATTTTATATATATATATTATTTCCTGTAGCTTATGCTTGCTATTGTCACGCCATTTGCAAACTCATTAAAATTTATAGATATTCAATTAATTTAATTCATCTTACTTGAAATTTGACTAAATTATAAATAAATTTTACTGATTTAAATTTCATTAATTACCATTGTTAGAGTTGAACAAATTAAGTTTAAGATTTTTTTTTTCTAAATTACTCTGTTTGTCTAAAAACATGTAAAAAGAAAAATAACCTTTTAAAATATTATATGCATACGTACTTGTATGGTGTTCAAAAATTATTAAAGTAAAATTAAGTTAATTATATTTAATAATTATGTAAAGAGAAATTAATATGAAAATAAACATACGTCATTTACTGTGAAGTTGTGTTAAATTTTCAACTTTCATAGTTGAGAAAAACTTGGACCCAAGATAATTGAAGTCTTGAAATTTGTGTTAAATTTTCAACTTTCATACTTGAGAAAGACTTCGATACAAGAGAATTAAAGCATTCCATGAGACGGGCATATCCTGATCTTTATTGGTACCCACAATTTTTTTTTTTCACACATTTATTTTTTAATTAAATAATCATGAAAATATTATTATTATTATTATTATTATTATTAAAGAAAATATGTAAATCGTAGGACATACTACTATTCATAATCTTAATGCAATTGTCTTACTTAGGTCTTTCTTTATGTAGAATGATCCAAATAAAATTATTCAGTAGAAATATATTTTAAACACAAAGTGTATTATTATTGAATAATATAAAAATAAAAATGTCTGTGACAAAATTTTATTAATTAAGTATGAAGTGATAGCATGTTTTGTTTGAAACTTCTTAATATATGTTGGCGAAGAGAAAAGAAGGGAACATAAATTTACAAATGGCATGGACTCTCTTGTAGGGTAATTAGTTACCAGCAAGCCCATTTAATGGCCAACCATGTCAATGGCCCTACACTTATCGTTTAACTATCTCGCCTACACGCTAGGGCATGCTTAGATGGGACTGCACAATTACCCAAAATCCATTAACTCATTTTTTTTGGTACTCACGTGGACTCCAGCATGGATTAGCTTCTATTCAAAAATTAATAAAGTGAAGCAGTGTGAAGTTGACTCATAGGGGCCCACGGGTCCACACTGTCTTTCTCTCTCTCTCTCTCTCTCTTAAAATAATAATATTATTATAATTTATAATAAAATATAAAATAATAATATAATATTAAAATAAATTATTTTATTATTTATTTTATTAATAAAATATAATATAAATATAAACAAATATATATGTGATAATATATATATATTAATATAATATAAAATCTATTACATGTAACATTAAATACAGTACAAATTTTAAATTAATTCATTATAATTGAATTCAATTCAATCTAATTCATTCTATTTAAAATAATATAATTTAATATATGCTATCAAATGCACCGAAGTATTTACCCAAATAATGCCAATGTACCTGGTGCATTTGATTTGACCACATGGCATGATATCTGCAATATATTTCAAGACTACGTTTGTATCAAGCATAGGCCACGAACTTGTATCATCACGATTCCAGGATGAGAGTAGTGCGGTTATCGCCGCCAGTGTGTAGCAACGATAACTTAATAGTTTTCATCCAAA
>CP135537.1:5111249-5142997 GCA_032402905.1 Khaya senegalensis
AAATAAATTAAATACAAATTGATATTCAATAAATTATTTAATTAATAATACAATAACATTTAAAATTTTATATTAAAATTATAAATAAATAATTATAAATAAATATTTCAAACTAAAATATTATATGCAATGTTACAATTTGTTAATAAAATTTTTATATAAAATATATTTAAATTTAATTCATTAAATAATTTATTAAAAAAGAACTCTTTATTTATTGAACTACATTCAAAAAAAATTTTTATATATTAATAATATTTTTAACTTAATTTATTATGTTATTTTTTAATAATAATTTAATCAAATCATAATAACATATATAATATTAAAATTATTGAACAAGTTAATAATTATAATAAATATGTATATGATATAATATTATTAAATATAATTATATTATAGTAAAAAAAATATTTTTTTTGTAATATATAATATTAATTTATGTAATAATATAATATTTTTTTAAATAATTTATTATATATCAATTTTATTTAGTAACTTATATATTTTTTCTTTTATTTAGTCTATCTTTTGTTTATGTATTTTATCACTTATATAATTAGTACCATTAATTCTAATTTTTTTAAAAAATTTTTATAGAATTAAAAATTTTAAAAATTAAAATTAATTGCTAACAATATAATCTTTTTTTTAAACCAGTATCAAATAGAAATAAAAACCAAAATACCCTATTGAAGAGAATAGGTTTCAATTTTCTGTAGAACCAAAATCGAAATTAATTTTGTTCACGCGTACTTTTCGCAACACCCAATGATCAAACTTTACCTAGCCATACAAGCTCCTAACGACTGCCACACGGAAGATTGTGTGCCTAACTCATGGCCCATGATATGACTAGTGGGACGAGAACCCACGTTGGGTAAAGTGGTTCGTTAAATTGTGGACCAAGTCAATAGTGTCACAGTGGAGCCGAAATTGCCATCAGCATGTGCCTACGAATAACAATTTTAGAAGGAGAAAAGGAGATTCAGAATTTCTACTCTCTACTATTATGCTGTCTAAAGCATTAAGAGATATATTTGAGAGTAAATTCACTTTAAAATTGTTTATTATTTTTAGAAAATATTTTATATACTTTTTAATTTAAGTAAATTCAATTCAAAATCTTTCTTTTTTTTTTTTAATTTTTAAAAATTACTTTATATACTTTTTAATTTATTAAAAATTCAACGAAAACTTTCGATTAACTTAAGTAGTAAAAAGTTATTGTCCAAATTTGAACACTTTTAGTTAACATTCATCGTGCAGCGGTAAATTTGAAGAGATATAAAATGCTAGGGACGAGAAAAACAATAGATTGCCTCCTGCACAAGAACAAATTGCATGATGGATGGCGGTTGAAAAAGCTAAATTGGAGGGTCAACAATAATTAACCAAAAAAAATTATTGATAGATCCTTACTAATAACATGTAGTAACCATTTTAATCCCTTTCAGTTCAGTATAAACAGCAATATTGAAATAACACTTAAGAATGTTATATTAATTAAGCCTTTTCTGTCTTCGTATAGTTGTATTTGCTTTAATTTCAAATCCAGGTTCATGTTCATATTGAAAATAGATAACTGTGTACGGTAGTTAAATGGAAGAAGAAGCATAGGGGGGCACATGAAAGCAGCATGTGACTGGAAAGACAGTCTCAATTGTCTTTTTCTTCCATTAATATACATTTACAACACAGCTATAGTACATAATTATTAACTTATGGAAAAAAATATTGCACTCTAGACTCGCCTATTTATTAGCTTCGCTATGTCTTGTTACTCGACCAATTATATTTATGCTGAGGTCAAAGAAAGAGAATATTATTTTATTTTTGTACTTGGAAAAAATGGGGAGCATTTCACATGGGTAGTAGTAGATTGGCATATTTATTGGATCTAAACTTAAATGGATTAATGATATTTTCTTTTTAAAGTAGATTCTATTACAAAGTAGTCCCACAAGCATCCTTGTCGTTGTCGTTAAGTCACTACTATTTAATTAATTACTTTTAAAATTAATTTTTTTTAAAAAATATTATTTAAAAAAAATTTCTAAACAATCTCAGATAATTTTGGCCGGCGAATCTTGGTATTCCATCCGTAGATTTGATTTGACAGGACACATGAATTGAATTATTGCAGTTCGGGGCCTTCAGGCCATTATAATTGTTGGAATAAATAGACTTCTATTGGCCGTTCTACAATCATGCCCGGCCATTATTTATTCATTTTTTATCCGGAGGAACTGTAGACACAAATGTAATAAAGTAGTGACACATTGAAGGAATAATTCAAGTTATTATACCCTATTTTTATTATAGTGAATAGAAATTAATTTAAAATTAATTCACTTAATCATTATATTAAAAATTTTAATTTGATATAATTATTAAATTGTTAAACTGAGTTTAATTGAATTCTCTTATTAACATATTTTTTTAATATTGTATTATATTTCTTAAATATTTATGATATTACATACTTAAATATTAATCAATTTTATTCTAAATACTTCCAAGTATATTTTAAAATGTGATAATTATAAACGGGTTAATATATTAAGAATTATAAACTCGAACTCTGACATAATTATTAATTGTGCCTTTTCGTATTACTAATTTATTAATCTTGTTATTTTACGTCAACTTAACTTGCAATTTTGAGTTGAGCTTGTGTTGGTTTAATAGATAATTTATTATAATTTTTTTGTAATATAACCCCACTTCTTAAATTTTTGTAATTAAAATTTTTTTAATTGAATTATTAATTAAATTATTATTTATTAGCTCACAATTATATGACATAAATTCTATTTTTTAAGTTAACTTCAATTATTTCTTAGGTCAGAATATATTTATTAATTTTAATAGTAATTTGTAATGACAAAAAATGAAATATTCAATGGAAAAAATTTGAGAAATAAAAAAAAATATATTTCAATTTTTAATAAAAATTTGTTCATAGAAGTTTGCATGTGATGAAAAAATTAAGAAATGTTGAACATAGAATACAATTAAAAGTTTAGCATTCAATACAAAATTGTGTATTGCATAAATATGAAAAATTATATATATATATATATTTATAAAGCTTAATATAAAAAATAATTATTTTTAATATTATATAACAACCATTAAAAGATTGTTTCTTTGAAGAAAAAGTTGAAAAGAAAGCTTGAAAAGAATAAAGTATTTTTCTGCAATTGATTTTTAGCATATAAAACTTACAAAATGACTCTTAAAATATATACAAAGGGTTTAGAAGAACCTAGAGAGAAATTAAAAATTAATGATAAGCAAATACAAAGTGTAATTAGCTAGTTTATTATAACAACCTTACCAATTTTGTTGTAAGAACTTATAACTAATTCTGCCAACTTGTGAACTTCATTATAACAACCTACAACAAAATATGCCATGTTAGTTATTTTGCCAAGTTTGTAATCCCACTCTATTTTCTCGCATCTCCTCAATGTCAAGGCCTAGAAAGAACTTAAAGCTTGTGTTGAAAATAGAAAACTAAGAACATGAAAGAAGTTTGGTTAAGATATCAACAACTTGCTATTTACTTAAAACCTTGTCCTTGTTAAAGAGATTATTAAGCTCAATATGCTTGGATTGCGCATGAAGTACTAGATTTTTAGTAAGAGTTGTAGCATTTTGATTGTCACATCATAAGACTAGAGAAGTAGAAATGTGAAACTAAGTTCATGAAGATGAGATTCTATTTAAGAAATTTCAATAGAAGTAGTAACTAAAGCTTTATATTCACTCTTAGTGCTTGATTTAAACATAAATGTTGTTTCTTTTAAGACGTAAATATCATTTCTTTTAAGACCCCTATACCAAATTTTCACCAAAATAAATAGCATAAGCTTTTATAGATCAAAAATCATTAAGGTCACAAACTTTATTAGCATATGCAAAAACTTGAATTTCAAAATTTTCATTTAAAGCAAAATACAAACTATAGGCTAAAGTAGACTTAAAATATTTAAAAACCCTTTTACAAGCTTGCTAATCTATAGTATTAAGGGAGGATAAGAACATACTTAACTTATTAACTAAGAAAGCAAGCAATCTCAAATCTTGTAAATGTAATATATTATAAACCTCTTATGATGCTTATCTAAAAAGAAATATTAGAAAATGGATTACCAAAAAATTTAGAGGATTTGAACCTAAAATCCATTGATTCCATTTTTCATGAGATAAAAGATCATGAATATACTTAGTTTGCAAAAGATGAACACCAACAACATTAAAGTAATGTCAATGCCCACAAAATAACCAATAGTACTAAGATCCTTAAGAGTAAAGGTACGATGAAGTTGAGTAATTAAAGCTTCTGTGCAAAACTTATTTGGATTTATAATCAACATATTATCGACATGAATGAAAACTAGAAGAAATGAAGTAGAAGTGTGTTTAAGGAATAAGTAGGTGTTAGCCTTAGAATT
The DNA here is from genome assembly GCA_032402905.1 of Khaya senegalensis. Taxonomy (NCBI): domain Eukaryota; kingdom Viridiplantae; phylum Streptophyta; class Magnoliopsida; order Sapindales; family Meliaceae; genus Khaya; species Khaya senegalensis. Next base: position 5,115,713 of record CP135537.1, read on the forward strand.
GACAAAGCCCTATTGAAATAAAGTGCATTGAAGTTTATCATACTAGGCTTGAGGAGAATGCTTAAGTCCATTCAAAAATTTATTTAATTTGCATAAATGAGTAAGAAATTAACTAGTAATTAATCCTTCATGTTGAGGTATATAAACAACTTTTGTTAGACTGCCATTAAGGAAGGGATTATTAATATCATCAACCTATTTAATACTTCAACCATTAAATACTTTAAGGCTGAGCACAGTTCAAATTGCAAAAACTTTGACTACAAGCCAAATGTATCTAAGAAGTCAACTCTCATTGTTTGCTAAAAATCTTGGGCAACTAAGTGAGCTTTATTCTTAGAAATATTTTCATTTGAATTATATTTCACTTTGAGCATCCATTTGTTGCCAACTATTTTATATTGAGAAGACAAATCCCAAGTATTTGTTCTGCACCGTGCATTAAACATGTCTTACATTGCATTTTTCTAGATAAGAATTTATAAGACTTTTTTTGTAGACTTAGATTTGATTGTGTTAAAGAAAGTAACAGTAAGATAAAGCTTGGGCTTATAAATGCCATGTTTAGGTTTTATAAGCATATGATGAGTGTTAAGAACATAAGAAATACAAGATGAAGTATATTAATAAAAAGATTGAGTATTTTTTGATCTTTTTAATTATATTAAAAAGAGGTATAAGATGTGTTGTGAGTTGGAACAGATGCTTGTATAGCATGAAGAGAGAGAACAAAAGAGTGAGACAGATAAAAACAATAAAAATAAATGAAAAGCCACTTAGTGATGTATTTTTGATCAGAACAAAAATAGAAGATACATGAGACACCAAATCTAACTTAGCAAAAGTAATACTCATAAAAAATTACATTTTGAGCATTATAAATTCTTCTTGATGAAAGCAAGCATGTGTATGGATCCATTATTTTTCATATATTTATGTCATATATGGCCCAATGTTACCGGTTACTTCTTGTATTTTGTAATTTTCTAACTTTTTTTTTATTTTTATTTTGTAGGTTTTCATAGTAATAAATAAATAAGCTTAAAAAATATATTTTCAAAACTTTTTTTTTTTTTAAAGATTGTGATAACCTTTCCTAAAGAAAATATGAAGGTTTATTGTGGAACACATTATTGAAAAATTGAAGAATTATTTTAGTAAGAAAAAAAATAAGGTCACTCATTGGGAGATAATAAAAAATAATCTTCATCATATTAGGGTTGATAGCTTGAACAATAGTTATTAACACAGTAATAATTTTCTTTATAAAATTTTAAATTGTTTAAATATTTTTCTTTATTGTTATTAACAAAATAAAGATCTAGTGTGTTTCAATGATATTTTACTTATTGTGGATTCAAAATGGTTCATTTATAGTAACTAAAACAGTATACATCTTAGATTTTAACAAGTTAAGTTAATGCCAAATTCTAGTTTAAAAAAAGTATTTATGTAAATCATACTTTTTTTAGAAAAATGAGAACCAAGTCATGATTGCTTTTTTATAAAGAGAACACATTATTATCTACAAGAAAAGAAAGAGAGAGATCAAGATACAAGGGAAGGAAGGTAAGGAATGGTTCTAAAAAGGATAAAATTAAGAAATGTGCTTTCTTTTTTTACCTTTATTATTTTTCCTTATATGCTATATATTTTTATCATATTGTTTAGTAACTAAACTTTCTTTATTAGGACTAGGGATGAAATTCTAATTAGATCTTTTATAATTTTATATTAATTTAATAAATTTTTAGACTTTATTATAATGATTTTTATTCATATTGTGCTTAAAAATTATTATTGCATGTTTAAATAATTTAAGGCTATAATCTTTATGATTTATGCAAGTGATATATTGATGCAATATTTTAAGGACTACGCCAATTTTTTGTCTTGGACGCTTCCAATATGAATAAATTGTGATAACCTGATTAATATATTCTAAAAATGATAATAATAACCCATATCAAAATATTACTATTTACTTTAAAATAGACAAGTTTAAATCTAACACCAAGATTAAATTTATAATTAGTGATAACTAATGATATAATAAAATTACATATTAAAAGGATTGCCACCATATTAATTATTAAAATTTCTTGAATTCATAAATTTGTCATGAAAGTGATAATTAGTGATGGATTTTTGAAATCTTAACGCCTTTCTCTTGATTAATTTTTTTTTTCACTTTTGATTAATTTTTTATTCTTGATTTATTCTCTTGGAAGGTTTATATTTTATTTTATTTATTATTTCTATTTTGATTTAATTAAACTTGGATAATATTTATTTTGCATTCAATTTAATTTTATTTACATTAGTTCATTTTAAAGTTAGCAATAAAGAAACATTAACTTTAACTTATTATTTGTGTAATCAACCTTGTGGTATATTTGTTAATATTACAATTGATTCGTATAATTATGAGTTTTAATTTAGACTTTAGAATACTTAAATTAGAATAACTAAAATTTAAGAACAATACTCCATAAATAGAACTATAAACTAAAATGGTACATTTTGAAGAAAAAAGGTTAGTTTATGATTGTTATAACATTTGAGATAAAGATAGTCTACATAACTAACATCTTTAAAAAATGTATAATCTAGTTAACAGTGATATAGTTTTGAAAGGAAGAAATGTCTTGTTAAGTAGATATAGGCAACTCAATGATTAAATATACATAATATAAAAGGAATCCTAAAAATATTAAAGTGGCATGGAAGCTTATGCAAGTAGGGTTAAGCCTAACTAAGTTGCGCTATTATGTTTTTGCTCAACAACTTAATTTTGGTGGTGAGTGTGAGAATAAATGCATCAAAATTGAGTACCATTCTATGTAAGGTAATAAGTGAAGGTTAAAACCTCATTGCCTAAGTTTGATTGGGTTGTCTTAATTTTGTAATCAAGTTATTTTGCAACTAACAACTGAAAGTAAATGAAAGTTTGAAGAGTTTTGAATTTGATTTTGAGTGGAAAAATCTAAGTGTTGCGACTGTAATTATCAAAAAATTTATGTAAATATCTAAAAGCAACAAATGGATAAAGTTGCAAAAGGACCTTAGAGATCAGTATATATAAGATGATTAGAAGAATAAATGACATTTCAACTACTAATATTGTATATAAATTTATTACATGTTGTATTAGTAAAAGAAAGCAGCCTAAAGAAAATAATTAAAATTGGTGACACTAAATAGTATTTAAAGATTAAGAAGTTGAAGAACCATTTAAATTTAAAAACAACCTATATAACCCCTTTATAACCACTCTTATCAGCAGCACAATCTTTATTCTCTTATCCTTTATAAAACAATAAGTGCTAGAAAACTTAACAATTATGTCACTATCAATAGTTAAATATGAAATATCAATTTAGTTCTTTTAGATTTTTAATACCAAAAGCTGTTTTTCAAGTAAAAGAAAGTCTTAGAAGGATAACAAGAGATATAAAATATTTTAAAATATAACATAGCAAAACTAATATATGTTATGATCAATCCATTATTGTTTTTAATTATAAATTTATTTGAATTTGTAAATTCATCTTAGATGGCTAGATTGTTGAAATTATTGGTTAATCCATCACCATTTCCAACTATAAATTTATCTCAATTTATAAAATTATGTTAAATGCCTAGATTCTTGAAATTATTAGTCAAGTGATGAGTATAACCATCATTCAAATACAATCCTTCATTAGCAATAACATTTTCTGCATGAATGTTAGCAACATAGGTGGCCTTGTTTGGTTACTTAGGTGTTTAAGGGTAGGTTTGATACTATTAAGGAACACTCTACTAATAAGGAGAACTTTGTTGTTGAGAAATATATTCTTTATTAAACTTATGGAAGCAAATTTTGTGTTGTAACCAACTTTGTTGTATTTTTGATATAAAATTCTTAAGTGTTCGGTCCACTAAATCAGGTTCTACCACTTTTTACAAATCTTTCACCTTGATTATTTCTTACTTCACCATTAAGCTAATCAAAATTAGAATTATATCCTAGTTGACCATTTTCTTTCTTCTAAAAATTTTTCATTTGAGAATAATTAGTAGCAAAAACTCCGTAAGTTGCAATTGCATCACTTGAATTTTATGATCATGAGTTAACAAAATTGAATACACCTTATGTGAACTCATTAAATCATTTCTTCCAATTATATGTACAACAACAAAATCATATTCAAATTTTAAGCCACTAAGAAGATAAAAAATGAAGTTATCAATTTTAAAAAAAGTTTTCACAAAAGCTAAATTGTTTGAGATATTTTTCATTATCATGAAATAATTTGCCATATTTAATCCTTCTTTTTTGGTTGTCTGAAGTTGAAATTTGAATTGAAAAGATTTAACTTGAAATTGAAAACCAAATTTGCTTAGCAAGAGCTTTCCACATTTTATTAAAGGTTATACAACCAATTATAAAATTAATGATGGCCTTATTCATTAAAGATAACAACCAGCCAAGAAGAAACTGATCTTGGCATGTTCATAAAATGAATTTTGGATTTTCTGTTGGCAATTCTTAAGAACCACCAAATTTAAATCATAGAAGACATAATTATTCATCAATGATAAAGTTTTCAAGTTCATTTCCTTTTATTGATGACATAACCTATGATATTTAGGTCAAATAATTTGTTTCATCAAGTTTGATTAAAGTAACAAAAGAAAATGAAGTGTTTGAAGGAATAGAACACACTAATAAGTTGGCATAAGCCATTTTCAAGTTTTGATACCATATTAAAATCTATAAAAATTGAAAAGAATATTTGTTTGGGGAGAAAGTTGCTTAGAATGTTTGTAAAGAATAAAGCATTCTTCAAATATATACAAATAGTTTGGAAGAATCTACAAATAAGTTAAAACTTTATGATTAATGATAAGGGAGTTTATACTCATAGTTTGAATGAATTTCACTTGATTTGTAGCAAATTCTTGAGAGTATATAAATTTGTTATCATAATTCTTATTTGATTTTCATTTATTGAAAGAATAAGTGCTTGAAGATTATTTGGAATTGATGAGATAATAGAAAAATAATATTTGAACTTCAAATATTAGAAACTATAAAATGGGAAAACTTAAGCTTCAAATGTTTGAAAGCCAAGGCTGCGACTTTAATTAAGAAAAAATAGTTGAAGGTAGTAAGCTCTGAGGTTGTAGCTTTGGAATCAAAGGCTCCAACCTTAAGGTAGCAACTACTAGGTGTTGCGGCACTAGAAGATAAGGTTGCGATGCCCCAACATAAAGAGTTTGTTTAGTTTGCTTTCTTATTTTTCTTTTTAAAGGGAAAAGAACATTACATTGAAAGAAAAAAAAATTACATTTAAATAAAAGACTTTTAGGATAAAAAATAAAAAAGAGAACAAGAAAAAAAGATGAGAAAAACAAAGAAGAATCAAAGAGAAAAAGATATTAAGGCTTTTATTATATTGTTTTATGAGTTTAATTCTTCTTTTTTTTAACTTTTCTTATTTGAGATGTTGAATTTAATTTTTTCATTGTAGATTTTTACAATATGAAATACCTTTATTATTCTAAGTCATAATGTAGCTAAACTATAAAAAAAATAGATGTTAATTTATTTGAGTAAATTTAGACTTTGTTATGTGGTTAAGTATTCTTCTTGTTCTTATTGCTTGTAGTTCAATTGAATATTAAATAGATGAATTGATTACGTATTGATGTCCTAAAAAAAAGTATTTGTGATGAATGTCATTGACTTATGTAATATAGTGATGTACTTATATGCTTGGTGTAATTGTTGCGTAGAATTTATGAAATTTACGAATCTCTAATTATTTGAATTCACATAAAAATATTGTGAGTTAATGATTTAAAGATATTTTCATTATCATCCTTAAAAGGACCAATGAATATATGCGAGATTCTTAATTATTAATTATATACTAAATTTTAGTTAATAAGAATAGTAAAGTAAATTTATATTGATTTAGGTGAGACCAATACTTAAAAACTCTCTCTACTTGATCACAACTTTAGCCTTTATTTTACTTATAGTTTAATTGTATATTAACTAATAAAAAAAATTGACATTTAATTTGTTCTAAATAATATTAAAAGTGATAAAAATCAGAACTTAAAGTTTAAATAAACAATCTTAGCAAGAATGATATTTAATCATCACTTTATTGTTTACTCAAGATAGTGTGTACTTGCTCTACATAAATATTTTCACCACAATTAAGTAAATATAAAAAATTAATTAACTAATTTGTTATAACAACCTTGCCAACTTCATTGTAACAATATCCAACTAATTCTAACAACCTGCCAACTTAAGTATAGAAACCAATAACAAAATTTGCCTAGTTAGCAATTTTTCTCTAATTCCTCACAACTGTTATTGACAATAATCTTCTGACACTTAGATGAGTAAATGATTGCTTTAATGTGCGTAATATGAAAATAAAATGCATTTAAAGTGCACTTTTTGTATGAAAAATGTTTTCGAAATGATTTTGGTTGTATAATAATAATACATCTATATATTGAATTCTAAAGTATCATAGGTGAGCGATTTTTCATTCGACTTGACAATAAATGCCTAAAACATGGATTATTATTGAGTAGCTGTCTTGCCCCTCATGTCTCACATGCCTTTTACTACATAGATATATCTGAGTTCTAAATTTGAACTTAGTTGACATTTAATATGGAAGAGGTAGACTTTATGAATAAGAAGCTGACATGCTTGTTTTACAACACAATTATTTTGCATGCTTAAATTAATTTGATTGAGGCCCATCTCATCAACAAGATAGGCTATTTCAAGAATGTTTAATATTAGGTTTGAAAACTCAACAACTACATGTGCCTCTAAACATGTGATCAAGACTAATACTGGATCGCATATAGGCAGATGATACAGCGGGAAGGGAAGAGATTGCATGGCCATCATAGAACAATGCAAACATAATGGAGGTTATGTGCTTGTCAATGCATATATTTAAAACTTATTTTTTCGTTATTTTGTTCTGGCATTATGTGTTAAGTTTGTTCATATATCTTTACTAATATTTAGCACGAATATTTTTTAATATGATTTTATTACCTTTCTCTTATTTATTGTATTTTTAAAATATTTTTTTATTTCATAAACATTTGTTAAAAAAAAAAAAAAAACCTTAATATGATTTCTTGGTAATGTAATTTTTTTGCAATTATGACAAAAGACATGTGCTTTAATCATTCTTTTTAAGTATATGTTCGTCAAGATGTTCCATGCAATGTTCACTGGTGCAGCATTTTTCAAAATAAAATGTGGCTTTATCTAATGATTGATATAATTATTAGTTTTTAGATCTTTCTTTTGTTAAACTATGTCAAATAAGTTTTGAAAATATATATACAATAGAAACTTCTAAATACTAAATACTAGAAAGATTTAGTACACACACACACACACACACACATAGAGCACTAGCAGTATAAAATAAAAAAAAAATTTAAAAATAATAAGTTAAATATTTAGGATAATATTATTTTTTCTTATACATGTTTAACTTTGTCAAAACAAAAGAATTAAAGACAAACAATTACTCTAAATATTGATTAATTAGATATATTAATTATAACACCCATTTTTTTTTAAGTATATGTTGTTTAGTTATTGATAAATAATGAATGTTGTGTTTTACAGGGGGAAATATATAATATAGGAAACAATATATGTTTTTAGAATAAGTTATAAATTTGATGTAAAATAATACAAATGGTTAAATTAGAGATTAAATTAAAATTATATATTAAATATAAATTGAATAGTTTAAGTTGTGTTTAGGAATTCTACCAATTTGGGGAGAATGAAGAGATATAAAAAGAAGAAAAGAAAAAAAGGGTAAAAAATTTATAAGTTTCTTTTTATTTAATATTTGTTTTTGAGATTGATGATTGTAATTAGTTTAACAATCAATTTTATTATTTATATTTCATAAAATATGGTAACTAGAATTGTGTATTATGATTTGGGCAGTTTAAACTTTAATTTTCATAATTAAAAATTAGGAATTATTGTTGGTGGAAAAATTATTGAGAAAATAAAAATTTTTGTAGAGATGATATATGATAGTAGTTCAATTCATAAATTTTATAAAATTATGTATTATAAAATTGACAAAATCAATTAAAGTGAATAAATTGGACGTCTCTAGAATTATAATAAATTTTGTTTCATTAAAAAGTATTTAGTGTACAATTTTTAATGATTTTTTGAATTTGACATAAAGAAACTGAAAACTACTTACTTTTGTAGAATAAGTGAATGACAATATTATTTTTGTTGATCATAGCAACTTGAAGGATTATGAAATTTTTACACTAATTTTCAATTGTGTCTGTTATATTATACTAAAATTTTATATTCAAATTCTTTATCTTTGAATTATAAAATTGTGAATTAATATAATTCACTGTTGATTTATGTTTAGTAGAATTTGAAAATTTAAAAATAAAATTTAATTAAGATAATTAAAAAATAAACTTAGACCCAAAAATTTTAATGTCTTAGTCAATATATATCTTTATCATCCTTACAAACTTATATGACATTAGTCAATATATGTCTTTATCATCCTTGCAAACTTATATGACACTTAGAAATGTATTATAGTTTCTAAAAATCAAATATGGGTGATTATTCAACATATTTTCTAATACTATTAGGATAACTTATCAAATTTGAAATATGAAAAGATTTAGTTTTATGAGGAATTCGAAGTTGATATTTTTAATTGATCTTATATTATATTTCTTAAATATTATGCTATAATTTTATTATGAACTAATAACATTTAAGGTATAAGAAAATTTTTTAAACAATATAAGATTAGTTTTAGTAAGTTTAAGAATATGGAGTTATTAAATAGATTAGAAGTTATCGGATTGTACTATTAAGACCTCATGAATTATATTGTGATTTGTTGTATTGTACACAATCCTTATGAATACTATTATTTAATTATAGTTTTTATTGTGATCATGTTAAGAGATAAGTATATTCTTTTTCAAGTAATTTTAAATTCATAAAAAGTAATTAAAGTTAAATTCATTTAATGTATATATATCAAGCCACGTCAATGTGAATCAATGATTATTTAGATATATATATATATATATATATATATATTGTTTAGAAATTTACAAAACAAGGCTCCAATGGCCTAATGAATAAAGTGTGAAGTTTCTAAACATGATTCAATGGTTCAACTCTTTGTTAGTTCTATTTTAATTAATCTATAAATACTTAATATGATAACTATTGTTTTCATTCACTAACAAAATAAAACGTCAATGGACCATGTTTATAGTTATGTTTCAAATATAGTTTCAATCAAAATAAAAATTTCACTTCTTTCATAACACATGTTTTCAACATCAAGTCATATTGTCCAGTAAATTTAATACTAACTATAGAAACTATTATCTAATTTTAAGAGTAGTATTTAATACCCAGTAGAGCAGACTTGAAATTGTTCAATAATGTTTCTAATACAAATGACAGAATTTAAATAAAGATTAAATACTACCTAAAATAGATTCACAACTTTAAATTCAATTACGTATTTGAAAAGAATTCTAATTCATAATGTAAATGCCCTTTCTCTGTCCTTCTCTTTTCTTTATTTTTCTCTCTAACATTTTTTTAATTTTTTTTTCTTTTTGTTAAAAGAATGAAAAACAAGCACTATTTTATATTAGGTGAATAGAGAAAACTATTTTCAATAGTTATGTCTCTTAGTTTGGGTTGGTTTAGAACAACCAATCATAAATACCAAGTCTAACAATTATTAATATTTTTTGTTTTAAGCATCTTTTGATTGATATCTTTTTTCCAAGGAAAAAAAGAATCATAATAAACACACACACACACATATGTTTGATTATAGTTTTAAAAGTATTAACAGTGTATGATGATATGATCATATATGTGATTGCTTATAAGTTATATGCATTAATATTGAAACATGAACATATAGATTGTGATTTAAGTGATGAGAAAATGATTTTGCAAGAAAAAAAATTTATGAAAGTTAACATTTGTGTGCTAACATATTGAATTTTATTATTTATTTAGTAGGCAATTAAAAGTTTATAAAAAGTCTTTATAAGTGCGGTTATTCCTTCGAACTTGGTATAATTTTTAAATATTATTTAATATTACGCATGACATGGGAGAGACCTTTGAGGATATCCATAGGTATAACTTATGTTCACATTCATGTGAGGACATACTTGTACATATGAGAGAATTTATTATAGATCAAGTTGAGAGAGTAGTTCTTACTTTTGAGTATAAGTATTTTTTATTATTTTAAAAAATTATTACATGCCTCAGTTGCAATTATCCCATGTACAGTATATAAACAATAAGTGACTATTAACTCAATAAGTGATAAATGATATGTGAATTCATACTAAGTGATAACTAAATAAATATATTTTTAAAAAATTTTGAAATTTTTTTTTATAATGTTTTAATGTTATGAAATTTTTGAATGATTATGTTTTTTTCCTCGTGCTATAACATACACATGAAATATATTATATATATTTTATATGTATGAATTTTGTATATATGAAAAATTAATATGCTTATTAAACTTAATACTTATTATAATTTATTATGATTTCTAATTGATTGAAAGTTTAAGTGTATAATAAATGAATTTAACTAAATTTTTATTGTATTAGGATTCCTTAGAATTTAATATATCAATATTATTAAGTTTCATTAATTGTTCAAAAAAAAATTTGTTATTAAGAAATACTTATAAAGTTATATAAATTAAATTTTAATATTTTTACATAATTTAAGTTATGTAAATTAAGACAAATTACAATTCAAACTCTTCTAAATTTGGAGGCATGACATTAATACTTGACATACAATAATAATAAATCCTAACATAACAATAAATAATTATTAATTTTGTTATTATAATAAAAAAAATTAAAATACACTTGTGATAAATTAGATGTGCTGTATAACTTGTATTGTGTTGAATTATACAATTACATATATTTATTGTAATGCATTAAATAACCTGTAGACTAAAAGGGCACATAAAATTATTGTCAAAATCATGTAATAAAATTTATTATTGGCCTATGCATATATTTATTATTATAATACATGTATACAATTTGTTATAGTGTTTTATTAATATTTGTTAATGTAATAAATATAGTATATAATTTATAATAACCTAAATTAACAAAATTACAGAAGTTGATATGAATAATACAATATATACTCTAATTAGTAATATCTTTAATTTCATTTTATTGTGGAAGTTTATTTTAGGGACCTAATTGTTATAATTTATTAAATTTTATTTTTAATAATTATGTTGATAAATGTTGAATTTTGCAAAAGAAATTGTTAAATTTTAATTTAATGTCACATCCACATAATTAAGTTTGTTTGGCTTATAAATTTAGTTGCTGTTGTTTGAAGGGGGTGTCATAAAAAAACTAATACTTAATAACATTGGATAATACTTCAACTAATAATTCTTGTGTAAATATATTAAAATCTTAATTGAGGGTTAGTAAAGCACTTATATGTAATGAAGATTTATTTCACATTTGTTATTGTGTTCGTATTACCAATTTAATAGTTCAAGATTAGTTGAAAATAGTAAAAATTGAATTGTATGAAATTTATAAAAATATAAAATACTTAAAAGGGTCACAAAAAAACAAAAGTTTTTAGAGTGTGTGAAACAAATATCTTTAGATAATTAAAAAGGTCTAAGATAAAATATTCTAACAAGATAAAATTTTAACTGCCTTGTGTTTAAGAGTTCACTTTATTATAAATTAATTTTTGTTACACTTAAGTACTTCTGATTATAAGAATTGTCTTTCAAATGATGAGTGAGATATTTTGAGAATATTTGTAATTTTTTACTGTTTTTTTATAAGATTACTTGCATATTTTTTGGTCAAAATATCTCACTTTAAATTTGTACTTTCTTTAAGTATTTACAACTTATGTGACTTTTAAATAATGCTCACACAATGAAGATATTTATTTAAAAGATATGGAAAAAAAAAATGTTGACTAAATTTTTAAAGTATTAGTATGATTTTTGTATAATATTGACCATAGTAATTATTTTGGATCCTCGTTACGAGATGTTATTTGTTGAGTGGACATACAAGATGTTGACAAAATCAGAAAATATTCAAGATAACTTACTTTCTTTATCTGTTGAATGTATGACTAATTCAAGTGCATTTTCATCTATCACAGCATCTTTCATTCATGTTGATTGTGTTTGTTCAAGTGCGAAGCAAAATGTCAAAGGAAAATTAGATATATCCCTTGAGGTCAATTTTAATTTCTTTACTATATATGAATTATTATTATTATTTTTATTTTTAATGAATTATTTTACCCTAAAGACATAGTTGGAGCTTTATTTAGATGAATTACATGTTGATTGAATATTGACTTGGATATTTTAGCATTTTGGAAAGCAAACCAATTTCATTATCACGAGCTCTGTTTTATGTTTTATGCCTAGTGATATCCTAACTATTCTTATATTAACAGTTGCATCTAAATTGACTTTTAATGTTAGTGGTTGAGTTTTTAATCAATTTCGGAGTGTACTTAAGGCAAACATAGTGGAAGCAATAACTTACACAAAGATTGGAGTTGTGGAGAGGAAGGTAATTTTTTATAATTTTATTAATATTTATTGTATTTAGAACTTTGTTAATTTTCATTATTTTATTCTGAAATTTATTCTTTGAACCAAATAGGTTGATAGAAATTTCTTCTTTTGGTTAAAAAGTTTAATAGCAAATTATTAAATATTTTTGCATTTAAGTTTATGTGATTAAGTTTTTGTACTTTTTAATTGCCCTTATTTTTGTATAATTGTATCATTAATTTGAATTATTCTTACATTTCTAATGTTTTTATTTTTTTAGTTGTTGTAACATATACAAGTGTCAAATTGAGAGAACATATTGAAAATATAATTAATTTATCTATTCATACAGCTTAATTAAAAGAAAGTACTACTTTGACTAAAAATTGATAGGTTTGATTAATTTTTAATTTTTTAAATTTATTTAAATTTATATTTTAAGTATATTTATTATTTTCAATTTATTTTGCAGGCATTTGGACATTGGTTACCATTCTTCTCAAATTTTATTTGAAAGACTAAAATTGAAAATGGATTATTATATCTCGTAATTTAGATAATTTTTATGATTTTTTAAATTGTTGGTAAAAATTTTTGTTAATTAGTGTAATTGGATAAAAGAGTAAAATTTATATCAATGGAGTAAATGAGTTAGACTATTATTTGTGTTAATAAGGGAAACAAATTAAATAGATCATGTTGTACAAATGGGTTGGTGGGTCATATCATGTTTATAATATGATTAACCAATTAATTAATGAGTTAGCAATTTGTGTCAATAACATAATTATGAATAAATAATTAATTCTATTATATTATTTTATTTATTTATTAATAAGATTGAATTTGTATTTAATATTTTAACACAAATAATAAATGGGTCATATTTGCATCAATATAAAATTTCACAACCAATTTGCCTGAGTTGCCACCCTTATAGTCAAATGAGAAATTGCAATTAAGAAATTATTTCAAGCTTTCTCGTTCTTAAATACATTCTTATCCAATCATCATCACTCTCCACCATGACTGAAGGAATCAAATTAGAAAGAGATAAGTTAATGAAAACCAAGATAAGAAGAGAAATGAAAATACAACCATATTGGTCGAACATCTATAATTTTTTTATTGACTTCTTACATTCCATAACTGTAAGTGGATCACATCATTCGCATTTTATCCCAATCCAGTTATGTTCAACTTTGTGGAAACAATTTTGTGGGACACTAAACGCAATAGCAAAAAATACGCCAAAAGTCGTGCAAATTCAAGCTGTTGAACAACTTGACCATGGCTAGGATGACATATATTGCATACTTTTAGGGTTCTTCATCAATTTATTGTACATTTGAACCTGCCATTCGATTATAATTCTACTTGGTGGGTACCATAGACAAAGACCTGCATCAGATGAAAACACAGATAAAAGTAAACCAGGGACCATAGCAGATGAAATATTATGCATCACAACAGCTGTTTCACTTTATGCTTTTAATAAACTAAATAGCGTTAAGGTTCTATTTATTCTGTAACTCACTCAATGTTTTCAATTTTGCTGTCTTTTTTTTTTTCTCCGTTGCTTTTGGGCAGGTTATAAGCTAGACCAGCTCAGTGTTCGAAAAATCAGAACAAGGAAAACTGACATTACAAAGATAATGAAAAAGCACAACTAGAAAGAGAGGAGCTTTAAGAAAGACGTTCCTAGATTCTAGGGGATTGCTTTACAGTAAAGTTTTCACACAAATGTTTTACCCATGCATGCATTCTTTCTCCATGCATCTTTAAATTTTCAATAAATATTCTATGAAAGGTAAGAAGCTTAAAAGTGGAGAGTGAACAGTGTTAATCCTATTTAGTTTAGTTGTATAATAGGTTTAGATTACCCACTTAATTTGTTAATTCCCTAATCCGCTCAAATGTCCCAAGCTACTTTATCAAACCTTATATGATGTTTGCAAGCTTGCGCAAATGCAGCTTGATCGTACCCTTTTGTGGTGGTTTATCAAGTAAAAATAATTATGATTCCAATGGCTGGATGCTTAGAAAACCTAGCATATCTGCAGCTGATTCACCTCTAACTTCACTTTTACAAGCATTATTTGTAGGATGTGGTCTTTCCACTAATACTCTTGGTATGGAAGCATGTTTCTTCTTGCCGTAGTGTAGAATCCAATTAAGAGCAGTAGTACTTGCATCGCAAAATGTATTGTGGGAAAGAAGGAAAATTAAATTTATAATGAAATTCTGAAGAGATGGCTCATAATTTTGACAAAAAGATTGCAATTTACTGTTTGCACATTACAGAAATTGATGATTTAAACTTTAAAGAGGAATATTATCAACTAATAGTATTAAAAATTAGATATTCGCTATGTGAGGCTTTTTTGCGTGGAAAGGAGAATCAGTTTTGATAATTTTAAGTTCTTTCAAAGAACAAGTAACTAAACAAAAAAGCTTAATTCACATGTTGTTTCACTAGTTGTTACTGTATTTAATGGATAAATTAGCTATATTGAGGTCAACTTCTCCTCTAAATGAAATTGAAATAGTTCAAAGGTAGCTTAAGAATAGCTTAAATAGATTTAGGTTTACGTTACTTTATGCAGAAACAAGTTAGTCAATATATAATATTGCACTTATCGATCTTGTAACTGCATATGGTAGTCTGGTTTTCGAAATAACTTGTTTTGGGAATAATGAGGAAGAGATCGAAGGAACCAAAGGAGGTAAAAGATCCCGTCTGGATAATGAAGGCAGTAGTAAGAGAAATGAGAGTGACATTTGGTCGTCCAGTCAAAGAAACTTTGCTTCTCCACGGGTAATAAAAGCAGAGAGCTAGCAGGTCCAATTTGTACATGCCTGCCAATCTGATGTGTTCAATTGCTATAATTAATAATTGACCTTCCCCTCAATCTCTCCTTAGGTTATTTTTTTTCTATGGTGCCCATGTCTATGCTACTCTCAGCTCTCCTCGGCTTGTTTTAGTTCTCAAGGGTTCTTTTCTCTTTCTCTCTCTTACTCTTCCTATTTGCTGAAAAAGAAAGAAGAAAGCAAGGGTTGTTGTCAAGCAACTACCTGCGCCCCACGTGAATTGTCGCGATTGCAGCTGGGGCTTCATTCGTATTACCCTCATTTCCACAGCTCCTCTGTTTTCCACGACTAGTGTTTCGCCTCCACTCACTCTAACCTCTCTCTCTCTCTCTTTCTCGTTACCCAAGTTAGCTACACCGTAGTTACACTTTTCTTGTGAAATAGTAATAGAAAAAATGAATGAAGAATAGGTTCATCTTCAATAAATACCGACTCCCTATTTAAAACTTTCCTATTATTTCAACCTGTCTTTCCATCAGTTTGAATCCCTAAATAGCTCTTTTGAAGTTTACCGTCTTAACTAGCTAGCCATGTTTCCTTCAAGCAGCAACCGTGACCACTCTCCTTTTACTATCAATCAGTCTATTCTTGGAAGTTCCTTTCCGGAAAACGAAAACCCTAGTTCTGCTAGGGAACATCATCCATCACCATTCTTGCACTTCCCTGAACCCTTTCTTGCTGATGATAGTGAATTGTTAATGAGTCACTTTCTGTCGCAACAGCAATTCATGGGTTGCAGTTCTAATCTGGCATCTGAGGCTGAGATTAAAACGGGATCTCCAGTTATGGCAACCAAAAAGACCACGAAGAACAAAAAAAATGCTTGCAATGTTGAAAAGCAGGCTGTTCCTCGAAAGAGGACCGGGAAAAAGGACAGACATAGCAAGATCTACACGGCTCATGGACTGAGAGATCGGCGAATGAGACTGTCCCTTCAAATTGCCCGTAGATTCTTTGATCTACAGGACATGTTAGGCTTTGATAAAGCGAGCAAAACAATTGAATGGTTGTTCTCCAAATCGAAGGCCGCCATCAAGGAGCTCACTGAGACTTTGCCAAGTGTCAAAAACAGCTGTACCGGTGGTGCAAAGAGTCTTTCATCTACTTCAGAGAGCGAAGTAGTATCAACAACCAAGAAAACTGAAGACACCGGAGACCAGAAGGGCGCCGCCCTGGCAATAGCTGAATCTTTGGGAGCATCCAAAGGGGCAATGAACAGAAAATCATATAAGACAATAATCAATCCTATTGTAAGAGAATCCAGGAACAAGGCAAGAGCAAGGGCAAGAGAGAGAACAATTGAGAAAATGAAAATGAGAGGCCTTGAAAAGTTAAACAAATTTTCTGAGGAAGCAAACCCTAATGATTTGGAACAGTTAAGGTCTTCTATTCTCCTCCTAACTGCTGAAAATTTTGGTTCCTCTAGCCAACAGAAGAATTCCTCTCTGAAGTTAGTGGCTGAGGAGGAAGAAGAAGAATCTGGCATGGTTCACTTGCGAGAACAACATGAGATGGATTCTGTGGGCATCATTGAAAAATTTCTCGGTATTACAACTTCACCAAAATTATCATCAATCTTTGGTTACACACACAACATTGGAGAATCAAGTGGCGCAAATTCCCAACAAAACAATCCTGTTTATGCTGGAAATTGGGACAATGCCGACAGTGATCGACTCAAATACAGTTACTGTGCAATGACAAGCATGAAGGGATCAACAGGTAATCTCCAAGCACAAAACCGTAGTGCAATTTTCAAGATCAACCCAGATGCCCAAGAACAAAAATCTAGCCCCATTTGCATGAGCACCGCTAATGCCAATGAGCAAAAACCTAATTCAGATTTCAAGGCCCCGTCAGATGCCCATGATCAGAAACCTCGTTCGCTTGTCATGACCACCTCAAACATTGATTCCCAGTCTCACATCCTAGAAGACCAGTTCTCCTGCAACCCTGTTGCTTGACCACAAATATTGCAGTTTAGATTGAACTGGATGAAATATTTTCAACTATATGAATTAAAAAACTGTGTTTGCCTTACCTCCCACTTTTATTTGGTGAATCCTTCACTGCGCTGTAAATTGAAAATGGTAAATTTTGTACTTTCTATTAAGTTCAGTGAATTCGAGTTTATGTCGTGTTATAATCAGATTGATTGTTGTGTTATCCATTGTCTTGCTAAAATCATCAATGAAAATCGACAAGGCTACCCATAATGTTGATCAAAATGTTACTTTGATACATTTCTTTCCTTTTACTAAAATTCTATTCCTTGTAAACATCTCAGCTCATAGATGTGACCCATTCGTGCACTTTGCAGTGGCTGACATCACAATCATCAGTACCAAAAAAAGCAATTAAACACACATGCGGACACACACTGGAGCACATTCATATTCAGTCGCGGAAGAAGGCAATTTCATCCATAATTTACCTGTGATCTTAGGAGTGAGATCATAGGAGGACAAAAGTGAACAAACAATATTTCTGGAATTTGAGCTATTTGAACTTAATTGTCCTATTGAATTTAGATTCTTTTATTTGTCTTGTAGCTTAGAAAGGATATTTTTACAAGGGGCTATGCAATAGTTCCTTAGCTTGAATAGCCAAGGGAGGAATTCCAGGGAGAAGATAGAGAGAGAGAAAATAAACTATGGAGTGATTTCTTTTTTCGTCTTTATGATTTCTCATATAGATTGTTGGGAAAGGCATGCACTGGTCATCATTAAAGGATCACCCTGGAGAGTACAATGCCTCTCGGGTTTAAAAGCGATAGACAGAGTTGATGCCACAATTGCCTATGCGGTTTGGAAAAGAAATTCAACTAACCAGGCAATAAGAGCAAGATGCAAGAAATTGCAGGTAACTTAAAATTATTGTTCTATGTTTCTTCCCCTGACGAATCGTATGTTCTTTGCAAGGTTTGATTAATAATACAATTTCTGCAACAAAAACTGAAGGGGGTAACAAAGCTTATTCGAATGAGAGGTCTAGTGTTCAACTCTTTCTATACAAATGAAACATGTAGTTGGTTGAGTTATAGAATGGCCATTCTTTAATCTCTGTATCTTTTCAAACCATAAGTTCACTTCATTACTATGCTTGAAATTATATTTATACCCTAGTTTGTTCGACAACCGAAAACTTTTCCACCATTTAGTCAATGATATTGTTCTAATGGTAATGTACATCAGGTAATTAAGCAGTCTCTACCCCTTTGCTCAGAGAAATCAGGGCTATAAAATATATGTAAATTGAACTAATTAGTTTATGACTATTTTCTTACATTAGTTAGTCAGATTATGGTATTTAGGATAATTTGATGATCATCATGTCATATACAGAAAAACAATGCTTTGTTTAAGGTTTTACAGATTCATGACATTGAAGGATGAAGTTAGGTGAAGCTAGGCAGAAGTTACATGTCGGCTTAAGTTGCATCGACACTATCTAAAATCAGAAGGCATATACATTTTCTCTTCCACTGTTATTAGTCAACTAAATGCATGTATTACTGATTATGTACTGTAGATTAGGGCACAAGGATCATCTTTACTGCAACCCATGCAACATAAATAGAACTTGTGCACAAAACATTATGTTTATTTTCAAGTAGACCCAACTAGGTGCAGATCTATGACGATGCCTATTATTTAATTTCTCTACATTTCAGAAGTTTTCTTGTCAGCTAATGTGCTGCTCCTAGTCTCCAGTAGTTCCAGTTTTCAAACTCCACATGAAAGATGGGCAGGAGATACTTTTAGTTTATAATATTCCTTGATCTAGTGTGTTATTAATTCAGTTGTTCCGTGGTATTTCAGGTTTCAGTTGGCCTTGCACCCTGCTAGGTGAGTTTTCTTAAGAAGAAGAACAAATAAAAATAGAAAATATATTCTAAAGCTCGTTGTGGATGTACCATAAAAACGAATTTTGTAAACAGCAGCACCACTGGAAAACATAATTGATTTACTTCCATTCCTTGGATAGCACAATCATGGCTTCAAGTTCTCGTTCCCATATGCAGTCACTAATCGCAAAATCCTAAATAATTTGAAACAAATATCGACTTTCATTTGGAGCAGTGAAGCAAAGAAAAAATCCATGAAGAAGAATCACTGGACCTTGAATATGTTCACCAGCAACACAAATTTTATTACATATATTTGTGTGCTATTAATTTTTTTTTTCTTAATGCTTCACAGAATTGAAATAAAAATGAATTAATTTTTATAGATTACTGGGATTGACTACAGTACAAAATGTACTGTTGTACTACCAAAATTTTATGTATTGAAAATTTAAAATAATTTTTTTAAAATTTAAAATAAATAATTAATAATACTTAAAATATGTAATAAAAAATTTAAAATGTATAATAAATAATATTTAAAATATAAAAAAAAATTAAAATAATATTTAAAAGACTTAAAAAAATAAATATAATGATAAATGTATCTACTTTAGTCTAACCCCATATTAATGAGAAGATAATTAAATTGACCTCCTCAGCTGGCCCACCTGAGTTTCTCCTTTCGTTTTTATTTAAACTCTTCCGTAGGTGTACTTCTGTCTATATTTCTCTCCCACATGCTTTTGTTATTATGTTGCTGATCCTTAATGTATTTACTTAATTGTCAACTCACGTATATGTCTGAAATATAAAGAGAGAAGATCTGTCTATCACAATATGATTTGTCCCCAGCTTCTGTCATACATCAACTTTCGGACCATCATATTTAGAAATACTGATGTTGCAGTCACTTTCTACAAGAGATGTCAATGATAGACCTCTGAATTTCTATCTCCCTCCTAGGACATTAGGATTAATACTTGATATAACTGGTTTCGTTTCCGGAGTTATGCAAAACAATGCTCTATTCATTAACCTTATTAATCTAATTAAAGAAAGAACAACTCAAGCCCCTCAATCTGGTCCGTTCACGATTTTGTTTAACTACCACTGATCGAACTTTCTTTATTTTTTAGAATCATAAAAACAACATATGTAACGAAATACATCTAATTGCTACATTTCTTCTTTGGTAGCAGCTCCTGCATCTCTCCCTGATCTCCTCTCGACCGCCATTACCCTTTTTACTTATCTCCGGAACCCCAAAAGACAGTACTTTAGACACATATCCACTATCACAATTCAATGTTCCTATGCCCTTTCAATCTCGAAATATATGTTTTGATTGTACAACACACATGCAAAAACTGATCCTATTTGCCTTGTAAATCTATTATGCCTTGTTGACAATAGAATTTATACATACTTCAGGTCAAAATAGCTGAACGCCATTTTAGCACACCAATTTTTCTTTGCTCTTTCTTGAGTGGAATGAACATGTTGCAATCAGTGCTGGAAAAGTCTTGACTAGAGAATTTAAGGTTTCTCCATGTACTAGATTAAATGCATATAATCAATAATTTAAGATCTTTCATGCCCTATATTAAACGCATATCTCCACCTCACACAAAATTTTTCCCCTTCTTATTACTGAAGTCTTAATATGATTATGCATTCTATGTATATGGCTCTTCAACATAATTTTGGCAAATTAACATGGCTAGTATGAATTTAGATGTTAACTGCAATAAAATCGCTTATATATACACAGATCCTAAAGGATTCACCCAAATTACGAAATCATTCAAAACAAAGCAACCAAACAAATTACAGCAAGTATCAGCAAGTGATATTACTTGCCGTGAGATATGAGCTTGTTTCTACTTCCTCGATGAACAATAATAAAATCAACTAAAATCAGTAATTCAAACATAAATCAAAAAAGAAACTAAAGTCTGATTTAAATAAAATAATAAAAACAAAAACAATGTCAAACTCACGTAACACATTGTACGTAATGGAGGCATTTACTTATTGTTATACGTGGATGATATGTTGCTGACATGTCATAATATTGCTAAGATACAAATTAAACATCAACCAAGTAGAGAGTTTGAAATCAAAGACTTAGTTGTTAAGTTCTGAAAAAAGAATTTTGAGAATGACTTATCAATGAGAATACATTGCTTTGTCCTAGAAAAGTTCAATATGCAGGAAGCCAATGTGGTTCAAACTCGATTAGCAATGCATTTCAGGTAGTCATCTCAACAATGTCTTAATGCATACGCAGAAAAGGAACAAATGACAAAGACACCTTAGGCTAGAACAAATGACAAAGACACCTTATGCTAGTAATTTTGGAAGCTTAATTGTATGCTATGGTGCGCTCTAGGATCAGATATCTCACAAAATAATATTGATGTGAGAAGATTTATTGCCAATCCAGTTAGAGACCAATGGCAAGCTGAAAATGGCTACTTAGATATTTGAAAGTCACATCAAATGGTCTATTATTTGAGAAAGATGGAGCTGCTAATCTAGAACTTGAAGACTTTGCTGATTCGATCTACGCTGGAGATATTGACAATAGAAGGTCATTCACAGGAAACTTGTCATCAACTAAAGCTGAGTTATTGCTACAGCAGAGGCCATAAGCTGCAATCTTGTTAAAAAGGTTTATTGCAGTATTGATGTTTCAGTATGACCAAGTGATTGTGTTTTGTGATAGTAAAAGTGTTATTTCATAGAAGGACAAAGTAAATAGATATGAGATTGCATTATAAGAGATGATTGGAAAGAGTAATCAAGCTGAAGAAGATACAATTTTCTAGGAACCCGGGTGACACGCTTACTAAAGTATTACCAGTTTGCAAGATCAGGCTATACTTGAACTTAACTAATGTAACCAACATTCGACTCATAATGCTGATTCGAAAATTATGATCAGTTGCCATGTTGAATTTTTGAAGGCTAGTTCATAAATTTAGTACTTCAGAGGTTGATGATGTGGTTACCGGGCTGGTTTCCAGTTGTTTTAGTATGTTATGAGGTGGTTATAAAGCTAAGAAAGTTTTCTCTTTGTTTTGCTGGTAAAGTTTGACATATAGGGTACATTTCGAGCTTAACATCTGGTCGATACCAAATCAATTTGACTGATTCTTTCTTCATTGTAATCTTCGTAACCTTGATAGAAGCTTGTATCATCTCGTCTTCTTAATGAAACGTAGACTGATCAATTTCTTCCGTGCATGGCAATCTGCCAAACACGTAATTCTGTGCTTCTCTTGTTGGTTTGGTTAGTTTTCTTTTGTTGTTTAGTTCAATTTAGTTTCTTCTTGTTTCTTTCAAGCAATTTATATCTAATTCATAATGAATCAAGATCGAAAACCTAACAATAATCATAAGCTGAATTCAAGTATGAATTTCCTTCACACTTATTTATAAAGTAACAAGTTGTTCCGGTAGAAATGATTATTTGCACTCATTATCTTCATCACGAATTTGTTTTTTAGCTTTACAATTGAAAAATAGAAGAATGATAGAAACCCAGAAAGGCTGATTTGATCTTTTGAAATATAATTGAGTTAATGAAATATTGTAGCTCAACTTTCCTCTTCTGCATTGAATTAACCTTTTGAAGATCAATTCTATGCATAAGGAAGTATTTTTGAAGATGATAATAAGCTGATTCAAAGAGGGGTTTTCTTCGCACAGTTCTTTTAATATTCTTTTGGATTTTTCAATAAAAAATTAGAAGAATAATGAAAACCTTGAAATATTGATTTTCCTTTTGAAGGTCTATTCTATGCATAAGGAAGTATTTGCACAAGTTATCTTCGTTTACATTAAAATGAACTTTGGAAGATCAATTATGTGTATATTGAGGCAATTTTGAAGATGATCACAGGCTAAATTTGGGGACGAATTTCATTCACTCTTGTTTATAAAGTAACACCATGCCCTAAGATAGTTGGGCAAAATTCCTCATGGTTTTATTTTTGTGCTTTACAACTAAAATCTAGAACAATGAAAGACACATTAAAATACCGAATTTTCTAATTGAAAAAAAATAATAATACTGATATTTATGAAGTACTATACTACAGCACAAAGTTCTTCGATTTGGGCTTTTGCAATCTAAAGCTAGAAGCTGATATAAACCGTCAAACGCTAAGGATAAAAACAAAAAAAAATTGAGATACCCCAATAAAAAAAAAAAAAAAAATTATTTAAGGTAATAAGAATAATTCATTTGTCCCGGTAAAAATAAAATGTCTTGGACTCACAATTATCACGGAAAACCCAAATAAAAACAAGTTCACTCTTTAGTAGGAGCACCCATGGTATTTTAAACTAGTCAGGACCTATGTCACTAGTATTGTGAGATCAAAAAGATTAAATATAGTTAATTAATTTTTTTTTTTAAAAAAAGATTGATATAGGTTTGGTAAATGTGGTTTAGATATTGTTAGTATTTTGGGAGTAGTCTTTCTATTATTGTTAACATTCCTGCTACAAAGTTTTATAAGCAAAATTCTTCCTAACCTCAAGTAATTTGGTGGTTGATTAATGAATATTATTTTGGTATATTGCAGAATCAATCAGCTCCAACTGTTAATTTCAGAAATTTAGTTTATCATTTTGTATTTTTGGGTACAATAGTAGTCAACCCACTGCTGATATATTCTTAGTAGGTTAATCTCCTAGATGGCAGTTGCACTATGCAACTTTCAGGAATAAATAAATAAATGAACTAATAAAACCTAATGCGTAACTACTGCGTACTTATAAGCATTGCATATGGATCGTAGCCTAAAATGGGCAACAAAAATCAATCTCGAGAAAGAAAATCCAAGAGAAATTTAAGAGAAATGAGATAAGAATACAATAATTAATGCTTTTTGTTACCTGGTCTGAGGTTCGTGGAGCACGAAAAACGATGGAAATTGTCGAGCCAAAAGACTGGAGCTGGATCTTATATGACCGTCTTGCAGCACTCCAACAGGTATAAGCTTTTCCTTTTCCCCACGAACTTCGCCTTATTGTTCGTTTTTAGTCAATTCTCTGCCATGAACAAAACTCATTAAACATTATAACGGGCCAGAAGGCGATTATTGCTTAACCAATCATGCTTAATTTTGCATTTCCAAGGCTGTTGAAACTCCATGAAAGGACAGATTTTGTATTCTTTGTTTTTTTTTTTTTTTTTTTTATGAATATACGTGTCAATTATATGAACCAATTTATTTTGTATATAAAGAAATACAAAGGCACTAGTCTTACCCACAAAGAATGAGATCAAGAAATTGATTTAAAAATCTAATTTAAAATGATTTTTTTGGGGGTTGGACAGGGTGGAACACCAACATTATGTGTGAGAGAATAATATGTATAGAGTGTTATAATTAAGAATGAAATTCTCTAAAAATCTGGAAATGGAATATACTAGTTAGTACAAAAGGAAAGTTGAGTGAAAGTGGGAATGTTTGTCTCTATACATATATGGTACCAAAATAAAAAAGCTCATACATAGAGTGATTATATATAGAGATGTTTGTTTATATATGAATACTTGAGTGAAAGAAAATGGTAGAATTAGCTTTTTTTTCCTTCGTGTTCATTTGAAAGAAGTGAAATTGATCCATCAAATTTTTTGGTACAAGAATGCATGAAAGAAACTCCATAATCTATGCAAGGTAAATGAGCGAAGGAGCTGCGGAGTAGAATGTCATTAACATATGCTGTCTACTTCTGTCGATATCTTTTTTGATTGCTTTGTGAACAAAAAGAAGTTTAATTTATTTTTGTGTTAGTGTTTTGGGACAATTCCCAATAAACAGGGAAGAAAATGAAAAATCAAGGAAGACATGTAAGAAAAGTAGCGGCAGCAGAGTATTGAAAGGAACTGTAGACTGTAGCATAACCAGTCTACGTTAAAAGTAAGAGCGGTTGTATGCCGCATCTGAACAGGCTTCGTACTAATCCTAGCTATTTTATCGCAAGCACAAGAACTTTAGTTCTCTGCCCAATTGACTGACAGTATAACTACAGCGGACAATAATTATTACTTTTTGAAGCTTTTATATCTTTTACCGTAGAACAAGTTAGATTAATTTAAAATACGAACAAAAATAATAATAATAATAATAATAAATGAAAGAAAAACAGTAGAAGGACATTCTTGAAGCTAAGTTGCATTTGATCCAAAAGCTGAAATCAGTAGATAAAAGATTAAAATGACAGTATTAAGTTTAAATCGGTCAAGTAAAGGCCAAAACTAACGCTTGGGGGATTCGAACACAAAAACACTTGACTCAACCCTTTCTCAAACTCAACCAGTGCTATTTTAAGTTAGTGCCTGAATCAAAATCTTTAGATGTAAAGGCTGTACTATTTATTTAAAACTCTTTCCAACACTTGATATGACATGATATGATATTTTAGAGATTTTATTATAGGTTCTATCACATCTATGTTTCGGATTCTAGGGAAATTCTTTAGCAACCAAATCACGTTCTATCATTGAGCAGATTCTACAGTGGAAACCTTTCGTGATTTGAGCGACATGACCATACCTATGCCGCAGTTTTGAGACCAAAATATACATACATACAACAATGTGTAAGAAAAGCAATCAAGCAAACAGGCTCAAATTACCATTAAATAATAAGTTAGCCGCCGGTGCTGGATGCTGTAGAAACTCAAGAAAACAAAATCGAGAGAGAGTGGACTACTACTGACCTGATCCGAAGCTTGAAATTAACCAGTTGGTTACTTGACTGTCCGGACAGGAATATGTGAGAACAGAAGCGAGAAAATGCTATAACCTATAACACCGGTAGCAACTGCAACAGTGAAACACTATTATATTAATCCAAAAGGACGACGAGAAACCAAAAAAAAAAAGAGTTTAATGCTAAAATTTGACCCACCAGAACACATACAAAAGATGCCAAAGAAAGTCTACTGAGAAAATTAAAAGAAAGGATCGGGGAAAGAGACTATTCATGAGAAATATAACATGGAGCTGCACTGGTGAAGCGACAAACCCGGAAAAGAGAGAGACTTGTCTGCAACGATAAACAACAGTTTTCAAAAGAGAGTGAGAATAGAAAGAACCCCAGATGCTAGCTGTTGTATGACATATAATAATGAGATGGAAATGAATGATGGCTTTGCACTGGCAGTGAAAAATTAGTCACTGATAGAGAGCTGGATCCACTGTCCCTTTATTGTTTCATGAGGTTAGTTACTTAGATTTGCTTGCTTGTTTTGGATCAGTTGCGTGATCTTTTGACAGCGTTAGGTGTTTATAGGCTGGATAGCCTGTAAGCCAGCAGTACGGTGCTATTTTGTCCACGGTTCTTACACTGTGTAGTATATTTAAACGGGTAAAATCTTGGCTGCAGGAAAAGTTAGTGGTGCAATATATTATAGTATCTATCAGAAATTGGAAATCTAAGCCTGTGAATTGCTTCTGTCTACTTTTTCTTTTCTTTTACTTATTGGAACAGTGAGCTGAGCCAGAATTTAAGCCTGCCCTGCTAGGCAATGCAGCGGAACCCGAACTATCAAAAACTAATCCTAAAAAAAACTAGTTTGGAGTCAGAATTATTATTATTTTTTTTTTGGATAGATTTTGATTTCAAATATCAAAAGTCAGACCTCAACCAAAGAATTGATTTAATTTAATTTCAAATATCAAAAGTCAGACCTCAACCAAAGAATTGATTTAATTTTAAAAATTAAAAATTATTTATTTATTTTATTTTATATTTTAAAGATAACATAAATATTAATTTATATTTAATAAATTATTTAATTAATAAAATAATAATATTTAAATTTTTTATTAAAATTTTAAAA